>NNCF01128324.1:747221-774325 GCA_002313205.1 Laupala kohalensis | reverse complement strand
ATCACAAAAAGTCACATTTCATATTCATACATAAAATTGTCTTCTTTCCTGTAGCAAGTCATGACATCACAAAGATATTCTGAATAAATAGAAGAACTTAGAAAACATTTAATGCAATTCATCTCGAGTTTCACTCGACGAGACCCATTTTCTCCTAATTTTCCACCCATTTCCGCAAAATTTGCACCTTAATGTAATCGAATCATAAGCATGAACGTTGCGTCATTATGCGCCATCGTTTGGTACCCGCTGAAAAACAATGCATTGTTTCCTCAGAGCTTTCTCCGGTCGCCGCTGACGGCGCGCGCATCGCCGCGATGGGAACCGACGCAGCCATGCGGAACTATAATCGCGCATTATTTATGAAGAGACTAGACTTTAAAATTAACCCAAGCATTATAAAGTAATAATCATTAACATGTTTATAAGCTTTATTGTTTTCTTATATGGTTTTGCAAGAGCGATTGTTAAAGCGAGCGACTGTTTCCATGGGAAAGTACATGGTAGAAGCAAACATCATCATTGTTCCTTCCACAATTGTCCCGATAAGACAGACAATGCTACACTTTAATTTTATTTTACTTCTGTTTAATATATATTGGATTAATGGAGAGAGGCAGGTGGTTGGTAAAAGAGAACGACATTAAAAACGCGGAAGAAGCTACATATGTTGAATTATATGTCAACCCATAGTGAGAGCCATATGGTATGGAAATATTCAAACTGACACATCTTAAGTTAAGAGTACCTATATTTGCACATCAGCTATGGTTCCTTATCGTCTGTAGGTAAATAGCGACCGTCAAACCCATTGTCTACCTTCCCCTTCCATTCTTTCGTTAGTATTTCTGTAATCATTATGAAATTTGTTCAACATTTCAAGTCTACTCACTAAGAAAGTTTAATTACAGTATAGAATTTTTGTATCGGAATAATTATCAACATGTTTAAATCGTAACTTACACAGCATACAAATTAAGACACGCCCTAGTCGTGACCTCAGAGTTTATGGTTGGGGCCTAAGAAATTAAGTTTTGTCGATGTAACTACCGATTTTCTGGGATACCGAGGGAATCCTTTCGATAAAATCTAGATATTTTTCATTCAGTTTTCGTTTCACCCCAACTTCGCTCAGTTTTCTTGACTTATATCACCTCTTTAGTTCTCTCAATTCATCTACTTCATATAGTAATCGCGGCGAAAGAATAGTAATTGAGACCATGTGGAAGTCGAGGAGCCAATGTCAGCATTGCGATGCTGCCGCATACATCAGCGCAGTAACTGATATTTCAACTGTGACGGACAGTACTCATGATCTCTAAACTTTGACTGAAAGAACAGTGCCTGAAGTAATCTTTTCAATGGTTTAGAGNAGAACAGTGCCTGAAGTAATCTTTTCAACGGTTTAGAGCACCCATTGCCTGGGTTCCAATGCATTCCAGATGGAATGGATGGAGCTATTCTAAGCCAACAGACATATGGTAACGCCGCGATTTCGCTCCATTGGTAATATCTTCTTTCTCCGCGAGGACTGTAGACAGAGATTGACCCAATTACCTCCAACATCCAGAGGTAGGGTATCGTTTTAATTACGATAGTTTTGAAAAAATAATTACATTGATTGTCTTGGAAATGGAGTGATTCAAACAGGGGTGACTTGGAGTTGAAGAAGCAGGGTGAGTGCGGACGGATTCGTGTGTGTGTATGTGTGAGACGCGTGCCACATGCGAGTGTTGCAGAGTCTACAAGAGCTAACCGCTCACGAGACGTTCACTCGTAGCCCTTGCACGAACATCCCCCTCCATCCCATTCCAGACCCAAAAGCTCGACAATCTGTAAACACTCAACCGTTTGTACTCGTATCTCCTTTCCCAATTTCATTCTTTTATAACTTCGTGAATAAATATTTTTTTTCCTTTGCCTAAACGGAGCCATATTCCGGAAGGGGTGCGCGCTCTCCTTGTTTGTTTGGAAATAGTTACAGGGATTTACAACCCTTTGTTATGCGTCGTTTCCGGGTTAACGTATCACTGTTTGATATTTTCGCGGTTTATGACAGATACATTTCGAAATGATCTATCGAGTTATCCATTCAATATATTCATTTCCGTTTTCAATATAAGCATGTTTTAAGATACTTGTTGTATTCGAATAAACTTTAACATATTTTATATACATGTCCTTATTGTTAGCTTTGTCCTCACAATGCTATTAATAGCAGCAGAAGATCAGATACATGTTCAGCATTCGACTCTGTAGATGACACAGGAGGCTGAGCGTTGATACTTTTAAAGTGAGATACGGAGTCGAAAACCTGGAATATATTCGCACCTCACGTTCATTCATGTGTATAATATTCATGATGCTCTGCAAGATTCGTGTAGAAAGAGAACGTGATGTAATTTTGCTATGAAATATATCTCGTGAAAACAAGATTTAAAGAAAAATCATACCCTCTGTACCAAATAATTTCATACGAATGTATGGTTGAAAATATGTCTATTTGTGGACTTGTTCCTCGAGATTCTCTAAAGATTTTGATGAAATTCTCCGAGATTTTTTAAATTTCTTTGTTTGAATTGACAAAATCATTTTCCAAAAAAAAAAAAAGTATAGGAATTGTGTACTGGAAAAGTCACTGTCCAGCAACCACAACATCCGTCGTCTCGGTCTCGCTGTGGAAACGTTATTTCTTGACATAATGTTGTGGAAGCTATTATATCAATAGCCAGTTTAAATTTTCAGTGAATTAAAAGTCTCGAGTTCATTCAATTTTAATGGCACTTATTTGATATCCAGATATTGGTGCTTCAGAAGTCCAAACAGCACTTGTACGATGACAGGTCCACACCGACGCCAGCGCCCCTACCGTCAGCCGCTCTCTCCATCGCATGTTCCACCCCCCGCATTAGCCTCATATTAGCACCACCGTGGGTATTATCCCCTTTTATAGATCCTTCGCGAACCATTTCCATATTTAACGGTGTGTATACTTACGTAATAGAGGACAAAATAGGGGAGCGTATTTCCATAATGGTACATTTTATCTGGCTGCTACCGAAATCGTCCGGAATTGCGTTTCATTACCCGCAAGGATAGGGTTTTAGATGCGGATTTAGATAGCGGATCGGACGCTTTTGCGCTCGTGAGACTGAGCTAAGCGTTGGACGGAGACGCGTGCTACCAGCAATTAGGGTAAGGAACCCTTGTCGGTTTACTGCGACCCCTCCGATCCTTCAAAAGAACAAAGAAAAAAAAGATTTTGAGCTTCATGTAACACAGAAAAACAGACTAGCTCCTCCCGTAGCCAAGGTTGTAGCGAGCTTGCTCATCACCAAGTCATTCCGGGTTCAATTCCTGGCGGGGTCAGATAAAAATTTGTATCTTCTCACAGTAAGTCCCAGTTCATTTACCTGTGACTGCTGAGAAGTCAACTCTCCTTTTTCTGTCCACCTCCTATTGCTCTTAGTATCAAGAACTCTAACTATTACTAACTCTGCAAACCCCTCCACGTGTGCCAAGTTAACTCAGCTAACCGGCCCACCAACTAACAATAGCCCTACCACCCATCTCCTATATCATATCACCCCATGTAGATAAGCTTCAATAGCACTCTATATTTCCCATTTACTAATACTGCAGTAAAAAATACAGACTAAAAACATTATTTCCTAACATTCTAACCTTGCAGTATCCAAACTATATGTATAAGATTTCATATCCAAAAGTTCGGAAAATTTCTTTTTTTCCTGTGAACTTGGATCTCTCAACCAATCCTTGGGTACTCACATTCGTTATGTGTTTTCTGCACGCGCGAGATATGAATATCTTGGAAACTAACCGAAGTAAATTTGAAAAAGTGTGAAAGTGAGGGGTGGTCAACTAAATCAGAATTATTTTATATTGTGATTAGTGGATCTGTGATGTATTTCCACAGGTATACTATAATAAACTTTCTGCTTTAGTAGGTCGATACTTATTAATTACATGTATTACTATGCAGACGAAACTGGACTGTTCATAAATCAGAATTAGTATTCGAATGATGATGGGATGCAGAATATTTCTGTAACATAATGGAATCTGAATTCAATGAGTCATCCCTTGCACAATTGAATACTTCTTGGAATAAATGACACTTTTTTCAAAACTAGTAGAAGATACCACATTGGTTTATGCTTTTATCGCAGATCAATTGACGTCAGATGCAATATCAGTGATTAAACATATTTGTGCACCCCTTGCCTTAACCCCAGCGAGAGCGTTTTGCTGCCCCGTTGAGGGAAGGGTAAGGAACAGAATCTTATCGCCGCCTAGATCTGGCAAGCGCGACTATCGTTCCAGCTCTGCAACCTTCCGGCGGAAGATTATAGCGTGCGACTTGCCTCGTGTTCTAGCGAAGCGCGTCACGCACATGTATACGCGGCAGCGGCATCGTCACTGTAATGATAGACGAAAATTGCGTTCTCTTGAGCGAGGTGACTGATAGGTCTTTTGTGGTTGGAATTACGACGGGGTGGTTGAGAGAAAGGGAGGGGGTTACAACGCTTTTGTATCAATTGACATCGCTGACTTTGAAAAGGCGTTGTAGATCGGAGAGGTTGTACCTGGGATGACCAACCACAAACACTGTTTCGGAACTGTCTCGGAAGTATGTACAATATTTTCACGACAATCAAGTCATATTGTCCCACGTTTATGAGTAGTGTCATATTTAGCTATTTAAGAGGGTGGGTAATACATCTTCAGTGCACAATTACTGGAGCTTGACACTACGACGAGATATGCCCAGGATATCGCTCCGGTCGGTTTGACCCAGGGTAGGCCCGGTACTCATTTTACAACAGACTGAGAAGACCTAAGAGTCAGTCTGGATGTTGGGGTGTGATGAATAATCCCCACTACTCCGGGAGTCGTTCCTTGGCCATCCCGAAATATTTCACTGAAGTGATATAGTAGACAACATAGCGTTTCTTCGTGTAGGCGTATAAAAAATATTTACTATTATTAGCGACATTTGCGGAATAGACCAGGCCGATGAGAATGTTCAGTATGGTGTCCCTGGAGTGAGAGGTGATTATTAGATGATCTGTCTGTTTACTTCCTGAGAGTGACAGGCGATAAGTTTTCGGTGAGTAGTACACGCAGAGAAAGCACTCTAAATGAATAGTCGAACGTTCCGTCAACTCAGCTTGCGAAATTCTACATGACATCAGTATCTGAGAAGCATTAGGGAGTATGTTGAAAATGTCTCTATCTACATTTGATTATGGTTTAAATAAAAATCAATCATAATGAATTCCCACTGATAGAGTACTCGTACATACCTAATTTTTATCACTATTTTACACAGCTCATCAACATAAGAAGTGTTAAATTATAGCTGCTCAGACGAAGTGATAACATGGACACTTCCTTATGTTTTTCAGGAACTGATATCTAAACCGATATTCTTTGAAACAATAGTTTCGTATTTTCACCTGCTAAGTTATAATGCAAACATTAAGTATAACATTGGATTCAAAATTATTCAATATCCATTATAATTATAAAAATTAATGTTACAATTATTATTCTTATAATTTGTTACAACTCGCGACGACTTCAACACAAGGTTGAAACGTATTAAAACTTTATTTCACAAAATATAAAGTATTCGTCAATCGTAATGTCGTAAGTCTTTGTACTAATTTATTTAATTTGTATTATCATTTTTTAGATTAATTATAATACATCCATTTCACGTCTTGATTATGATAATTCATTATAAGTAGTAAAAGATTTTGTCATCCTCTCATTATTTATTGATGCAAAAGACCTTTTCGGCCGCGTGGCGGCCATCTTCAGTGCTAGAAAATTATTTTTACAAAATATAAATTACAAAATAAATAAAAATTTAAACGTTTAATATAAATTTAATCTACCTCTTCCTCCTCCTCCTCCTTCTTCAATAATTTAATAATTTTGAATATAATATGAAAATATAAATTACAAAAAAGAAATTAAAAAATTCATATTATTGATATATTGTAATAATTTATGTTTAATAATAATTTTATATATATTAATAATTTATATTTTCATATTATATTAAAAGTTATTAACTTTCCGAAGGAGAAGAAGAAGTGGGTATATTGTCTTTAAATGTTTCAATTTTTATTTATTTTGTAAAAAAAATTTGTAGCACTGAAGATGGCCGCCTTGCGACCGAAAAGGTCTTTTGCATCAATAAATGATGACAGGATGACAATATCTTTTTCTACTTATTATGAACATCAATCTGTCCACATCAGACCAATTCCTCCTATGATGATTCATTTACGGTCACATACAAAAGAGTGCGTTGCTCATCCTCTGCCCCTTAATTTTCTCCTGGGGAAATTCTAGACGCGCTTAACCAATGTCTCATGCAACCGGATGAACTGGTTCGATAGCAGATCAACGTCTTCTCCAAACGAATACATTCGTTTTCCCACACTCACATTAATGCGGGTGAAAATTCAAGAATATCATGCAAGATGAAGACATAATTTCACGAAATCTTCGTACAAGTGGGAAACAATAAACCGGAACTATTTTAATTACGATGTTAAACTTGAAATTATGGTAATATTCTGAAGAGGAAAAGAGAGACGCAATCTCTATGTAATTAGAAAATTCATTATTATTGCATAGATTTCTTTAATTATTTAAACATTTTTATAATTGCTTATTTTAGAATTAAATTGATAAATTTTCAAATATAGGGCAGAATATCATTCTGTCAAAATTCTTCTACTGAATTTTCTTAGTCTGGAATATGGTATTGTAATCGAATACAAAGAAAGGTGAAAGATCATTAAATCTCGAGGGGTAACATGTCGAAGAACACTTTCGAGACTTTTTCCAAATTGACTTAAATTTCTCTTTTGAATTATGTGTACGCACAAAATTACGCATGCTGAAAACACAATAAATCCTAATTTTTATGAGAAGGGTAAAGGGACATAAAGTATTCTACGATGGAGTAATGAATGAAAAGATTTTTTTTTTTGTATTTATGTATTGAATATCCCAAGTAATCTTTCTATTATATTGGAAACTCCCTGTGGATACCAGAAGGTCTTTTGAAATTGTCACAACTCGGCAAACTGATTTAAATTTGATTTTTTTTTCAAGTTTATCGATGTATTATTAAGTTGCTTTTGTTCTGCAATATGTATTTTGTTACGGTGGGAAAAATCGTTTAAACACGATTATAATAAAACATACTATAATGTTATTAATGTCCTTCAGGGAGAGTACAGGGGGTTGAAGTAAACCCTATATACCTATTGAATTCACGAGTAAAGACACAAGACGCGTGGAATGTCAGCTTGAAAAATGCTGTGTACTCACTTATCGACGATTTTAGCGGAGATTGCTCCGATTCCGACGAGGCGGTCGACAGGCGATTACTATTCGAGGGAACCTCACAAAAGAATCGAAACCACCCATTCCGTGAACGCATTTACAGAGAGGTTGTTCTCCTTATTCTAGAATTAAGAGACAGTTCCTCTAACTGCACAGAGGAGGAGAAGTGCGCATTATTCAGGAGGAGCCACCGTTGTACACAATGACACTGTGAGACCTACAAGGTGATTCCAAAGTAAGGGGACTTTCGTGGGGTTTAGACAGCGTCAGCTTGGAGTAAAGTGCGACTAGCGTACCAAGTCAGCCAAGAGGTATAATTGTTTTCTTTATTTTTATTGTTTTCAAACACAACATTAAGAATTACAATGATAAAAAATAATTTAATTTCTACCCATCGGTTAATAGTGGAATATAAAGAATATTCTGGAACTCGCTTGACTCGTTTGAAATGCACAAGAGCACCAAGTACAAACATGGCGGTCGAGCGAGACGGTTGCATGATACATGCATCTCACTTCGGAAAAAGTGAAATATTTTTTTAAATGTCGGGTCTATCTAAGTAAACTTCCATCACTTTCGTGATTTAAAAGTATCTCTTAAAAAAGAAATGTTTCCTCCATAAGAATCGATGTAATATCACCATCAATTATAATAGAAATTATTTCATTTAAATGGCCTGTGAAGTATGTTTTTCAAGTCATGTTTGTCAATAATTATATGTTACTCCGATTTTACTTATTTATGCCAATTTAATTATACCTAAGCTTGTAATACTTTAAGGGAAGTAAATATCGGAATTAGAAGCGAATAGATTTTTCAAGAAAGAAATTTACGCAGAGGACTAAATCACATTTCTCTAGTCATAACATGTTCGTTACAATATTTTGGTCGTATGCCACTGGCATTTAGTATAATTGACATTTAGTCGGCGCTCGACGAACAGGTGGAAGGCACGTCACAACAAAAGAAGGTTTGAAACAGGTGAAGTCTGAGTCTTCGGACCTCCATTTGTTCAATACGTATATTGTGACGTCACTATGCAAGTTTCATTGCACAAAATATTAGCATCGTATTAATTACGAAAATTAAATGTACACTCTAAATAAGTGTCAAAATATTATCTTAAGTGAAACAATTACTATTTATTTTTAATTTTTAAATCGTCGTATTACAACTCAACCGCCAGCCATTGACTTCACCCCGATATCTGCCTTCTATTATGTGTGTCTTAATTTGAACCATTCAACCAAATGACAAAATGAAGAAGTCTCCATGAAGAAGAGATGTCCCTTGGCCCCTCGACAGAATCTGCGAGGGGAAATTGTCTCGAGTCATTCTCTCATCATTACTGCTTTAGAAATGGATGGGGCTCTTCCGGTTGGGGGTCACTTGAAGCAAACGGAAATTTCAGAAAGTCGGCGATTCCCTCGAAATGTCACCTACTCACCAAGAAAATAGGGCAGAAAAACACTGAACAGGTATTATATTTTGTTAAACTTTCAAAATTTTATATTTCACATCATAAGAACCTAATGTGTTGAGCAATCGCTTCTAATACATGCAAACTGACAAGTTTCCATGGATCTTGAGTCACAAGAAGTTTGGAAAGTAAAATTTATACTTTCAATTTGTTGGTCTTCAGTTTTGGCATATGTGTGATATTTGTAATGAGCATAATAATACTGAAGATTACACCAAGAAATTTTATTTCGATAATTTCAAAAACTTCCTCTGTCTTTGAATGTTGATCTCAAACATATATTACAAGTCTCTCGATAAATAATCTCGCTAGAATTTAAAAATAACTTGCGTGGAAGTCGGTGACCTCTGCTCACAATAATAGGTTTGGATTGTCCCTGAAACGCGTAAGCAACATGTTCTGCTGTTTGAGTCGAGTTCACTCTCCAGCCTTCAAGGTCAAAATAAACCAACAAAAGTAAATGATGTTGAAAATTAGATTTTGAACTTTTTGCCATCGATATTTGAAATAATTTTTTTTCTCATCAGTCGCAGATAACGCGATCGTTTTAATAGATAAGTCTTATTGTTTGGTAAAGAACGTATGAAAAATTCACTCAAATGACTGAGTTATTTAATTACATTCTACGTTCTTTTAAACCAAGTAGGTGTCTCTTCCAGATCAAGCGTTATACAATTACAGTATTTCATGAACCTGTGAGTAAAAAACCTCACTGATTATACGTGTTTTGGAAATTGTAATCCTTACAAGGCTTTTAGAAGTCGACGTGGAAACCTTATTTGTTCCATATAATGAAGATATACGGGAATATGATTACCCTGTTTTCCTTCTCGTGCGATGTGAGCGATGAGTATATAATGTCTGTCTGAGTGCTCCGATTAGCATTGATCCAGAAAAATATTAACGTGCTCGTATTTTTTTTACGAAAGCGGAAACAGTGGCGGGTATGACACTCCATTACAAGGAGGCAACCATTTTGGTTAATCACTTTCCACAAAAACTATCATAACTATAGTTAATAATTTCTTTTCGTAATTCCTTGCCCACTTTGATAAAAGAATATGCAATTAATATAATTTTTTATCTGTTAAGGGACACATTTTGGTCTCTCATTTTTTATAAGTTTTTTTATAAGTTAGCAATTTTTTTTATAAGCATTGAATCCGCCACTGTCCTTGAACCCTTGATCGTAATTGATGGGATTGTCCCTTGCTTGTTTCCGGAGATTATATTAGTTTATTATCCCCCACGTGGTAATAGGCAGTTTGCAACTCCTTTTTTGGCTATATAATTCATATATTTATTTATTCATAATTTACGGAGTTTTAGAATCATTATATTTATCTTTGTACAAGCGTAAAAATAACACGCGAACAATATATTTCAGTATATTTCAGAAGAAATCCCAAACTTAATACACTTTTTCTTGTACAATAAGTATGACTCCGTGGTAAGGGAAAGTATTTTCGGTGTAACCACTTGTATTGGTTGCAAATTCTAACGGATCAATATGAATGATTTCTTCCACAATAAGTATGACTCCGTCTTTCATAACTGTGAAATAAACAAAGAATATAAGTGTACAGACACGTGTATAAAACTAGAATGTTAACCTCTTTTCTTTCGTGGGAAGGGAATCAAGTTTGTGAGCGATATCCTATAATATATTCGTACCTTCAGTGGCCACTAAAAGTGAAACGCAATCTTGAGTCACATCGAGTAACTAGCGCACAAAAACACAAGAACCACCACTTGAGTAATTCCCTTATGGTAAATGAAACGTTTACATTCAGCTACGCCTGGACGGAGAGAGACATGAAATATGAGGCCCATTAGGAGGACTCTTGCTACTTAGAACACGCCAAGATAAAAGGTCACCTCCATTGGCTCGGGGGTGGAGACTTCGACGACGGCGTTGTGACGTCACCGAAGAAGACCTGATGGATAGAGAGANGGGGGGGGGAAATATATGCGAATTTGGTGAAGAAAAACGAAGCGATACCCAATCAACTGTACTAACCCCAAAATTAAGAAGATGCATTAAAACGGTGAAAATATCGACTTTGAGCACGTGGTGGCACAGTTGGTAGCGCCTCAGCGCGCTAAACTGATATTCCCGAGTTCGAATTTTGATCCGGTCTCCCATTTTCATTCAAAATGACACTATTAAAATGAATTGGGTGAATGGGGAAGGAGAGATGTTAGATTGCGAGGAAAAGCGAGGTAGAGCCGTCATTGGTCTTGTACGGGCGAGGAAAACTTCAGCTGAAAACCTCGCCCAGTTCAGTCAAGACAGAATCAAACCTACGCCCATCCGTTTACTCGTAATCGAAAAATAATAAAGATTATGAAAATTGGAAAACTTGACAAATGGTTAAAAGAATAATCATTGAATGTATCTTCCAGGAGTTTAATTTAGCTACCAATGTATCTATTTCAAAATGCTCTAAATATACTTGTAAAAATAATACATACTTAGTCAAGTACTTACTCACCAACCAACCAAATGTCCTACGAAATTAATTGGCATCTACTTTTATGAACATTTCTTACGGCACGTTTTTTGGAGATAAATATTTCAACTTAAAATATTAAATCATTTTCAGCTATAAAAATAGTATGTTTTATTAGCGTTACCAATGTCAAATATGTATGGAGTATTTGTCGTTGCATTACCTTAATACAACCTTATTTTATCCGTTTTACTACTTGGATTCAATGAGAGCTTGTTTTAAAAAATATATTTTATCAGGATTTATTTTGTTTTCCGTTAATTATGAATATATTTCATGTTTAATATAAGTGGATAACCTGAATGGAGAATTTTTAATTAATGGGAATACTTATCTGAGCATTTGTTAGCCCATGTCTTTTAAAACCAACAATATACGAGGTTTTCTCGAACTTGGAGCAGGTATGTTAAATTACCGTGGACGAGAATGAATGTTTCTTTCGCATATTGAAGTGTCTGAAGTAAGATTCGTTGAAGAGAACCACGGTAGCAATGGCGGAGAGAGCGAGCGAGGTCACGCCCGCCGTGGAGTACGGGCTTCGCGTGGCGTGCGCCACTGCGGCGCGACGGGTGACAAAAGCGAAGCGTCGTCGCTGCTTTTTGTTCCTGGTAATTACCACCGCCGCCGTCAGGAGTGCTCGACGCAACCCACCGCTAAAGTCGTTGGTTTTCGGAAGAATTATCCGTCGTCGGTGGGAAGCTTAGTCAAACGGGGGAGGTGCCGGCTTATGTAAGGTGACGCGAATTAACTAAAGTGGGTGTTCTTCACAAATGAACAGTGCGATCAAATGCGGAACATTCATCAAATGAGCGGAAGGTAAGCTGTGGATACTAGTTTTATTAATTGCATTTTCAACTAACTATTTTTGCGAATGAAAATAAATTATCCACGGAGTTTGGTGATGACAACATCAAATTAAACTTACAAGGACGGTTAAGGTCGTATTTAAATGTAGGAGTGGTGATGACCGTTATTGAACGAATCACATGATGAATAAAGGACCGTTACAGAAATGAAACATCATAAATTTATTAACTAATCCATCTCTTCTTCATTATATTTTTCGATATTATTAATTGATTTGTTTTCAAACCTTATAGCGTCGTATCATTATATTTTTATTTACTTATTTTCTATTATAACAATACATTTTAAACAAATTCATTATATCCACATTAAATATTAAATAATCCCAACATAGTCAATACCGGGGTTTTCTTCTCCCATTCTTATAATGTTGTGAAGAATATTCTGAACACAATGTAATAGTAATAGTTATTGAGATCTTTTCATAGACGCGTCGTTACCGAAGGAAACGGTATCCCGCTGTTGAGGTGTGAACGCCGTAGGCTATCGATTGTGCATGCGTCGACCTCTCGCCTTGTTGTTCCGCTGCTAATTGCCATGTGCAACAGCTGGAACTCACGCCGTTATGAATGATTCTTATCGTCCTCCTAGTGCTTGTGCCGAAAGCGTCATGACCGTTTCTTATGGCTAATTCATAGATTTTGATGTTAGTGTCGATGTAGTTTCACGCTGTCAGAATTGATGTTGATGTGGGATAATTATTGAGTAATTCGGGATACGATCTTTGTGACTCTCATTACTACGCTGTGATGAATTTGTATCGCCTCTGACGTCATCGGTACTAGAATGTCACTTGTTGGCTTTTTTTACGTATACATTTGTGTAGTTCAGTTATCATCAATGTGAAGCGGATAAATGTAAATAAATCTCCGTTAAAGTAAGTTCCTGTGCTGAGCAGTTTAAAGAAAAGATTTGCCCACTTGAGGAGAGTCATTTCCTGTGTGTCAAATACCACTAACGTTTTCCCCATTACTCCATTGCGTCAACTCGCACGCACACAACGGAACTGGACGCGTGCGTGTGGGGAAAACGCGTTTTTCGTCGAAACACACGCCGTTCTTCGTAACTTTCAGATGGAGAGGGAGGATTAATAATGTTTTTGTTACTACGAACGTAAAGGTTCAATTATTGACGGGATACACCAATTTTTGTCACCGAGCGCACCAAAAAATACGAAAGACCCGTAAACGTTCGTCTTCCGAGAACCGTTGGACACTTGAGCGTCATTCCTCTGTTATTTTCTTTCGAGAATAATCTTTTCTCGTATCAGATGTATAGACGCAGCTCCACTTTCGTAACTGCTTCCTGTGAATATCTGTGAGACGATCTGAGGAACGTTCTACTAAAAAATTAAAATGTTTCTCCATCCACGCACGTGGCGTGAACACTATTCCAGGAATTCTACAAATCATAAATGCCTTTCTTTGGTAGGTTGTGCAAGTATTTTACTGTTATGGGTTATCGGCCTCTGGAAAACGTTTCGTGAAACGTGCAAATTCTTCTGTAAGTATCAACACATTCTAGCGATCATTAATTAACCGAAACTTTCGCCTATTTTGTTGAANATATATATATATATATATATATATATATATATATATATATATATATATATATAATAACTTTTTTACGATAGCTCAATTATAAATGTATCTATCGTGCGTGTCATATAACAATAATTTTGAGTTTCGGGTAGAGACGAATTTTGTATACAGGCTCTTTGGACTCTCGCCTAGGGTCTATTGCAATAATTAATCTTGAATTTAGAGTTATTTTCATAGTTTCTCTTTATAAACAGTATTTTCGAAATAATCAATAGTTCGATAATATTACGTACTTGCGAACTATTTTTTGCGTATTATTTAATACATATTGGTTGGTATTCTTTTGATATTATAACATGTAGCTAACTTTTTATTCTTATCTATATGTGTGTTGAAATTTTTAATCCTTTGGGACCCTTGATCGGAATTGATGTGATGGCCCCTTGCTTGATGAATAAATTAGTTTTTTGTCCTCAACGTGGTCATTCGCAGTTCGTAACGTTTTTTGACAAATTTATTTATAAAATGGTGATGTTCCAATTTCTCACATTTTTATGAAAAAAAAATTGTTACTTCAAATAACAAAATTGCACGAAGAACAATAAAATGCAGAACAAAATTTCATGATATATTTTTTAGGAACATGCTTTTTGTTTGAGACTTTCGAATCCAATGATTGAAGAAAATGAAATTAAACTTATCACTTAGAGAGAGAGAGATAATTATCTGTAATATTATAAGGCGACGTGCATTCTATCCTCACATCGACAAGTCCACTTCCTCAGAAGCGATGACGCCAACCATTGCGGAGGTGTCTGCGCGGTGGCCGTAGCGGGGGCGGGGCTCGGCGATACGATCGCGGCGCGTTGGCTTCGTCGCCCCCTCCTCCCCGTGCCCCGGCCACTCCCTTGCAGCTCTCCCCACCCCCCAATCCCAACCCTGCCGCCGTCGCCGGTGCTACACGCGCTGCTATGTCTTCATTAATATTCCCGCTGCCCGTTTTGTAGTCGGAGCGAACCGCGTCGTCAAATTGAAACGATAACGCAACGCTACGCGAAGCTTAACAAGTGCTCCTAAATGTGGGAAGCGCGCGCAGGTGGAGTTTGAAAAATTAACGCGATAATTCTTTATATTCCGTAGAAGCTTCGCACCGCTAGTGAGGAGCATTTAACAAAGAACACAACGCCGCTTGGGAGACGGCAGAGGGGGGAGGGGGAGCATTTGAGAACGATTGTTTGGACAGTTATCGTCTTCTCACCAAAGGGAACATTTCGAAAGAAATAAAATAAAGAACATTTTTTAAACGCTTCTAAGAATTGTCTGGAAAATTTTTTTTCACAAAAATGATCTTAATTTATTTCCTTATAATAGACGAAAGAAAGAAATAATTTTTGACAATGTGTTCCAAACTCCACATTCCTCAACATATCAGATGCAACTACTAGTATTTGACTTTATTCATTTGTTTTTTGTTAATGTATTGTAGCCTTATTTGATTATTTATCACGTTTAAATTTTTCTTTCTATTGGTTTAAATGTTAAAGGAGTAAGTTGTTCAAGCAAAATATTAGATTCCGCTGTCTTTCTCACATTCGTCCGTGAATCTGACCATAATAAATAATTATAAAATTAATTTGTATTAGTTGGACAATACCTTCTGTAGGATTCATTTAATTTATCTTCTAGAGGGAGGTACAGGATCACAATCAATAGCCATGACTACCTGTGTTTCTTCTCTCCTACCTCATTTTTTTTAAATCCAAGAACTCATACCAAGACGTCCGTCATCAGTGTTCCAAGAGTAAATATCCGGACACTCCCCCGGCCGTGGTACTTAGCCGCTTCTTCTCCTCAGATCTTCCCCTTCAAGCTGAATGTCCTTTGTTTTCTGGATCCCGACTAACAGCGACTTCCTACATATCCTTTAGAACGATGACTTGTAATTTACTCTGCGATGAAGATCTGTTTGTTAAGGAACAAAAGAACGGCGGCGCATTCTGAGTCACAAGCGCCGACGAAAGGACCGAGGAGGGTGGAAGCGTGTCTGCGGGAAAGAACGCGCGCAGCGGTGTCGTCGCCAGGGGAATCCTTGGCGCGCGCGATTAAGGAAATCTCGCGAACCTCAACGCTTTTATAAGGAAAGATAATTTATTGGTATTTATATAGCTCTTGAAGTGTTTTGAAAAAAAAAAAAATGTTGACCCGAAGAATTGTTTTCGTGACGAGACTCTCCAGAACAATATCAAATGGCATAAAGTAAATGATTTGCGAAGTATTTTAATTGCTCTGATACGAAACAAAGTAAAAAAATACTCCACGATTCAATTACTTTCGATATATAACGATAATTTTGCAGGAAATTTTAGAAACTTGTACATTTAGGTGAATTGACTCTTCCTAGTGAGGACTAGTATGGATATTGAAAGTCAAATGCTTTGCGTTATGTGAATATAATTTATGAATATTACTTTGGACGTTTCATGGAAAAATAACCTCATTTGACTTTTTTTACGAATAAAGTACTATTATAATTTAAATGGTATAGTGAAGACTTGGTCAATAAAATCAATTTCTTAATAACTCGCCAAAATTTCGGTTTTTATTAAAAACCTTCTGCAGGGCCAATAACATAAACAGGTGACTACTACTATCAGATACAATTGAAATTAATAACACAGAATACACATAGTAACACTATAAACAAACAATAATACAAACAATGCAATATTATAGCATAGCTCGTTATTCTAATATGCACAAGTCATGGGAGATCTGGTAAGAAATCCCATCTCAGTCTGCGGTATGTGACTTCCTTCCAGTACACCACACTGTACATCACGATGGATCAACAATGTTTTTTTTTCATTGACCAAGCCCTCACAATAATATTCAGAGGTCAAGATCCAGATCATAAGTACTATCATAATTTATTTCAACTAATTCTGAGGAAAGGAAGAAGAGCCGGGTTCTCTAACTACACGCGCCTGACGTATCCGCTGTGACAGTCTGCGCTTCGTATCTCGCCCGTCGTCTGGTCGCTGGCGTCGCCTTGTGGTCGCCGCGACGTCGCGTCCCCTCGCAGCCATTTCCGGTGCGGCGTCCGGAAGTGGTGGACTTTGTCGGGCGACGGAGTGGAGGAGCGCTCGCTAATGAGGCGAAAGCTCTCGTCCAGGGAGGAGACAGTGACACAGGCGATGCGAGGGTTTATGATGTGTATGGAAGACGACACGTTTTTTTATCCTAGTATTCGTAAATGGGAAAATGTATCGAGCTATTTAAGTTTATCTGCATAGGGAGATACGTGGTAGGAGTTGGGTTGTAGGAACTATTGTTAGTAGGTGGGTCGGTTGGCGGAGTCTACCATCAACTTGGTCCACGTGGAAGTATCAGAAGGAGTAGTCAATAATAGTAAGAGTAGGGATACTAGGAGTAGTAGGAGCGCTTTTCAGTAGTCACAGCTATATTACGACGAGGGACATCGAAGTGAAAAGCTGCAATTTTTTTGTGGTCCCACCGGGAATTGAACCTTGTGTCACTGGAGATACGCAAATGAAAGAGTGACTCAATGCAAAACGAAGGAGCGTTGAGACCTACGTCTAACTTCAATCTGCGAACCCAACCGCCCGGAAAGTGAGCCAGTCACTCCTTCCCCAACCTGCGCCGATATCTGAGTCACTGTTGGTTAGCGAAGAATTACTTTGCGAATCGATATCCACGTCACTGGGAACCGGTCGTGGTCTGACAGCAGGAGACGTAACCACTTATGCGAAGTTTCTGATAGTGAAGAGCGTAGGAGTTCAACATTAATACTCCATAGACAAACAGAAATCATTTTTATTTATTTTATATCTTATGGCGAGGTTCAAGTCATGAGGCCTGCTCTTCCACCAAATCGTTGGACTTGGGAGGGGGAATTGGGAAGGAGAGATGTTGGGTTGAAGGGGAACTTATTGTACCTAAGCGACATTTGTCTAGAGTAGGTGAGGGAAACCCCCGCTTAAAACCTCACCTACTTCTGCCGAGCAGGGTTTGAACCCACTCTCTCCCGCTCAGCGGGATCGAGGACGCGAAGGCGGTACCTCTACACCACCGCCGTCAACGAAAACGTTTTCTGGAACGAAAGAGAATGTTGTATAAAGGTTGATTTCGCATTCGAATCAAAGGGAATTTGAAGATCAATCCAATAAATGGATGTGTCTTTAAATCTCATCGTGGGTTCGAAACGACATCGATTACAGATGCTCTGAGTTTCAATATATCGTGGAATGGATTCTCATCAACGTTTCAGTCAGCAGCGCCGATTGGGAATCAAAAGTGGGGGGGGGAGGCAAAAAATATATTGACAATTTTCATTAACATGACATTTTCTGCATATTTCCACTAAGTGTGATTGACATAATGAAATAAATCAAAGGAAAGACAATTGGTGATTACATCAAGGATGGTGTCATTCTTTTTTATGATTCTCAGTTTTAGACTGTTAAAATGAATTTTTTTATCTCCATGAAATAGCCACAGACACCCACTAATCGCCGCCACTGGTTTCAGTTGTTACCTCGATCTTTCCCCAGTGATGGCTGAAGAAAACTAATAAGTGTGTGATTCTTCATTTCCATATATTCTCCTCCACGACGCTAGGAGAAATATCACAATTTGATGCGGTTGATATCACGTAACTGACCACATTTGGAGTCAGCGACGGATTCAGGGTCTTACTACAGGAGGGACTCAGATCTCTGGGACGAGTAGGGATATGGGAAATTGGAAGAATAATGATAGTTTTATGGGAAATTACGATTCTGTAAGAATATATTTTATTACCTAATGCGACTAATAGGGATACATAATTTATTTCTTACAAAATAAAATTTAAATTATTCTCTCTTTTTCGGAGGAGTTTAAAATCGTAATCCCTTCACTAAATCCATCACTGCTTCGAATCAAAACGTTCTGAAGCCGCACATAGACATTCCATGAGTTCAATGCCAGTGAAAGATTGAAGAATTATTCCAGTAGGTTTTTAGAAGAATGCTAAGAGTATTATCTAATATTTTCACTCACTCTCTGTCCTATTCTGATCGTTCACCAGAACATTCGCCTCACTCGTGGCTCAGGTGGTAGTGTTGTCGCTTATCACCAAACCATCCCGGGTTCGATTCCCGATGAATTTGTAGCTTTTCACATTAATGTCCCAGTTCATATAACTGTAACTACGGTGACCTTCCTCTAACTAGCTCCTCCTAGTATCACTAACTTTAACTATTACTAACTACTTCTGCAAACGCCTCCACGTGGGTCAAGTTGTTGGTAAAACCAGCTAAGCGGCCCACCTATACTAATACCATTCTACCCTCCTACCTCCTAACTCTTATCGCTCCATGTAGATAAGCTTCAAACGCTACATTTCCCATTTACATATACAACAATATAAGAATAAATCCCGACAATAAAATACAAGACAGGTTCTTCAATACTAGTCCGAGACAGTCTCTCTACAGTGGATTGTATACCTTTCATCTTTCCAGGCATAATCCATTCCAGTAGAGCAAAAGACTTCCAACTCTGGCCACACACCCATCACCTCTACCACTTTTGCCGACCTCTTGCCTCTCATTACCATAACAACGAGCCACTTCGACGCCCCTTGTGTCTGACAAAAACAAACATGGAGCGATATCCGAACCTCCAATGGCGTCGGTCTCCGTCACTCCAGACATCGTTTTAAAAAATTGAACAGAATTTATATAAAAACACATGGCGTGTTCCCATCTAGCGGAAAGGTTTGGAAGCCATTACCATTACAATAAGACCCGAGAAAACATGTAAATTGTGTCCATTGCTACCAATTCAAAAGGGAATTCAAATGTGGCGCAAGTCTATTTATTTGTAAGTGACGAAAGTCTGCGTCGCCGTGTTAACGAGCGCAGTCGGTTATGGCGGCGAGGCACGCTATCATTTCCATGTGAGCAGACGAATTAAGGCTTGGTAATGCTACTGATTTTCATTGCATAATAACAGTTAAGTAAAAGCGCGGGCGTAAACCTGTGACACTTTACGTTACGTTCACTTGTGTTCAATAATTTGTGAATTAACGTTCCTCGTTTCGTCATCTCCATCCACTGTTCTTTCCTATTATACTTTCCTATCGATTAGTTATTTCTTTTATTCATCGCCGCTCTCTTTATGATTATGAACGTAGCGTCTCGTCTTTAGCTCTCGTACTCTTCTCCAACGTACACTGCGAGATCCGAATCCAGGGGAAGGAAAGGATTTGGATGTAGTATCCCAACTTTTGGATGGGATATGTTAGCCTTTGGATCAGACATCCCAACCTTATAGTAACAGAACTGTAAGGTTGGTATGTGATATCCTAAGGTTTTGGAGAAATCTCTTTCTTCCTCTTAATTTGCATCTCACATCCAAATATAGGGTTCTCACATCCATAGTGTTTTCTCTGTGTAAGATCCTTTGTTTTGGAGTATGAAGAGTAATGTCATAGACTGTATTCTTAACTTTGTTAACTTCACATATACTTCAAGAAATTAAAAATTAAAAAGAGGAGTACTATCTTGAGGAATTGGTCACTCCACACTTCGCAAACGTTTTGGATATATTCTGTCCGTCCTCAGAGGTGTTTTTTTCTTTCTCTTTTCGTGTCCTGGCCTATCTCCTCAAGACAGTACTCGTGTAATATCGAGTGGACGAGAATTATATAACTTTAAAAATAAATGTTTGATGGCGAGATGAATACTTTTATTTTTAAGAACAACTTTTTCATCAAAGAATTATGGCTTTATATTATGAACCGTATGACAAAATATGCAGCTATTGAGAATATTAACGGTACTGCAGAATATTAATATGAACACAATACTGACGTATTCGTAATTATTATTGAAGAAATAATTTTGAAGTATTAAATATTCTGTTTAAATAATTGTTTTTGGAGATAAATAATTTCTTTGCTCCTACCATGTCAGTTTCAATATAGTACGAAGCACTCTTTAGTTAAAATCAGTACAAAGAGAATTTCTGTCCTCCAACCTATATGACTCTTTCATTACAATAGGTATGTACTACACTTCGCCATTTTTTTTATCATTTGATGACATACTATGTTTTATATTATAAATTGAATTGCCGTGTAATATTTTTGTAGTTCTAATGAGATCCCAATACATGGGGCGCAACGTAAACTGTTTGTAATACAAATAATATAACAACAGTCTCGAAATGTATTATTCTTCCTCAGGGTCACTATACTTGATATTGTATTCAGTTTAAAATAATGGACGGACACGAATGGGGGTAGTTCTCCACCCCCTCCTAATACACACAAAAATTATCCAACTTACGTCCCAACAAAATGTTTCGACTCCCAGTATTCCTAAATCTCCACCCCGCCTCTCTTCTTCACCAGACCCAGCCCAAATTGACTTTTTTCTATTTACCTCGTCCTCAATTCATGTCTCCCCCACCCAAGCGGCCAAATCATCCCTTCGCTGCCTGAATTACAAGAAGCGGTTGGCGACATCGAGCCGCCTATTATTATGTCGTTTGTTTGTGCAGCAGATCCGCTTTTTCCCGGGAAAGTATAAAAAACGTCAATAATTCTCATCACTCAAGCGAGCCTGTTTTCTCGGCCAAATAGATCGAGGGCATCAATTGAGGGCCCTTGTGGCAGGTAATGACGGTGTTTGCGCAGACTCCCCTCGTGTCTGCCTACCCTTCCTGGTTCGGATTATCTCTTACTTGCGTCGCTAAACGGAATACGCTATTCACGGTGTGTATCTTTAAGTGACCGGACTTCGCAGGGGAGCATTTCTCTTGTTTCGGATTCAGGATGATTGGAGGGACGGAGTATTGTGTCTAGATATTAACTGGGAATTGTCTCATAGAAAATGTACGATCGACTTCAAAAATGGAGGCTAACCTCTAGTTCAGAATTTTCCGTGACAAAAATTAGTGTTTACCGATCAGAAACCCAAAAGTTTTAGTTAGAGAGAACTCGTTTCGTACAGGAGAAGTCCCGGTACTCATCCCCGTTTTTACATACTTTTAATTCTTTTTTTAATTCTTCAAAAGTCGATTCCATACTCCGGAATATGACCACATTTAAGTGCTACAAAATTTTCTTGTTTATGAAAACACGAAAAAAAATTCCATTTTCAGGAATTTTCGTAAATATTTAATACAATTATAAGTCTTTAAATTCGCCAAATTTCTTACCAAAGCTTTTGTTTACTTTTTATTTATAATATTAGATAACTTTTTGGATACTGACGTTGAAAGTCTAAGTGAAATTGCCAGCTTCATTAACTTCTCATGTAATTTGGCTTCCAACTGACCTCAAATTCTGTTGGTACGACGAGATAAAGCGTTGGACACTCTGATTAATCTAAATGTACAAACGTATTTACATACAATTCAGCAAACATTAAGGTGGAGAGACAGAGATGTAGTTTTGGTTCTGGTGGTAGGGCTGTCGACCGAATTCTTTATAAAAGTAGTACCAATTACAGGCACTGAACATATTGGCTCAGTGCCCCAAGATCTTGATGACGTCGAAAAATCTTTAAGAAACTTTATTGTTAGTTAATAATATTGTAACAATTATTATGTTCTATAAACTTACCATTTTTTATCATTTACATCATGACACTTGATTCTTTCTATTACGTCAACAAATGAAATAAATAAAAAGATTACAATATAAAAAAGTTTTAAGAAGTAAAAGTAAAAACAGACTTTAAACTCTAACATTTATCTATTTTTATCATCTTTCGGAAAAAAAATTCACTTTTTAGAGTAAAAAATTCCAATCGGAGGATTCCAATTATTTTCCGGATCCTCAAAAGACAAAACGTCCAGTGCACCTAGAGAAGGTATAAACGGTTCTGCAAGTAAAACCTTTAGAGGTGAATGGTGCAAAATGTATAAAGCTAAAACGGCGTCCGTGAGAAGCGGAACGGAAGTACCGATCACCGCAGACCGTCGTGAACTCGCGGTTGAAGACGATAACAAGATGGGAGAGAGAACACCCAGACGAGTTTCTTGCCTGTTTCCACTCCGGGTGACACATTCCTCGGATGCATCACGAGAGAAGAAGCTGCTGCTATTTGCTTTAATTTCAAGTCTCGTCATCCCAGACGCTTGCAAGTGTGCATAGTATTCATGATACGTCTCTGTTTACTATGCGATGTTACCCAGACGGAAACATTGATTCTATTTGGAGTGATGGGCCGTGTTTGTTTGGGGATGACTCAGTAAACTATCACGATAATAATACTCCAGATAATGCACGTTGTGTGACGTAACTGCAATTTGACGTATTCATAAAATATTTAAATAGTAAAAGTAATATTAGTATGGCTTTGTCTAGGGGCGTGTTTATTGTAACAATAAATCGTGAATTTAGTGTTTTTTCAACTCTTATGATTTTTAAACACTATTCTCAGAATATTCTATAGTTCGATAATAACTTGTACAAGTAAATTTACAAACATATTTGCGTTAAATTACAAACATATTGACATTATATATGTATTATAACTCGCAGCTAACTTTTTATCTTATCTAGGAACTTATACAAAAAAAAATTGAATCCGCCTCTGTCTTAGGGCCCTTGATCGGAATTGATGGGGTGGTCCCTTGCTTGCTTCCGGAGAGTAAATTAGTTTATTGTCCTCCACGTGGTCATACGCAGTTTGTACTGTTTTTTCACAATAAATTTATTATTATTTATTATTATGGTAAGAACCAACTATGATTGATGTATGTAGGTTTCTTCTTTTATAAATATATTATAAAATTTACTTATTTATTCAGTGAAATTTTCGTCCCCTGCCGAATCCATTCGAAATGTTATATTAAAATTTCTTCTTCTTCTTCTTTTTCTTCTTCGCGAATAGGTCACTTAGGACCACGCGGAATCAACACTTTCTATCCTTCCTTTTGGCCCAGTAATGCGCAATGAGTGGGTGTGTTTCCGTTGTGCTCACCATGTAGATTGGGTGGTCCCTCTCTCTTCTTCCTCGAAAACCCACATATGAGTGATTTTTCTGATTTTATTTCGGTCTTGTAAGTTTGGTGATCATAATTCTATCAGGTCCTTTTCTGTCTGTTTGTACCAATTTGGTCTAGTAGCCTTGTTCTTTAAGAATGTATGTATTACTATAATTTATTGTTACATATTATTCCTTCGATATCGTAAAACTATTAAAAGAAAAGTAATTTCATTTTTCCATTCTCATTTTAGATAATGAACTAAACTTGTTACATAATAGAGGTACTGAAATTTTTTTATAAACGTACAGTATGGCTTATAGACTATTTCCTTTTTTACGAATGAATGAATTTGCCCATAAAATAAAGTGTGTTTATTAAAATTACATTAGTCCACTCACCCTCCAGCTCATGTGGGTTAACATCGGCGGAAGGAAGGTACCGGTACTCACCTATAAAATAAAAAAATATTGCGTAAACATTTTTGCACAATACAAGTTATAATTGTTATAAACATAAATTTTAATTGTCATCAGATTCATGTTTTGTTTAATGATAAATCACAAAACGTGTCTAAAAGTTTTTCTTATTCACAATTTTTATGGTCTAACTATTAAAATAAGATAACAGTCAAACTGGTCTCATAATTTTATTTCCAAACATGAAGAACTGATTTTTTGTTGTTGTATGTTTTAACTCCAAATCTATAAAAATAAAGAATTTCGTTTGATTATTTAATTATCAGGACAATAAGAAAGGCAAAAAACAAAACATATGTTTGTCCTCCCTGGAAGAAATACATTTAAGATTACATTAGTGATTGTAAATTTACCGGTCTGACAAACGTATTTCTAAACAGAAATGAGCGTTTCTTTCTACAGGAAAAATGGTCTCCCAGTTTACCGAATAGGCAATGTCATCATGTCAGTGTCACGAGAGATGTTTCTTTTATAGAGAGAAAAAAATATCGTTCAGAGTATTATTTTGTTCATGAGCACAATATCCATTACTAGTGAATATATTGTGGAAAGAGGAATGTTTTCTATCGTAACGCTGGATAATAACTCCATTACTGAATGTTCCCGTAGAATTATTGCGCGGCCAAACTCATAATAATCTGGGATATCCACATTCAATAACAAGCATTAGTAGAACAGCACCAATTTTTATACTTTCAAGTTTTGGCTAAAGATACAGTACATCTTATTATATTTCTTGAAATTTAAAATTTTACTACTACCTGTAAATTAATTACTATTTTTCAAGATCGGACGTCAAAATATTGATGAATTGAGTCATTTGATTTAGTGACTGTTTTTTTCTTAATATTTCAAAATTATCCTTAAAAATATCTTCACCATACACATAAGTATTATATCGTGTTACACGGACGTTGCGTTTTTGTCCCTCTCTTTTTTTATGGCGTGTGTTTCATACCATTGTTAGGAAGTCTTTGAATATTTCAGCTGTCAATTTCAATTAATCTTTTCTGTAGAGATTTCCGTCGAAGCTGTATCCATTTTTTTAAATCTACACTTTGCTATTTCGCTCGAGAATGTCTCCTCTAGATGGTTCATTTTTAATAATTATTGTAAGAAATAATAAAAAAGTAATCAGTTATAAATTGCGATACAAGCTCTTCGTACATCCGGGAGTGATTTGATTATCAGTCCTGCATGTAATCTAAAAGCTCGCATGTGTTATTGTGTGATGAGTTCAAACGGATATCCCTCAATGAAGTAACCGGATCTTGACGTTGCTCTCTTGTTCTTATCGTGATACAGAACATAACGTCTTTTGTTCGAAGAAAGGAAATACTTTTCTTCTCAACACAGTGACGTAATTTGTGGGTGGGTCGGATGGGTAGTGTTGTTCTGAGGCCCTTTCCAGAATTTTCGTAAAGAGCAGACATGCTCAATATAATTTAATGGATCGGCCTACCTATTAATGCAATTAACAATTCATTTACAGTAATTGGACATCTTTAAAACTGTGTAAATAAATAATTGTAATTTATTGTCGAACTGCGGGTGACCACGTGGAAGGCAATCAGCAAACAATACAGAATTCAGGAAAAGTAGGAGAAATATAGATGAAAATTAAAATACTCTCTCAAGAGGTCATTTTACTAATTGCTAGATTTTTGTTGTAGTGAGGGCAGTGTCGTCTTTTTGATGATTTAGAAGATGACTTCGCCAATTCATTTAATGAACGATTATTAACACATTCATCGGAGAGAATTGCTTCAGGTTACACCTTACTTCTAAAACAGGTTTTGGATTTCCGTAATTAAGTCCACAGACTGCAGAAAATACGTTTCCTGCACACAAGAATCGAAAAACTCAATTCTTTCTTTTGAAATGTAGAACTGATAGAAATTCTAGTGATGTCTTATTTACTTAATTGTGTTATGGTGAGCTTTAGGCCACGAGACCTGCTCTTCCACTTAGCCATGTCTTGGGTGAGGGAATTGGTTGGATCTTTGGTACCGTATCAACAGTTATCTGAAGTAAGAGAGAAATACACCGGTTGAAAACTTCGGTATAACTCCACCTTTCGAACTCACGCCCTTCCACTAAGCAATACTCTACCACTAGACCACCGCTGTCGGTAATAGGGAGCGTTCCTGCGAGCTATCGTTTGCGCTATCGTATACGCTCCCCACATGCAAGATGCTCCTGCGCATGCTCAGACATTTGTGGTACATTAATGCTTCTAGCACAGTAACAGCGCCTCTCCTTGCGTATGATGTCTGTGGTACGCTAGTGAGCGAGGTCATGGCGGATTCTGGTCTGGATTTGAGGTTATGTTGATATCTGAGAGAGTATGTCAGAGATTTGTTGGTTTTGTGTGCCGTATGAGCACGTGCTGGAGTACTCACAGTACAATTTAATTGTGTACGCTTGCATAGAAGTACTTTCTTTGGGTTTACAATTTTTAGTATATTAATTTGAGTGGAAGGTACGCTACGCAAAATGCATAGATTGTACCGTGTACGTTATGCGGTTAGCATCATCAACGTAACGAATACGCTAGGAATAACGAATCGTTATGCAAAAACTGTCTAATATCGTGGAATTTTGAGGAAACAGTTTTTCATCTTTAGGCTACACAATAGTCATAACATAAAGTTTGTGTCTTCGCAGATCCACAATACGTTGCTATACCCTGCAGCGAACGCCCACACGCCCCAACACCGCGTTGTTTCTCATTGGATTGAAGTGAATCATACGCAAAGTTGTTGCAAGTCTGCAACGGAACTCGACCCTCGGCTGTCCGCAACCGCGCCGGAACTTCCGCTCC
>NNCF01128324.1:719925-741941 GCA_002313205.1 Laupala kohalensis | reverse complement strand
CAACGTCTAGATCATTAGAGCCCTTAACACCAAATTGTATGAAAATGAAATTTTAAATTTTGTTACATTATTAAGCATGAAAATACATCGATATTCGAAGGATGTGTTCGTTCTCGGAAATTCCGAGCCAAGCTTTTTTCGTGGTAAACTCTCTCATCTCATACTTTCAAATCGAAGTGCATTCTCCCGCCAGGAATTGATTTCCTTAAAAGCCTTTTTGAACTCTCTGGAGACATCACTTTGCATCAGGCAAGACGTGGAGTCTCTCAGCACAAACGGCCGTTTCTGGGATTCTAAACGGCGGAAAACCACTTCCTCACTTCACTGCTTCCTCTTCAGAGCGCGCTCCGAGCGGTTCGTACTCAACTGTCACACGGCAAAGGAGCTAGCCGTCTCTCTCGCCACTTGCTCTGACAACTAGTTACAAATAAATCCTCCGTTTTAGTTGAATTTTTCGCGAAAACTTTTATCGGTTGCCTCGAATTCCGTTGGTGAGTCCATTGCTAAATTTGAAAAAGCATAATTTGCAGTCTTGTTATATAATAATGTCTTGCCTCGTTTTACCATACTCGCGGAGAAAGAATGGTATTGGTCCACGTGACAGTAGAGGAGCCAATGGCGCCATTTTAAAGAGTGACAACTCTTCGACTTGTTTTTACTTGTGTCAGAAGAATCTTAGCAAGTTTACGTTCTGGTGCCATCTACATCAGCCGGTTCTGTAGAACCGGCAGTAATTGATATGTGAACTGTTATGAACAGAGGGCGTGTATACTAATCTTTGACCGAAAGGATTCTGCATTAATTTAACTTTTCCAAGGGTTATAGCTGCCTTTGTGTGGATGCCGTGGCATGCCGTCTGGAATGTTAGGTCACTCCTCGTAGCAGACGTATGACAACGCCGTGTTTTCCTCATTGGTCGCTACTCGTAGCTATTCCTCCGCCGCGAGAACTATAGGCAAATCTTAGAGGAGCACAAACAGTCCTCTTCATAGATGATTTATTATCTTATTATAATCATGATCATGATAAATTAAATGGCGTTTCTATGTTGCTCATTGTTTTATTCGTAGAAAGCTTTTTCGGCTGCATAGCAACCATCGTCAGTAACATACACTGAAAAATATAAATGTACAAAAAATACAATAATAATTATTTTTTAAAAATAATAATAATAAATAAAAATAAAAATAGATACATAATATGAAAGTATATAATAATTGGGTGAAACAGTATCGAAAGAAGTGTATTTTTGGTTGTTGTTGTTGAAATAAAGAAAGGAAAGAACAATGAAAAATGAAGAAAAGAAAACAAATACAGAGTGAGCAAGCCGACAAAATTACGTACCTGAGTATTGAGGAATATTTTTGGCGAATGTCTTATTATAATAAGATTTAGAAACATTGTCCCTTGTAATAAAAGTTCGAGTAAGATATGCTACATATGCGACTGTTGCCTTCGAAAACTGTAAATTGCGATAATTATTTTATTCGGTTCCCTAATTTGTTTTTTCTATTCTTATCGCAAGAACAACCTTTTTGGTACTGGAGCGTGCGCAAATGCGAGACATGAAAGCAACGAGGACGTATCAGCACGCGCTGTTGAACAAAGTCGTAACAAAATATATCCGTCATCTTAACACTCATTTCCCCCCCCCCCCACGAGTTTTGTCGTGTTTTTGAGCCATGAAGATGGCTGTATCGAACAAATCGTCGAGCCTCGCGCGTTCAGACGAGCAGATTTTTATATTTAAACATCCGAGCAACGACACACGCATCGCCGTGATTAATCTTTATTGCGAGGTGGAGTCCGCTGGAACACGCGCGCGGCTTGCGCTGGTCACGTGGTGCGGAGGGAACGCGATGGATATCTCATCCGAATTTCGTTATTTCGTTCATCGTAATGGTGTTCTATGTTGCGGCAAATTGTTATCTTTAACAGAAGTCTACACGAATAAGGCGATATAACACTGCATTAAAGGTCATAATAACTACATTTCATCGTCTTGAATTTAGGTCGTGTAACGTAATCTTTACTGTGGTGTTTGTACGGTAATTAATGGTCTCCGAACCGAAAATATTCGACTGCAAGTATAAAGTATAAGACGGTATCTTTGGATCTGTTTGAACATTACTATCGGAAACTTATGTATGAATTTAAAAAGCTTCAAACATGATCAGTTTTAAATTGGAAACACCTATAAATGAAGAGTGCTTTCCAAACACAAATACTAACATGTTCTTTCAACAAACACTGTGTAACACGAATCGAAGAAACCGATAACCGACTTGATAAGTGGTGAAGTATGTCTATAATATTTACTTATATATTATTCTAATCTTTAAACCTTAAGGAAAGATATAAATTTCAAACATTAAATCTGAGTGATGTTCATTAGGATAATTTATTTATTTATTTATTTTAAACCGTTTGGCGAGGTTCAGGCCATGAGACCTGCACTTCGAACCTGGGTAAGGGAATTGAGATGTGGGTTGCCAGGGAACTTATGGAACAGAACCGACATTTGTCTGCAGTAGGTGAGGGAAACCCCAGCTGAAAACCTCACCTGGTTTGAACCCACGCTCTACCGCTCAGCGGGGTTGTGGAATCGGAGACGCTGCTGTTGGTGTAGTGGTCAACAAAAAAGAATTTGCTGACTAAATACGAATATTTATGATTCTCAAGACAAAATAGATTTGTACAAAGATCATTGAACAAACAAGCATTACTTCCATGATGAAACTTTTAAAAATGCTTATTAACAAAATATTTCGGGAAAAGCTCAGTAGGATAATGATCACATTCTTTAATATCCTGACTTTTGTATGCCAATTATCTTAAATGACGAATTTAAAAAAATGTTAACCATTTAAAGCAATAATAGTTTCAAGAACACAAGTACATAGTTCTGTTCAGAATAAAGTCACGTAAAATTGGATTAATGAACTCTCATTCAAAAGTAGTTCCGATATTCGTCACCAGAGAGGCGCTCGAGTCGCTTCGCGAAACAATTAAGTTCCCTGCATCTTCGCTCGAAATGTGTAAGTGTGTGGCCGTGTTCTGCCACCGCGACGGCCGCATGTGGTTTCCAGAATACACAGTGTTGAGCGTGAAGCAAAGTATGCATATCGCGCAGGTGGCGGCTTGGCAGAGGGTTGGCGCGCGGGAGGGCTGGCCGCCGGACGGCCACGGGGGTTTCCCCGATAGAGCGATAGCGTTTCTTTCACGTGTTTCCCGCGCTTCTCGCTTGAGCTGTGCCGTCAGCTGTTACCTCGCGATGGATTGATACACACCTTTTCCACTTTGAGCTGCTACACTCTATGGCTGCTACACATTTCCCGTTTCAAACGATACACATGTTTTTACTTACGTTTCTGTACTTTTTACCCATTCCCATCCACTATATTGTATTATCAAGAAATTTCGACATCCAAATTTTGATGAATATTTTTGTTTATTCATTTCTGAAACCAAAAACTTTCCGTGAACTTCTGATTTCAATTTTTCTTGTTTCCGACGACGATACCATATTTCTTTATCTCAAATTCGATTTCTTAATACTTTTCTTTATTTATTCTCTATACTTAATTTTGAAAAAAAAATTGCATTATTGTTACTTCAGCACATCCTTATACAATCATTAATGTTTTGCGTTTTTTTTTCAATTAAAATTTAATTTTAATCAAATGAGTTAAAATCCAAATTTAAAACACGTGTTAAGAGTTATCGTGTTATTTCTGTACTTTTCCCACTTCTGTTCTAACTTCCGTTTATCGAATTATTTACAGCTTTATTGAACATTCGGTTTCAGCAATAGATCTAACAGAATAATGAACAATGTTCAGGTGTTCATTTTCGTGAACAAAACCAGTGATTAATTGAAAAATTGTTCTAAATACATCAACTTAATGCAAATCAACAAAATTTCGTTATCACGTAAAACGAGAATGTTTATTATGGTTATATCCTAGGAATCTAATCGTTTAGGCGCAGCAAATAGAAATTGAGAATCATGATTCATTGATTCAGTGATGTCGAGAGGTATCGATAATCTAAATCGGCATGTCTCTAAATTACATCGATGAATATTTGTTTGAATATAAGTTCGCGTTATCTTTTGTGAAACTATATTGTCGGTATCTATTAAATCAATCGTAATGAATTATGTCCATCAATTAGAAGAGTGTTAATGGTTTTACTGGTTCACCTTTTACAAATGCACAGTACATAAAGTTCTAGAATGCGCAAACGAGAAAAAATAATTAAGATGTAATCACATCTTTTCACTTCCGGCGCTTGTTCGACGTTGCAAAGACCATGAAACGTAATCAATTATTATCTGATTATTCAGTTTCAGAGTAGTTTCATGCAACCATTTTGTGAACTGCAGATTGCCTGTACCGATTGTCAAAAAATAGTAGACAGGACTCTTAAAATTTCGTGTTTTTAAATGTTCATAAATGAAGTCGGAAATGAATGCTGATAAGGAACGTTTTGTTGTGAAAAAATGCGCTCTTTTTTAGTCTACACTGAACTTGCTTCTAATGTAATCTTATCCTTCATTAGACTTCAAATATATTTATGTAGTATGGAATGAGGATTTCTACATTTTACGTCTGTAAGAACAATTTATGCTGCTCCTATCCTGACCCGGGTTTTTCTCCGGTTTTCCTTCTAGTAGAGGCTGACTTTTTGTACAGGCTCTCTAGGTTCTTGCCTAGGGGCTGCGTCCATTGAAATAATAAATTTCAAATTTACAGTTATTTTAATACTTACGATCTATAAACAATATTTACCGAATAACCTAGTTTCATAATAATACGTACTTGTGAAATAACTGTTTAGTTTTTTATTAATACAAATTTGCTGATATTCTGATAATATTCTGATAATACGTAGCGAACTATTTTTATTCTTATCTTAGGAGAGCGATGAAATTTTGAATCCGCCTCTGCCTTAGTGCCCTTGATCGGAATTGATGGGATGGTCCCTCGCTTGCTTCCGGAGACGAAATTATTTTATTGTCCTCCACGTGGTCATACGCAGTTTGTAACTGCTCTTTTGACAATAATTTTAGTATTATCATAGTGTAGCAGAAAATATATGTGGTCACCAATGTCGTTTCAATTTTTTTTTCGACCATTACACTATTTACTCACAATTTTTTCTCTTTACTTTCGTACACGAAACATCCTCATCAGATTTGATATCTCATAACCGGACACAAAGTATCGAAACCTTTCCGTGTCACGAGAAAATTGATTGCAATGAAACCATTTAATGACTGGCGCTAATGTTCCATCGCTCAGGAATCGACACGCGCATCAAGTCATTTCCCATGTCGAAAACACTCTTTATGAAATTGTTTCTTCTACCTTCCGAGCAAAGGGTTTCCTTATCGACAACAAACATCAACCTTCGACTGTTGAGAACTCTATTGTCATGCGTAAAACCCTTTGTTGTAGATGGAAGCGTATAAACACGATGTGCATACATACACGAAGGCCATTTTATCGTTAATAGCTGAAAATTGAGTGTAATATCGTGTTCATGCAGTATTTCATGGCAGGAAAGTATTGTTCGGAACAATTAGGACAGTGGGGATAATGAGGAAAGCGAGGAGCGAGAATGAAGGATTGGGAGAGGGGGGTTGACAGAAGACAATCGCGTGTGTGCACGACAAATAGCGAGGTCCGATTGACATCTGAGACCCTCGGGAGTCGCTTGCGAGGACGATTCCAAGGTTTAGGAAGCTGCCTCAAAAGACGCGATTTTCATGCGATTCTATGTTCCTGAAATTAGGAGTTATTACTTTTTTTAATACTCTCGACGTACAATCCGTGTTATATTGCTTCATTTTATTAAACTAGTTTATTGTTCTCTTCGTGGTCATTCGCAGTCTGTAACTGCTTTTTTGACCCTAAGTTTATAATTGATAATACCAAAATTAAGAAATTTATGGAATGGTATGTTGCAGTATAACAAATACCTTGAATTTTACACCAGAGTTTAAGAAAATGTGAACATAAAAGTAGAACTGCATTTGTATTATATTTGTTAGGAAAATTGTACTGAAAAATGTTGTTAGTACTAGCGCCATTAATATATTGCTAAGTGACGTCACAATGAAATTACAGATTTTCTATTTTTTACACTAAATTTATTATTATTATTATTATTTGAATGATCGCAAAGGATACGAGTAATAAGTGATCGCCTCACACATTCGATCTTTCTCTTTATAAAATTACTGTTATTGAGAATGAAATATATTCTTGTAAATACTCTGAGAATCGAATCTCGATGACTGTGTACGTGTAACATACTACTAATCTTTACATGTCGCGATTGCTAGAAGAGTCGAAATACTGAAAGTCGTTTGAGACATTATTTTTCTGTTGCTTTTACAGTAGTCGGAGTGGGAAAAATATCGAACCCCTAATGGAGAATTCCTGACCCGGATTTTTCTCCGGTTTTCCTCCGGGTAGTGGTAGAATTTTTACTGCAAAAATATTTAGAATTTATTTTGAATATTAATCGGATAATAGTACGTATTTATTAAATAATTTCTTTTATAAATATTAAATTCGCCACTGCCCACGGGCCCTTGATAGGAATTGGTGGGATGGTCTCGTGCTTGTTTCCGGAGAGTAACGTAGTTTATTGCCTCCCACGTGGTCATACGAAGTTTGCAACTGCATTTTTAACAATAAAGTTTATTTTAACATTACGAGGTCAGTTGAAAACCCTGTATGGCAATAGTGCCAACTAAAAATTAATTAAACTGACTGTTGAAGTCTTCCGTATTCTCCCTTATTTAAAAGGGTAGAACTCGTAAAGTTTGAAAGTGATATCGTCTTAAACATCACCTCGTGTGTTTCATGGATATTTAAATTAGCAAATTTTATGACTTAAAGATTTAATAATTGCGAAATGTTCGTGGATGTTCGATTAATATTTGGTGACGATTAATATTGAGTGACGATTAATATTTTGTGACGATTAATATTTGCTGGCGATTATATGAGGGTGAGGGTATAGGTGGAGTAATGATGTGTGTGTGTATTGAGCGTGTTTCTGTAACTGTTGGTAAGCGAAAATGTGTTTGTGTATGTATGTGAATATTCGCACATATGAGCCTCATCTAGACAATTAATTTCTTAAATCTAATTTCTTTCTCCTTGTAACCATGTGTAATAATTTTCTAAGCAATTGTGTGTGTGTATTTTATAGATATTTGGGCGATGATTTGTTTTTTAAACTCGTATTTTTTGTATTGTGTATGCATTGAATGTATTATGTGTGTGTTCTTTACCATCTGCCACCGAGCATTGCTCACTAGCAGACTAATAAGTTATTACTATTATTATTATTTGGTGACGATTACTATTTGGTGAATGCCATGTCCGTAAAAACATTTTTCCTTGTTCCTTTTGTAACTTTGTTAAGAATCTTCTAGATCAACTTCAAACCCAATCAAGGAAGTTTCTTGAAGCTTCTCATTGTTCTCTTACCTTCGTGGAACTCTAATGAAAGCTTTCGTAAAAAGAATTTCTTAATCCAATTTTTTTGTGTGTGTGTAAGAACGAACTCAAGACGCTTGTGCTCTTACAAGGGCTTTCCGAAGAAAAAGAAGAAATGGAATATCAAATCAGGATGTGAATTATTCGCAGAGATTTCTATTACAGAAAGTGATATTTTGTCGAGTAAAGAAGTAGGTCGCCGAGTTCATCACCTATTGAGAACGATTCATTCGCTGTCCGAACGAGAGGAGTGTTCCGTTCGTCATCGCATCGGAGGACCCTCGACGCATTCAGTTGTTATATCCTCGTTGACTGAAGTCAAGTTGCCAACTATTCACGAAACTTGGAAATATTCACCAAAGTAGTTCGTATTAATTAATGATTAATTCTACTAAGTTTTACTATTGAATGAGGACAATTATTGTGTGATTTTAAAACTTAATAATAAATTTAGATTGTCGTTTGGCTCTTTCTTTGTGGTCTTCAGTCACGTGATGCGGCTACCTCTTCCGTCAGAACAGTATTTTCCACAGTTTTCCAAAATTATGCCCCGTAAGGTATAAAAATCTTAACGTCATTGCGTTCCTATTTCCATTTGCTATGTTTTAATAGGTTTTTCTATACTATATAGTCGGTACTTTTGCCAGAATATGAGAAAAACATAAACCCGCGAACGTTTCTCCATACAAGCCCATAGTAATTTAAAGTCAAATAATTCATAATTTCGCGACGTATGGGTAAGAAAATTCATCGCCACTGGATAGGGCATAGTTTAAACTATCATTTAGAACATGTTTATGGGGCACTTAAGCCGAGTCGCTCTGACGGATTTAAAAACCTTAAGAGCAGGCAATGAACGAACACTACACAACGGAAGCAACGCGACGCAAATAATTGATAGGAAAAGGCTGCTGCTCATTTACTGATCCGCGATTACAATTGGGACTGTTTCAAACGATAAACTCTTATCTCGGTCATCAACGAGGCGAGTTTCGATTCTGATTTTTTTCTTTCGAGAAGAATCGGTTCGACGCCCGCACACGCGATGGTTGTGTGCATGCCGTCCGCATTCACAAGTGAGACAAATGAAAATCATTTCCGCTTCGTTGGAAACAAAGTAGAAAGATGAAGATAGGAATCTGGACAGTTTAAACATTTTTACTTAAAGTTCAGATATTCATCGATAATGTTTGACGTAAAACTGTACCAGTGGCATTTTTATATTTTCGGGATGCATCCGTGGTTTGTGAAAAATGTTAATTCTTCAATCTGAATTTTCTTTTGTTAAAAAATTATGTGGTTTTACGTATGTACATTAAATTGTACAAAATGAATATTGTTCATTTTACCTTAGGTGTTAAATAATTTGAAATGTTGAAATATTTTGATTAAATTTACTTTTTTTTCATATTGGAAATGTTTTATAAAACTTTGTTCCTTTTTGGAACATAATTGAAACATCATGCAATTCATATTTATGATCTTATGTATCCACAAATCTGTTGCAGCCCTGATGGAGGTCACAGTAGAGAAGGCTGAATCGCAAGCGTGTTAAAAGAACAGGAGTTATTATTTATGACGTAAACGCAAATACAGTCTTAAAATAATTTTTGAAATATAATTATGAAAAATATCAAAGTCTTAGATGTTGGAAGACCTTTAGGGGCTTTCAAATTCATAGGGTCCTAGGTCGCCCAGTACTTTCTCTGCTTTTTCCACCCGTAATAAATAATTGTTCTTATTAACACTACGAATATGGAACACGTTGAACGAAACACATAATTTTTTCGGTGAATAAATACCCCACAAAGACACATCATAGATTTGACGTTTTGTTCTTCTAATTGGGATTTGCTCTCTTCCAACGATTCAATCATTAACACTAACAATGTATTTGTGAGAGATGTAGTTTTTTTTGTAAACCAACAGGAAAAGTTTTTAAAATATGAAATAATAAAGCAGTAAAAGAGATAATAAAATTATTTCTCTGACTAATAGCACGTCATTTCCGCATGTTGGGAGTTAATGAGCTCTTAGAAGCGTTGATTGGGGCAGTGTTCTTTGTTTAGACGTTTGTATCGAGTTCTCGCGCCGTTACCTCCGCCGCCGGAGCGTTACTCTTCCTAGACCACCAAACATTCCTCTTACCGTACGGCGTAGGTTACTGAACGAGGAGAATTCACACTACAAAAAAAATCTGGAGTGTCCCTCTCTTAACTTTCCAATTATATCTATGCACTGAGCACACTACATTACGATACAAATAAAAGATTCAGTAAAGAAATTATAATATAATATAATTATAGAAATCTCTTATATTGCGGTGAACCTCACCGCCAGGTAACATATTATTTATGTTATGTTGAATGAAAATGGGAGACGGGACCGAGATTCGAACTCGGGATTGAGCTTAACCCGCTCATGCGCTTACCAACTGCGTTTTCCCGTTTACCTCCCGGTCCGATCTACTATTAACATTCAATCATTGAAGTCTACCATTGAAATTAATGGTAGCCTGGGCCGGGAGGCGCACGGGATGGCGCAGTTGGTACGCACATGAGCGCGTTAAGCTCAAGGTCCCGATTTCGAATCTCGGTCCCGTCTCCCAATTTTATTTAACATAATTAATAATACAATTATAAAACGTGAGGTCATTTTAAAAAAATCAACCGGTTTAAAAATATTTATCCTCCGTACCTTACATAGTACAAAAATATGAGACTTAGGGAAATGCAGTTTAGCAATCTGCTTGCAGAATTTACTAAACAGTCAAAATGCTGGTATTCATATTTTCAAAATTTGGAATTTTAATGAACCGAAAGTGGAGCGCGGTGTGTAAATGAAGTCGGAATGAGTTGTCCAGAAATAGGCTTCTATTCCCAACGCATTCAAAGTCAAATCTCAAGTTTGGTTTTGATGCGTTATTTTCTTCGTGAGTTATTGGGGGAGCAGAATCCTGGACATATACACAGACACATACAGCGCAGCGCTCTGCAGTGAGATTTTTACGTGTTCGTACACTTTCGAGTAGCGATGCGTGTATTGGACTTGTTTCCTTGGGATTTTACTTTCATCGGAAACTGTAATTATTTAAAAGAATAATAATTCCTTTTGTACTGAAAATAATAAACAATTGTCCGTTATGAGACAATTAAAAAAACTCCCTTCAATAAAGAGTATAAGTGACTCACATTTTCATAACTTTTGAGGAACATCATTTACATAAGTGAGGAAAAAGAGGAGACTTAGTTCCGATCCGTGAGGGACACCGCTTATAATAGGATTTATTGAAGCGGTGAAGGAGTTCTTATCGTGTACTACATAGTTTGATGTCTGTATTCAAAATATTTAGTTATCCGGGAAAGGGAAGATTTTGAGAACTGCGAGCAGTATACCATAATCTATGGATTCGAAAACTACACTGAAATATCATAGAGTGAAAACGGAAGCGTAAGTAATGGATGCTACAATTTTACTAATTTGTGTCGGAAGATTTCTGGTTACTCATACTGCATAAAATTCTTTAAAACAAGCTTCAAATTAACATTTGCTTCAACGTTGATACAACAATATTTTCCAAACAATTTGGAAAAAGTTTTATAAACAATATTTTCCAAACAATATATAGCTTGATAATAATACGTACTTCTGAAATTATTTTGTTTGTGTTTTATTAAGTACAAATTTACTGCTGACCTATTAATATTATAATACGAACCGAACTATTTTTACTCTTATCTTAGGAGTGTGCTGAAATGTTGAATCCGCCTCTGCCTTAGATCCCTTGATCGGAATTGATGGGACGGTCTCTTGATTGCTTCCGGAGAGTAAAGTTTCTTGACCTCCACCTGGTCATATGCAGTTTGCAACTGCTTTTTTGACAATAAATTTATTATTATAATATCTAGATACGAGGATCGTCAAAAGAGGATATTTCCTTGATCCAGACGCGAGCGGGCGTTGTGGCGGCGGGAGCGGGGGAAATCCCTCGGACCACACGACTCCGCCGGCAGCTGGCCTCGCGCGCCATTCAGTGTTTATAGATCGCTGATGTTCCCGCGTTCCCAGACGAGTGGCGATCGGCCGGAGCAAGTTTAGCATAAAAACATAGGGTTCGACGCGCCCCACCGTTCGCGAGGTGCCTCGAGTTCCACGATGCGGTTGCGCGTCCTCTGTGGTTGGTGGAGAGAGATCGAAGGGGCGGAGAAGGGAGAAGATGGTTTAGAACGAGGTCTGAAGAAGTCGAGATGTTGGAATTTGGCGTTCTCACTGGCAGGGCAATTCTCCAACGGAGATCTACAGAGCCGACACTTCATCTGCACTAATGGCTTTGAGAAGTAGCTTTTTGGAGAAAGGGGAAGATGGTGGGGGGGGGGAACTTTTGCAAAAACATTGACTCACGATCGAAATAAAAATAACAAACATCTTATTACATAACCTTAATAAAATAATAGATAGGTCAGGATGAAAATGGTGTACAGTTGCGGAAGGCGAACGGATGGTGTAGTGGTGAGCACCCCTGCGATCAAACCAAGATCCTGGGTTCGACTTCCTGTTTTTCGCCATTTTCACCTGATCGAAAGTTGTCACATATCTTCTCCACGTGTAGGGTACACGGGAGAAATATATGCACAACAGATATCTTAGTTCACACTTGTATAGAAAATGGTCAACATGGAAAGTAGATGTACGAAATAAAGTGTTTTTTATCTTGCGTTGACCAATAAGTGGGTCGGCACGCGCGCGCAGATAGAACGTCAGACCTGTAGAGGTGAAGCAGTGTGTAACATTAGAGGACAAAAATATATATTTGGAAGCGAGGACCATGGAAAGTTAAAGTTGGATACTTGAAAATTTGTTAGAAATAATGTGAAGTCGACGCTTTCCGAAGATTGAAGATGCAGGATAATTTTTAAATTTACTCGGCCCTTCCTTGAAATATCAATTTGTGCTCGTTATGTGGTCAAAATATAACCTCGGAAATGCTAGGACCTGTCGCAAATAGAAGTTCGCAAGCCTCCTCTGAAATCTATTCAAAAAATGGAACGATCTGTTCATTTTCGTGGTGCTATCTGTCAGAAGTATCTCATTCTTTGAAGTTAGTATATAACCTCTTAGTAAAAACAATCACAACTGTGAACGTTTCTCCCAGTTATTATTGTCGTCATCTCTAATTATGTATTGGTATCCAACAGATTAATTATTTAAGTCGGTACTCAATTATTTTTTATAATATAGAAGTTACCGTGTGCTTTGTATGAATCACATGTTCTTTTTTTACTTTATTTTACATTTATGCATGCATTATATTATTATAGTAGGAATGTTTCCTTCGTTTAAGACAAACATAAAAATCTCTGAGTTTCAATTTGCATTTTCTTGCCCCCCCCCCCCTCCTTTGCCGGAGTTCATGATCCTGTATTAACGAAGAGTACCTTTCCTCGCCGCTTCCTTACCATGCCACTGTATGGACTACGTCACATTTTCCATGATTCACTGTAGTCACCATATGATGGCGACCTCACATTCAGAGATAAAACAAAGTAAATGTCATGGAAATTTACGACGAATAGAACGAGGAAAAAGAAGTATTTTTCCTTTGTAATTATAGTTCAAAGAACCTATTGATAGAGATTCTTCATGTTAATGAACGTCTGAATTTCAACGTTGCAAAGATGTGGTTAGAAACTTCGCGACAAGATTGTGAAATTACTAAGTAGATGAGGTAAATTTTCAACATTTTTTATCTTTCTGTTCATTCATACGTGAAGTTAGTGCGCAGTTTTAAGAGGTCATTTATTGGTCGAAGTGAAACATGAGACGTAAGTGTATTTAAGTACACTCGATAAAACATTTCAATAATTTTACACACAACTTTAATAAATGAGATTATTTTAAAAATCGTGTATTTTCTTTTCAAAATTTGTTAAATATTGATATAAACGCGTAATTGGAACATATTTTAACTGCACTCATTAAAATCGTGGTTGTTTTAAAAGTCAAATCAAGATGTCAATGAGTATCTTGTATACATATAATTCTTCTATGTACTCTACACGTGGAGAAGATATGTGATAATTTTCGCTACAATTGTAGAAGGCGAACGGGTGGTGTGGTGGTTAACACCCCTGCGATCAATTCAGAATCCCGGGTTCGATTCCCGGCTCGTCGCCATTTTCACCTGACCGAAAGATATCAAGTATATTGTATGCAGCTTCTTATAAAAATACTAATTTATGACCCACATGAGTTACAATAGATCGATGTGGATCCGAAAATCGGAACTTACATCACGTGCATATGGGTATGGTTATTCTAATAATGTTGTTGTACTGTATCAATCAATCAATCAAAACCCTACGGTACATGAAAATGACGAAAACGATGTTGTTTTGCCTGAACCCATTCGGAAGCGATTTCCTGGATGATGGATGATCAGGGAAGTTCGAATGAATGTTTGATCTTGTCTAAATGTATGGATGTAAGCGCGCAATTCGAGAAATAATTATGGACTCACATGTGTAGAACAAGATGTAAGAAACTTTGTTAATGTTAGATTCTGTTTCGTTCTTGATGAAATTCATTGTTTGGTTTTTTTCTTCTTGATACTTTAGGGCTCGCCAACGTCAAGGTCGTTTGAGCCTTTGGAATGAATTGTTGTTTGGGGAACTTCGAACGAGAGATGTCATCTCAGAGTAATAACAGTTTTTACTTCTCTGTGGATGATGGTGACACCGATTTGGTGTTTGACAAAATAAGGGAATGTTCCAAAAGCGTTCTTGGCCCATAAAACATCACGCAAGTTGACGGTATTGACGATCTTCAAATATCATGACGATGTTAATGGCAGTAAAGATAGTATTTTTTCTGAACGAATACTGTTTATTACTGCAGTAAAGCCACTCGTTTTGTGACAAGAAACCATTATAGGTAGAAATATGTTTCTACTAAAGTATATTTCAAATGCTTAATGATTTCTGAAGAATTTGCAACTTATATTAATATAAATATTTTTAGTATAAAAGTTCATTATTTAAACCCCAAAAGATAAATTTTTGACGTTTCAAAGACACAACATAATATTGTTAAAAAAATGGCATACCTATTTCAGTTATGACGTATATGATTTAGGAGCATCTCTTATTCAATTCTTTTAATCGCTTAAATGTTTCGAGTAATAAAAAATAAATAAATGGGAATTTCATGATAAAAAATCAAAAGTTACAATACTTACAAATACAGGGACGACTAGTGGTGATGTGGTTGGAGTCCATACCTACCTCCCTTGGACACAGCGGTTCATTCGAAGGGAATTTGTGCATTTCAATGAATTTTCTGAATATACATAAATCATTTAAATTGCAGTTAAGCGCACCGCAAGGTAACGGATTAAACGTGTTATGAAACATTTACGTTACACCCAGAACGTCCACTTTACATTCCCGGGTTCGATACCCAGTCCCGTCTCCCACTTTCATTCAACATAACATGATTAATGTGATTTCCTAAATATTGTTCATATTTTATTTTAACTCGTGTCTTATCAGAATAATTCGTTACACAACGTAATGGAACAATTAAAATTAAAATAAATTAATTTTCTTCTCAGGGATTTTACTATCTTGGAGTGCTAATACAGTCACACCTCGTTAAATCGAACCTCAATAAAATAAATTCCGTGATAAATCGAATTTTATACCTTTATACCATCTCCCATATTGTTTTACCCTTATATTTTGAAGCGCTGATAGCAAAATCCTCGATAATTTGAATTATCCCTCCGTTGGCTAAGGAGTTAGCATGCTTGCTCACCAAACAAGTCACTCTGGGTTCGATTCCCGACGGGGCCAGAAAAAAAGAATTTAGCTTCTCACATTAATGTCCCAATTCATACGATAGCTGTGACTAAAGAAAATTTCCCATTTAGAAATACTACAACGAAGTTTTCAGGAGGAAGCTTCTATATGTCGAATGTGATGACGAATTTTCAAGTTGAAGCCTTCAACCCCCACCCTACATTTATCGAGGTGGGACNTTAATCTCCGTGTACATCCAAAACGTTGCAGACCCTTGTCCTACCACTCCCTTGAATCCCACCCTTCCCTGTCACGACGGGGTGTGCCCCGCTGCTCCCTTTTCCATCGGTTCGCCTTCCTTTCAACCCTCTGTTGACTCATGCCGTGAAATGAACTGTTCAGGCTTTTCAGAGCGATCAGGCCCACGCTGACTTTCGTAAATTCCCATTTACAGCCATTTCCGTTGAGGAACACCGAGGTGTGAGACCATCATTAATTATTTTCGGATGAATATTTATCGTGAAGTTGAGAGGGGGAATCTCGAGTGCTTCGGAGTTGTTGGTCAGGTGTCGGCGTTCCCATCGCCTCAAAGCCTTCCTCAGCTACAGTCGCGTTTTAACGTAAATATGAGGTGCCACATCAGAAACTCAACTCTGCGAGCCACTTAATTAAATGAAAATAGTCGTGTCACAGGGACTTTTATTTTATTTGTTCGTTTCGGAATTAGTAATATTTTTGGTCTGAACACAACTGATTTTTTTTTCAAGCTTTCTTTTGGCAACATGATCCAATTAATGTATCTTGTTACCGGGAAGTAATTCATTGCATTACCTCCGAGTTCCGTCTACACCACATTTTTTATCTTTAATTATTGTTGTTGATTATAAATCTGAATTATTTCATTTTATAAATTAGATATTTCTCCAGAATATTGTAAGTTCGATTTTTGAACGTCTATAACCCGTGTACTTCCAAAAACAAGAATGTTTTTGACGGGTGTATTTTCATATTTTAATTTTAATATTCGATGATGTAATTACATTTTACATACTTTACTTCGTTAAAATTGTGCTAGTTAATAAAGTTATTCATCTTTCAGAGCGACTAGGCTTGAGGACCCCCCAAAAATGTTTCAAGCGACAGTTCGAACCATTCTCCATCCAGTGGCGAAGAATTTGCATACCCTTATGGCGCAAACGTTTGAATTATTTGACTTTAAATTACTATGGATTTATATCGAGAAACTTTCGCGGGTTTATGATTTTTTCATATTGTGGGAAAAGTACCGGTTTCAGATAACGAAAAAAATGTACTAAAATATAGCAAATGGAAATAGGAACGCAATTACTTCAAGATTTTCATACTTTACGGGGCATTTACAAGAATAATTAATTAAAAACTCGGAAAATACCATACTAACGGAAATGGCAGCTTCATCACGGGACTGAAGACAATGCGACCCTGGACAAAGAAACAGTCAAACGACAGTCTAAATTTATTTTCAAGTTATAAAATGACTAAATAATTGTCCTCATCCAATAGTACAATTCAGTAGAATTAATCATTAATGAATAAGAACTACTTTGGTGAATATTTCCAAGTTTCGTGAACAGTTGGCAACTTGACTTCAGTCAACGCGGATATAATACCTTAATACGTGAACAATCGCAGGAAGACAATTGATGCGTAGAAATAAATGCGAATCATGGAGACATGGATCCAGAACCTGTCGATGAATTATCGCTGCATTGTTATTTTAAAATTTTCATATGCGATAATGAAATCATATTTAAGTCAATTCACATAGGTAATATTACAGTGTTACTCCTTCTTTGACAAGGGTCGCGTTGTCTTGAGTCACGTGATGCGGCTACGATTTCCGTTAGAACATTATTTTCCATAGTTTTTGGTGAATTATTCTTGAAATTCCCCATAAGGTATAAAAATCTTAACGTCATTCCGTTCCCATTTACATTTGGTGTGTTTTAGTAGGTTTTTTTCGCTATGTAAATCCAGTACTTTTGTCACAATATCAAGGAAACCTGAGCCTACAAAAGTATCTCCATATAAACCCATTGTAAAGACAAATAATTCAAAATTTCGCGCTTTAAGGGTATGAAAATTCACTGGATATATCTTTTAAAACATTTTTTGGGGTACTTAAGCCTAGTCGCTCTGACGCACATGATACCTTAATAAGCAAAACATTGCAGGAGGACAATTCATGCGTTGAAATTAATACGAGGGACATGTATCCAGAACCTGTCGATGAAGTATTGACGCGGGTCGAAGGGGGAGGGGGGAGGTTGGGGGTGAGTGGCTGGTCACATTGGCTGGCGAGTCGATGCCTTTCCTCTCTAATTACAATTTACTTTCACTTAATTACCAGCAGCGCTTCCAGCCGCCGCCATCGCCGCCGTCGCAGACCCACTTCTTGCGGAGAGGCCGTTAATGGAGAGAACCGCCGTCGCGGTGGCGTACTGTCATTATTGAGTCCATTAGAGCAAGGCTCGCATATGTATGAGCGCTTGAGTGCCCTGCCGATGGCGACTGTGGGTGCTTCCGAGGGGTGGTGGGGGGTATGGAGGGGGTGTTGAGGGTGATGAATTTGGGGAGGATTCTCTGTGGGAATGAGCAGCGGTGTGGGAGGCAATGGGAGAAAAACATAAGTGGTCTTCTATGTCCGGAGGAACGCCCGAAAATATGATAAAGCGGAAGGAAATTTGTGGTCGATGCGGATTTATAGGCGGGATTGGCAGGCTCAAGGGTGGTAGTTGCCCTCAAAATAATTTTTAATGTATTGGATTTTTCTTAAATTTTACTGTTAACTCATAAAAATTAACAGTAAAAATTGTCAATGAGTTGCCATCTGTTAAGGCCAAACGGACATTCTTTTGAAGTGGCCACCTTTGGTCGGGCCATGAATGGCCATTTATTTCGAGTGGCTACCAATGACTCTTTGGTAGCAGTCAAATACCTACTTTGGCGATAACAGATGACCACACATGTGACTATTTTTACTAGAGTAGCTGTAAGGAAAGTTAAGATCATACTAAACCTGAACATACACACATCATTTTCATCCCGAAAACATTTTGAATTTTCGTATCTAAAAGTACATGCATTGAACATAAATATCCCTTCACAAAGCTCAATTTTGAGATTGAAAAATAATCCTCTGATTAGGAGGTTTCACAACTTGTCAAAATAGTTATTACTTGTGATCGGGAATGAAATATTTAGATCATCATATGAATATTTTCTCTGATTGAAAATAAAAAGGATTGAAAGTGAAGTAATTTATTTTTCCTCATGGCCTAGACTATCAGGTCTGTGCGTCCACCAACCTACGTGCAGAAGAAGAAATAGAGAGAGTATAAGTATTTTTCTACATATCTATGTATAATACATATATTATATAAGTAAGAAACGAGGGGAATAAAAATTATATATTAATGAAATTATTTCGTAATTTAGAAATAATGAAACCATAACCTTTACGTAAGCTAACGTCCTTGATAGATGTTCTTTCGATTAAAGTAATAGCTTAATACAATCTACAGCTGTCGCAAGTTATAAACCATTTTTTTGTTTGTATTGCCTGATGAAAGGTAGCTCAATAGATGTTGCAATTTCGTGAAAAAAAAAATCGTCTCATCAAATATTAAAGCTAGTTTCTAACTGTACAAACTGTCGGCGTTAGGGACTTGTATCCACACTTTGTGGAGAGATTCGTGAAGATGAAACACAGTGCCACGGATGAGATAATAATATAATAATAAATTTATTGTCAAAAAGCAGTACAAACTGCGTATGATCACGTGGAGGACAATAAACTAATTTACTCTCCGGAAGCAAGCAAGGGACCATCCCATCAATTCCGATCAAGGGCCCTAAGGCAGAGGCGGATTCAAAAATTTCAGCAAAAGTTCCTAGATAAGATAAAAAGTTAGCTGCGAGTTATAATACATATATAATGTCAATATGTTTGTAATTTAACGCAAATATGTTTGTAAATTTACATGTACAAGTTATTATATAACTATAGATTATTCTGAGTATAGTGTTTAAAAATCATAAGAGTTGAAAAAAAAACCACTAAATTTACGATTTATTGTTACAATAAACACGCCCCTAGACAAAGCCTAGAGAACCTGTATAAGAAATCCGCCTCTACCCGAAGGAAAAACGGAGAAAAACCCGGGCCAGGATGAAGCATGCGTCGTATAGTGATGCGATGAGGAGGAGCATGCGTCGTATAGTGACATAGCGGAGACAATTACCGCATTGACGATGTCGCAATCGGAACAGGAGGCGGTTCTTTCCTTCGACGAGTCAGTTGGCGTGTTTATGCCCCACAACAAATGACCTTGCATTAGTAGCAAATTGACATAAGCGAGGATCAATGAGACACGAGGTGACATCCGTTGTTACGCTCGTAAATTATACGATCATGTTTTTTTGTATAAAGAGCCTTGACTCACAATCAGCTTGTAGACGAGCTAGTTTTATATGTTTTAACTTCTTTTAGAGGAAGTAAATTGAGTCGTTGTATCCGATAACATTGACAGTTACTTAATTTGATGATGCAAATATATGCTCACGCACGAATTTTTATTACTTTATTGTACCCGATACGCGAAAGAATAATGATCCCATTCGTTAGTACGTCACAATGATGAATTCACTCCACTCATTCACCGCACGTAATGTATTCAAAGTGTCATATCAGTTTCTTTTTGTTCCAACTTTATCCTGGCACAAAAACGTGCCCAAGTTAGGACTTTTCTGGGCCACTTAGCTCCGGAGCAGGTGCGCGAGTAATGAGCAGATGATATGCACGGGAGGCCACGGTAAGCGGGGAACGATGAGCTCAAAAGTCGCGTGGCTGAGTTTATGAGACGGACTCCGCTTCCATCACGGCTGCCGACACCTCTGTTCGGGTCTTCAGTTAATAGACGCTTCTGCTGCCACCTGTATTACCTTGTGCAGGCGTCATTTGCTGACATGAATCCGGCACTCCTAACTTATTGCTGTACTGTGACTAAGCAAGTGTGATGGGATTTCTTTCTCTTAATGAACATACTCCACTCGACATTCAGAGGTTCCTACGAAGTTTTCTTAAAAAAAGGTCATTAAAGCAAGTTCATTTCATACGTCTCAGTTGTGGGAAAATTAATTGTTTTCACATTTTGATATGTATTGAAACATTGCCGACATCGAAAACTCAATTTTCGATTTTTGAAAGATTTCTGGTCCTCATTTTTTTGATTCATAGACACGAGGGCGTTTTACTTGTGTCAGCAGAATTTTAGCGAGTTTATACTTGTATACTAACACCTACATCTGTCAATTCGGCAGTAATTGATATGCTTATCCTTTGACTGAAAGAACAGTGCTGAAGTTAATTTTCTACGGTTTAAAGTGACATTTGTGTGGGTGCCGTGGCATGCCGTCTAGAGTGCGTAGAGCTACACTGGGACAACCCTCATAGCAGACGTTACAACACCGCACTTTCTCCTCATTTGTTACATCTCCTTCTTTTTATTTTCCTTTGCGACGACTGTAACACACTTCTCTCTTCTCGTCCCCACTTCTGTTCGGAGTCGGTATGAACTGAACCTCCTCGTCCGTCCCGGTGCTCCTTTCCAAAGTGCTGCGTCACCGAACGCGCTCTACGTAGAGCAGCGTGACGCTCGCATTCTCCTCTAACAACCGTCTCTAATATTGTAGCCAAACCGACAGCACAGATCATTGAGCCCGTGTTCAAGCATGAACGTTGATTGCAATGCGCATTCACAGTCGCTGTCCGATGCAGAAAAACAAAGACTTAACTTCTCATCTATTATCTATCCGCTCCCCCCCACCCTCTTGCAACACACTTTGACCCTGTCGTCAAATTTTATGACGGGTCTATTTTCCCCTCCCTTTCTCCAATAATCAAAAATAATCTTTGCACGAACCTTTTACCACAGTATAATTATTTGATAGACATTGTAGCTAAGGCCGATATTACACGGTCATATTTCTGTCATATATCTATGATCAAAGGTTGGCTCAACGAGAACCTATGTCATAGGTTTATGAACACAGTTGAACTATATGAACTTGTTTGTCGAGGACAAACCGCCACGCTGTCATGCTGTGGCCTTCTTCAGGGGGTAAACGTTGGTAGTTGTGTCTACTAAGACGCGGCTTGCCCGGACAAACAAGTTCATACTGACTCCGGCCGCGGAAGCCCATGTTTACAGTTGAACTCTGATCAAAGCTAGTGCAATACACGGTCATATCTTTGATCATAGATATATGACATAGCAATATGACCGTGTAATACCGGTCTAACGAAATGTAGATTATTACATTAGTATTGTAGATAATTGGAGAAGACAGTATAATGAATTGTTCCACATTTTTGACAGATTAAATCGTACAACATTTAATAGACGTGAGAAATGTTATTCGTCGTCAGTATAATAAATGCTGTTCTTTCAATCCGAATTTCTTTACTGTTTTCAGATCCCACTGGTTTCGCCCATGTGATGGTCCGGGTCGATACGGATCGTTTCTGGAAAACGTGTCAGTAAATTATAATGATATCTTCATAACATGTTAATTCGTGATCATACCCTGTTTGTCACAATAAATTTATTTATTTATTTAATATCACTGATGACAATGTGAGATGACTTTTTGCATTCAT
>NNCF01128324.1:639329-719891 GCA_002313205.1 Laupala kohalensis | reverse complement strand
ATATATATATATATATATATATATATATATATATATATATATATATATATATATATATATATAACTATTGACTTGTGGTAATATAGAAGTAAATTTAGGGGGAAAATCGTGGTTTAACTTTTATTACGAATCTTATATGTGAACTCGTCACTCGCAGAAAGAAAAGAAACATAAGACTTCCTCTGCGTCCCATTGGAATTCTTGAAAACAAATCAAAACAACGGAGTGAGTGGAACGACTCGGAAATGTCCGAATCCGATTGCGATTTCTACGTCATCAGCCCTTTAGTTGTGATTCTTTGTTCTCGAATGCTGTTTTTATTTCCCTCCCACGAACTCAGTTTTTTACCGTGCAATTCAACAGTCCGAGTTTTCAGTTTTGAAGTTACACCAGAGCGTTACACGAAACAAAACAAGTAAGTAAATGAGACTGTAACACATAACCCAATTCATTTATTCATGTTTTACCTACTTTGTATTTATAACAATAATAATTTTATTGTCAAAAGAGATGTTACAAACAGCGTATATCCAAGTTGAGAACAATGAACTGGTTTACTCTCCGGAAGCAAGCAAGGGACCATCCCATCAATTTCGATCAAGGAAGACATTATTTTATTACACTTTTACGGAATGAGTGATAGAAACAAGGATGTAACGTTGTTTGGACCATAATAAATAATTGAACAGATTAATTTATTGTCGAGGAAGTGTCTGCTATTATATTGCCGTATTCTCAGTGTTTCGCTCAACCTGTGTTACCAGATCGTAAACTCGATAAATTGGCCGACGTTGCTGCAAAAAAGTAGTTGATATCCCTCTCCTGAACAAAGTTTTCCAGAGAGAATGGGCGATGAAGAAAGAAAATATATGTTCTTTCGTTGAAGGTATTTCAATGCACCAATCACAAAATTATTTCATGTGCAAGATGGCTAGTTTTAATTCCTTCCTATTTTTGATTCGCTGTTTTAATGTATTCAATTATTTCCTAAAATATTCCTTGAGCTTTATAATACGAAATTTATTTCATTTTCCGAATTTTACAATATTATTCTCCCAAGTATGAATTGAAAGTGGATAACTCAATATGAAAAAATAATGTATCAAAAACTTGTAAAAAATATCTGTACGACCTAATTGAGTTTCTGAACTCGCATTTTATCTCATGGAGTAACAATAAGTTGTTTTTCCTTTCGGAAGCAAGAAAGGCACTATCCAATGAATTTGATGTAAGTACCCTAAGAAAACCGGAGAAATCTAGGGTTGTGATGAGTCCATGTTAAGGTAGAGTAGAGATAATAATATTTCAATTATAAATATTTGGACTAATGTTTACAATGTACTTACTAGTTTAATTTATTGATTTTAAATCAGTGATTCAAAATTAATATGTATTATAATTGTTCAACTTTGAAGAATGGTATGTTTCATCAAGGTCCCCAAAACGTTTGAAACCGTCCTTAAACCACCGCTCGTCGAGAATGTTTCTCTGAACGTCAGCACACGCTCCTTGAAGCGCGCAACCGCACCTTCTGTTGTTCACATGCAAACGTTGAGCGTTCTTCAAAACCTTTATCTGCACGCGCGTTTTGTCTGCACGCGCTCGCTCGCTCGAGTGCGATGTCGGCGCGCGGGGAAAGTCGAGATCGAAACGCCATGACGAGATCTGAAATGTGTTACTCAATTCTCAACGGTTTCTGTATCTAAACGCGTCTTCCATTTCCACGTTGTACTGGGCTCCTGTTTGAATGTTCGGTGGAGACTGGAATGCTAACGATAGATCGGACACTCGGTACGAAAATATCGGTATTTACATCGATATATTTACATTATACGATAATGTCAATTTGATTAAATACATCAAAAATCATTGACATGTGAGACTGTAACCGTGATGTGAATATTTTACTAGTCTATATTCCGGTCTCATGGGTAGATTTGCGTTCCATTCTACGCTTTATAACGTTCCGTCATTGTTGATTTTCTGTTATTTGTGACAAGTAATGCGATTTGCAAGCAAACGGCGAGATGCATGCCACGAGACCTACTCTTCCACCGACAGCGGTGGTCCAGTGGTAGCGTCTCCGCTTCCACGATCCCATTGGCTGAGCGGTAGAGCGTGGGATCAAACCCTGCTCGGCCGAACTTGGTGAGGTCTTCAGCTGGGGTTTCGTTCCTCTACTCCAGACAAATGTCGGTTGGGTACCCAACATCTCTCCTTCCCAATTCCCTCTCCCAAGTTGAACGGTTTGGTGGAAGATCCTGAAGGCCTCATTGCCTGAACCTCCTTTTGCCAAGAGGCATTAAATAAATAAAATAAAAATGAACATGATTTGAGTTAAGGAGTCGGGAAAGAGAGATGATGATATCCGGGATGCGCTTGGTACTAAATCGGCGGAGGAAGTGAGGTAAACCCCAACCGAAAACCTCCTCCGTTTCGTTCGAGCTAGAAGTATGGGATGAGAAACGTTACCGCTACACTATCGCTGTCGGTAAATATAGAATCACACAACTTGCTTTGATTATCTAATTTGGAATATACCACATAATGAAGAAAAGTATATTATGTATTTATTTCGAAAAGTCAATGGACTTTATCTAACCTTTTGATAACATAAGTAACCTTGCTCATTGATACAACCAAATTTTTGATGATCAAACACAGAGGTAACCACTTAGGAATTAAAAGTAATTTGTGCATTTCTAGTTCACGAAGAGTCCCCAGGCTGATTTTTAAATGACTTTTGTATTTCTAGGTGCAACAACTATTTTGTGCAATGCTTGTGAGTTTTAGTAATATTTAGTGTTAGTAGACATATTTCTGTAACAGATTTTTATAGATTACATTGCAACTCTTTTTCTACACATTTTTTGATAATTTATTCTGGTCTTAGTTCGTTCGAAAAAATGAGTCTACAGTACATCCATTGCGTTTGTAAATAGGAAATGCTATTGAAGCTTACTTAGAACTTGACCCACATTATAGTAGGAGTATTTAGTTTTAGTAAGAGTTGGTGATACTAAGAGCAGTAGAAGGTGGGCGGGAAATTAATGTGAAATTTTTTTTCCTGACCCCGCCGGGAATTGAACCCGATGTGACTCAGTGGCAAACAAGCGTGCTGCTGTACGTAAGTGTTAAATAAACTAATAACCGCATTGAAGTAAAAACGAGCGGTAATTCTGGTGGAAGCGATGTTCGCCAGCCATGAAAGCACACACGGCGACGAGCGCTTGGCCGTGCACTGAGTCTCCATCGGTCGTTGGTTGTTGGCCGGCCGGGGAAACTTTCCACAAAAAGGGGCAACTAACCGTATGCTGCTCCCGGAACAGCGTTGTTCAGCTATCTCCGAAAACAATTGAGCTCTGCTGCCGCCGCCGCTGCCGCGCACGGAAGCATGCATGGCCGCAGCGATCCCGCGCTTCGTTGAAATTGACATCAAAATTCGCAAAATGGGAAACAAGGGGAGAGCACTTTGTTGTTGTCTAGCTGCCGCTGCGAGAGTTGCATTGGCGTTCACGCGATCACTTGCGTGTCTGCGTGTCTGTCTGCTTGCGCTGATTCGGCCGTGGTTCGGTTCTACCTCTGATCGTGACCAGAACAGCCCCCTTCCCATCACGGGATTCTCTCCAACCATTTATTATAATTAATTATTATTATTATTTTATTGGGTAAGTCTAGGTCGATAATATAATAACAAGTGTTTTTATTAATTATTATTAATACTAATACTTATTATTATAAATGAATAGTCAAAAAACGTTAACAAACTGTGTACGTCTACGTGGAGGACAATAAACTGATTTACTCTCCGGAAGCAAGCAAGGGACCATCCCATCAATTCCGATCAAGGGCCCAAAGGCAGAGACGGATTTAACATTTCACTACACTCCTTAGATAATACTAAAAAGTTAGTGATGTGTTACTGTATAAATAGAATAACTACAAATTTATATTTAATAGAATACAAAAAAGTTATTGAACATGTATGTAGTTCTAAATTACTCAGAAGATTTTGCTTATAAGTCGTAACTATTGAAAACACAACTCTAATTCCAGATTAATGTAACTGATTCTAAATTATAATACATTATTTCATAACACAATTCTAAACTATGTTATATAATTTCCTTGTTGGGTCATTAAAACAAATTCATCTTACAACTGTTTGATACCCTCCATTTAAATCTGAGCTAAGAAACAACGTATTCACCGTGTTATTATGTTCCTTACAATGAGGTTTTTCTTATATATTTGAAATGGTGAAATATTAAATTTACAATACATAACTTCTTCACGGATTTTAAATTACCATAAATTCACTTCTGTCGACCACATTATAATTTTGTCTCTTACTATTTAATACAAACTAGTAAACTCTGAATGTTAATTTAAAAAAATTATTGTTTGTACTTTTATTCTCAAACGATAACTGCGTATAACCACTTCAGTTAAATTGTATTTTATTGTAATTCACACTTACAGTTTTATAAGCACTCTTTCTGGCGAATTAATTGAGCTGTAAATAATTACCTAATGTCTCATGCTGTCAAGGCCAACAACTATAAAATGAGCGGCAGTAAAACTTTAGCATGAAATAGTCATTAAATTCACTCTGAAAGAGGACTTGTATCATAACAATTGTAATCTCAATGTGTATCAAGATTGCTACGAAATATAAAAATAAATTTTAAAAATAAAAATTACAATATGTTTTTGCATTTTCTGAAGAGGTTTATCTTTAATTATTCAGATAAAAATGTTAAAGACGGTTTAAAATAGTATTTCCGTTAAGGTATACTTTTAAGAAGAAGAAGAATCTTGTTATTTTCTTGAATTTTTACATTTTACTCGAACTTAAAATTTACTTTCACAATATAATAGGCATTTTTTAAATTAACAATAAAATAAAATCTTCTTCCTGTCAGGTCTGATCAAGGAAAGCAAAATTGAGTACATTTTAAATATATAAATATACACAAACATAATATAAAAATCCAAGAGGGGTTTTCCATTTAGGGTCCCTATGGAAATCCTGTGTGGAGGTTCCTACAGAGTAAATTAAATTGATATTTTCAGCGATCAGAGAAATTTAAAATTGAAAACAATCGGATGCAAATAATGTGCCTACATTCTACTATACATAATAAAGATAAGTAAATAAATATACATCATAATAATAAGTAAAAAGCAAATATCTTGTTCTGATTTTGAAAGAAATAAAAAAAAATTAATAAAATATCCTTTTCCTGTATTGAAAGTAAGAAAGTTATGTCCTCTTTTTCTAATTACCATTTTTATCCTAGTTTGAAAAATCTGCTTGTTACTGGCAGACATAATAAAATGAGGCAATTTATTGAGCATTCTTTTACACTTTTTAACGTCTGTGGAAGTATGTTCATATTTCCATCTCCATATAACGAATTCTTGAGCATCAAATACCTCGTAAGAATATGATTTAATAAATTCATGGAAAATTGCTCATTTCGCAATTATAAGTTAACCACCATTATCTTTTTAGCTGAGGTAAATTATCACGCTATGTCATGCTCAGCGACCTCAGGAAGATTCCCCGTACACCAGCAGACAAAAACAAGATTTTCAAGATACATTCGCGCGCAGAGTTTAGCGCAGTTGCTTCTAGTGCAAAGTGTCCTTTTGTGCTCGAAAGCGCAGATGGGTGCTTTTGGTGCGCGACGTCTACAGATCACGTGAAACATACGCATATTCACTTTCTGCGCTTACTGCCCCGGGTAGTGGAGAAACACATTTAAATGTTCCATTAAATTATATGTGCATTTTTATAGACCATCAACCCTATCTGTTAATTCAATTAAATCTTCATAAATAAAAAGAAGTCAATTGATGGATTTAAAATTATACATTAATTTTAAAATCAGCCAACTAAATGTTATATTGTAAAATTCCATAATATTAAAAGATGAATACGATGACCTAACGATCTTAAACTAAAAACAATTTAGGTTTGTGATTAAATTTACTCAGAAGAATCTATAAGATGTTAAATGATTTTATGATTAACCAGCTATTACTTCCTATAAAAAATGCCTTCGCGGAGATGTCAAATTCGACATCGAAACGTTGATTGATTTTTAAAATAAGTATAATTTTAAAATCCATCAACTGACTTTTTTATTTATGAAGATTTAATTGATTTAACATTTATTGTTGATTGTCTATCAAAAAGACATATTTTATTTAATACAACATTTAGAAGATTGAAGACAATCAGAAAATAGAAATTTTGTAGAAATTTTTTTGTCCGGATTGTTTTAATGAGACCATGAGATAATGAGGAAGAAGAATTACTCGGAAATGTTTAGGTTCACGAGATTAGTTGATTCACGGAATTCTTGTGACGAGGAAGATTCACGTATCCGCCTTGAATTAATTGTAATTAACTTAACGTGTTTAGCTTTCGAAACAGAATCTGCAATTCCGAATTCTGAATCCTCGCTCCATGTCGTGAAACCGTGCTGCTGCTATTTGAAATGAAGGTTTTGTACATCTCCCCGGGTACAGACGAATGTTCACGTTCCGAACACACACACTCTGACGACATACAAATTTCGTTTTGCGGTTAAAAAACTAACCATAAACTAACCAAAATCTAACCATAAAGATGTTAATTATTTTGTAAGTTAATTAATAATTTTCTAATCACACACACTTCGTGAATTTGTGGGAAACGACCGGTAAGATCTCATTCTAATCTTAGACACGGGGTGAGTTAGACCCTACTTGTAGGTACTTAAGACTCCCTCGAGTACTGGAAGCAATTACCCCTTACGTTTTCTTTGCTTCGCGATCTCTTAGCAAAGACGTGTTGAGCACCTGAACCGACGGGCAATCGTCAGAAGTGGACTGGGTTACGTATTATTGGCCAGCCTGTTTTCGTGTTCAAATCCTTTGGTTTTCTTATCATGCCTTAATTCACCATTTTAATATATCATTGAGGATACAAGAACAAATTATTTTCGTCCCATCCCCACCCGGGTTTTTCTCCTGTTTTCCTTCGGATAGAGGCGCATTTTATGTATCTCTAGACATTCGTCTATGGACGACGGTCTATTGTAATAATTAATCTCGTATAGTTATAATTTATAAATAATATATTCCGAATAATCTACATTTTTATAATAATACGTACGTGTGAACTAATGTTTTGTGTTTTATTGATAAAATTTGTTGATATTACAACGCAGCTAAGTATTTTTATTATCTTAGGAATGTGCAGAAATTTTCAATCTGACTCTGCCTTAGGGTTCTTGATCGAAATTTATGGGACGGTCCTTTGCTTGTTTATTCATACAGTTTGTTACTGCATTTTTGACAGTAAATGTATTACTTATTATTTACACCCAAAATTCAAAACTCGACGAGGGTGAAATCGTGGGTACTTAGGTGTGGTCTGTTATTTATTTCCCCGTCAACTAAGCCAACAATGCGTCTCCCGCCAGCTCCATTACCCTCGATGGCGCTGCGCTTAACTCCATCCCCTGTCTCTGTGGAGCGGAGCGGCGGCTTCTGTGCTCGGGCATCCTTGAGGCTTCCTCCGCGGATGGGTGCGTGGCGACGCCGGCCACCGGGATTAACTTCGCCGCCGCGGTTCTTGTGAAGCAGCGCATGCTCATGAGGACTGCTTCGCTAAGTGGATTGTCCTCGTCGAACCAACGGAAATCCTCTTTTATATGGCTTGCTAGATGAAAATATAAACGAACCAAATTCGAAGCAGGAATAGTATAGTCAGCAATGCATCATTTCTTTTTTTTTGTTGCGTTCTTTTGGGAAATTGCTATAAGAATACCTACAAAAATAATGCATCCACTTACTGTGCAACAAATAATTTTTGTCCACAGTGAAGAGTGACACTATTATTTGCGGCCTGCTCTTTCACCTAACCGTGACATGAGCGGATGAATTGGGAAGGAGAGATGTTGGGTTGCCCCGGAGCTTACGGTACCGAACCTAAATTTGTCTGGAATAGATGAGAGAAACCCTAACAGAAAACTACTTCTAGTTCAGGCGAGCATGGTCTAAACCCACGCAGCTACGTGATTCAAGCAACGACGCTTCCACTAGAACTACAAAGTCCGTGAAAACTTTAGCTTTTTAGTGAAAAATGACGTGTATACTGAAACAAAATTAAAATATACGAAATTTGAAAAAAAAAATTATGCACAATTCAAAATTAGAAACTGCCACTGCAATTTTGTTTTGCTTGTTTTGACGATCGAAACAATGGAACTACGACAGATGTAACAAAATCTATTAGTAAAGTTTGGGACTTACGTCAGTTCTTCCGTAGACATTCACATATTTCCAAATTATGTCAAAATCCAAGAACCGCTTTTCTGACGCAGATTCTCGCGTGGCTATGTCGACGGGCAAAGGGTGCTCTGGTTAGCGGCGGCGCTTCAACGATTGCGGTGAGCGACGTTCACGCGACCGGCAAATGCACACGCACTAATAATAATTAGCCGAAAGCGAACGACGCTGCGACACGACAGACAGGCTACACTCGCAACAATACGCACGACTTTACAAGTCAACAGAAGAAACTCTGTTTGGTCCGGAATAAGTTTACGAAAGTTCTGAAGGGCAACGACAGTCATATCATTCAAATGTATTATAAGAAACTTAACATTAAAATCGAGAAGAGATTCCGTTCATCTCTCGTAGTTTAGTGGAGAATGAGGCCCTTCCGGGCGCCAAAGACGACAACGTAGATTTTAAAAGGCGAAGTAAAATAAATAAAATAAAATAATTATGAAACGTAAATTAGAGAAAGCAGGAAATAATTTAGAAAAAATCTAAAAATATTTGTAGTGTATGTATTATTACCCATCGAAAAAGTGATAATTTTATTTAATAAATCTCAACACAGAAAATTAAATAGTATTCACATATAAATTAATTAAATAGAACATTTAATGCTAATTAAAACAGGAAATTAGGAGCGTAAGCGAATCCTGTCATAAACTAGTGCCGATGCTTCTCAAAGTTATAACTTTCTTTGTTCGTTTTATGGATAGTAGTAAATAGTAACGACACTTTAATTCGTTACAGAAAATAAGNTTGTTCGTTTTATGGATAGTAGTAAATAGTAACGACACTTTAATTCGTTACAGAAAATAAGTCTCTAAAAATGCAACAATAACTGAGAACTAGCATAATTTCGTTGGCGAGCAGCTTGGTCTGTCATCAGCATCGCAGTAGCGTATGGATACCATGGCAAAGATAGGCAATGATGGACAGGACAAAATCCGCTAATAAAAATTTTAATATTTCATCAGTATGTCCTAAGACCTGCATGAAAAAATATTTTAATAATAAGTGTAGGTTTTGGACTAGTTAAAAAATGATATATTTAATTGTTTCGGGAAGATTCGGAAAAATTATAACAAGATTCCCGATGTTAGGCACGACGATGAAGTTGCAAGTCATATAAAACACGTTTTATAGTTTAACGAAAAAATAACACAAATTAAATGAATTCATTGTTTTGTTCAGATACAAAATCAATTAACAATGGTTTTATTTGTCTTTAAAATTATTTTCATCGATATTAATTTTTTTATACCTCATCAGCTATTATTATCGTTAAAAGTTAATTTTGAAAAAGTTAATTCATTCTTAGAATTTGATATTTTTCCTTTTATAACAACCAATTTCTGGCTACCAAGTATTTTCCGTTGACTTTTTTCTTCATAGATAATGCGGAATGATATTTTTATCGAAGAATATCACGCTATAATTTTATCTTGATATGAATCTCCAAAAAAATTAATAATTTCAAGGTTTGTTCTCGAAACATGGTGAAAGGAGCGCACACGTTTTTTACTCAAACCATTTAATTACAGTCATCCCATTTGTGTGGCAATCAGTATTAAATATCTCGCATTAATTGGGACTATACGATAAACATTCGGCGCTGATGTTTCGATCGCATGGAATCGTTTGGAATTCAGAAAAAAACCGCCCTTCTGATTGGATGGCGAGTCATGGAGTTCTGCGTGTCATAGCTTAACGTGTGCGGGTGTGGATATGGCCGTGCGCACGCTTATCCGTGCGTGAGGAGAGCACGGATTGTCCGCGATTCGTCGGACGACTCTTGTCTACGAAAGCGTCGCTCAGTTTAAAAACGCGTTGGTTAACGTTTATTTTTAAGATGTATGAAAAGAAAGACAGAAATTGTATTTTCGCAATAAATGTCCATAAAATAAAAAAAAGAGTTATATTACGCTGTCTAAACGGTTACAGATAGGTGACAACTATCAATGGTAATTTTGTTTGCCTCAAAGAGTACTTCAAAAATAACATAAATTATCGATGAAACGTTATTAAAACATGTGTTAAAACACTTCAATTTAAGAAGTTATTTGAAAATCTCTCATCAACAAATTTAATATATTGTTTGTTTTGTGCATTTAACAAAGATAAAAAAACGTCTTTACATCGATCGTAAAATTTCGACGAATAGTTTAGAAGTAATAGCAATTTATTGAAATCGTGCAGCCGCGTCATACCTCGGAAAAGAATTTGTTTTTAAATTTTTCAAATACATTAAACTGTGATCAAAAAACCTATATCAAGTTTTAAAATATTTTTTACTACTTTTGAGGCATTGCAATTTTTGTTCTCGTATTCCGTCCTGTCCGCTACTGGCGACAATGTGACGCACATACAACGCTAATGGCAGGTCATCCAGATTACGAACGGAGTCATAAGATAATAACGTTTATGTCATTGTAAATAACCTTTTTATTATAAACACGTAAATATTTGAGAACGACGGCTGCAAAAAATGTGAAAATTTTTATAAATAATTAATTACAATTAAATATTAAAGGTGGCTCGGAATATATTATTTGTTTTATAAACAATCAGTATATTTCCGGACACCGAAACTCTGTAAAGCATTCAGGAGCTGAGGACTATACGTGCTTCACGGAATTTCATTGAATCCAGAGTTTGCACTCCTAATTTTTCCACTTCTCGTCTGCATTTTTCGCACATCGAGTGCATGAGGGAATCTCGTCTCCCTCGTAATACCCCATGTCAATTTCATCGTCAACAAAACAACGAATTTGTTCATTTGAGAGTTCGTTTTATATTGTGTCTCTTGACTTCATCACCCTGTTTCTTCCTTCATACTGATCGCTCTTTCAAGCGTATCTTCTGTGTCTTACAATTTGATCAGTGCTCAATAAAAGAGTATAGGAAAGGCGCAAATTGGAAGAACAACGATATTGAATATTAGCAAAGAAAAATTAATACATTAGTTTAACTGCGACTTAACCAGCGTCAGATTTTGAATTCTGTGTATAAGTAATCGGTTTTGGGACTCGATTCATAACATCTATTGAAAATGTTTGTTAAAAAAATTGTTAGTTAAGTCACGCATGATGTACAAAGAACTGGAACAAAGAAACAGGCTGGCCAAATAACGGTAATGTGTGCGCGTTAGTGCTATCCACTAAATGGAAGAAAGATTTGGAAAAACGTCCAGTGACAATCTACACCACACACAATTTAATGTTATAAGGATATTTAAAAAATTCTAGCTATTATTTTTCCGCACCAAACATACTGTTTGTTTATTTCCTGGTACTGAATTTTTTTACGTTTACCCCCTTCGAAAATCCAAACTCTTTTTTACATTGTAGTATGATTGAAATGTCAGATCGCTATTTCCTCATCTATTTTTTTTATTAATATAATGAAATAATTTTGTTATTATTCTTACAACTTTCTTCTTCATGATTCGAATAAAACCTGCTCGTGTTCTCTCTTCCTTTGCAACCTCCCAAAAGTATTGTTCCTGCTTCCACGTTCGTGCTTCCCGTCCATCTATCTCCTTCATCCTACTTCCGAACTCCTCTTTCATTGTGATTCTCAAGCAGAAAACGGTATTTCCGAGAGCAGGAACATGTCGTCTATCTACTTGTTCAGCGTCTTCCGATGCACACGATACCAACACATGCGGATCCACTTAAAAAAAACATTACAGCATGACCACGCACCACGCGCGCAAATTACGTTCAACCCACACGAGACGAAAATGGTGGGAATTACGCCAATTTGCAAACACTCTACGCGAGAGACAGGTAATAATTTCTTTCTTATCGTCATCTGTTCATTTTCCTCCCCCCCCCCCATAAGAATATCTGGTCAACCACTAGAACCATTTTACGTCGCTACGTTTCTAACCTGCACACTACTAAATTATTTCGTGAGGTGAAATGATATTTTTTTATCAAACAGTGAGTAAATATAAACTTAATGTTAATAATTAACTTTAGAACAGCTTACATCTATCATTATGTCACAAAGATATAAAATTCAACATTTCACAGACACTGAGTATATTTACAATAAAATTTACTAAAATAACCATTGCTCCAGCAATGAAGTTCCTGGGACGATAATATACTCGGATTTAACTCATTTATATACACGTATTGTTCAGATAAATTTAAATAAAAATATTGGAACTAGTATAATTAAATCAGTATATCCATGTCCACACACTTGTATATCATTGTTGGTGCATCATCTCGCCACTGATTTTTCTGCCATCTATTTTCGGGATTACTAAAATAGTTCCGGAGAGTAATGTTGCTCATTTTCTTCGCGCAATCACACTGTCTTCATAATCTCTTACTTAACAATATTGACTAATGACGCTTAATACTATGAATCTTTCCTCATTGCAAATTGCAAGTGCAATGAGTGCGTGTTTATTGACCTCTTTAGACCTAAGCGTTCGGTATGACAATCCCGGAGAGTAAATATACAGTTACACCGAGTTGGTACTGTAAGCGAGAATACCCGAAAGGGAGACAGGCGAACTATCGTATCCACGTTTAATGTTGATTGGAAACAATGGTTCCGTTCCGTTCTATCCTCAACGAATTAACAAGAAATATTAAAAGTGGAAAAATATGTCACAGGAAACAAATATATTATAAACCAGCTGACCCGACAGATGTCCTGTCCAAATTTCAAAGATTCAACGTAATATATCGTTCCTAGCGTCAGTTATGATGGAGAGTGCAGAAGACGAAAATTATGATTTTTGCAGTTTGTCCGAATTTTCCGACTTTTCTTTGCAATTGTCTCGAATTTTTTTCGAGAAAACTTTACCAGGACAATAACGAACAAAACAAAAAATAAATTACACAAACCCATTGTTCAAATCGTGAGCTATGGTCTTGAGTTCATACAAAAATTCCATAGAAAAAAAGCACTTTGTGATTTTCTCGAATTCTCCAATTTTCCAGGCGACTTTTCCAATTTTTCTTTTTCCCTAAAAACCTTATTCTGACTATCACGAACATTTTTTTTTAATTTAGCCAAATCGGTCCAACCGTTCTCAAGTGATGCACATGAGACCAGCGAACAGCATTTAATTTTTATTTATATAGATAGTTCCCAGTGATTCTTTATCAGACATGTGATTTTTGGTNCAAAGAACAGCATTTAATTTTTATTTATATAGATTGTTCCCAATGATTCTTTAACAGACATGTGATTTTTGGCCGGCAGGTATTTAAGAACGGATCACGTTTGAATTAAACAAATCATATTAATCACACTAAATAAATTATTATTTTATATAAATAAGAAAGAATAATGTGTAAATTATATTGCTGAAGAAGGTGTACTTACTTTCCCCGAGCACCTGTGTTTTTTTAATATAAATGTCCCGATCGAGAGATATATCATCAGCTGCCCATGTGTTTGAAGGCGATGAATGAATTTGCAATCGCCCGCCTCCTCGTTTCGGCGCAAGCGCACGTCGTCGTCCCCATGCTAATGCCATCGCGCGCGTGCGCGTGCCAGCGTGTACAGCGACATGTGTACGACGATATCAATTGCTACCACACGCGCCTTTATAATTACTGCCTTCCTCAATTACTCTTTGACGCCTTACTTCTTTAATCGGCATCTGATGGCGATGATCTTTGCTAATACGGTTGTTGTTCATACACGATTGCCCTAAGTGAATATATTAATTTCACAGACGTAATCATTGAGAGATCTGGATTTTCGTCTAAAATAACATGTTCACTTCATTTATTATTCCAAAATATTATCTTTTCATGACTTTGATAAGGGGAGACGAAAATCTTGAGGTGACATTAAAGAAGGTAAATTCAATTTTTGTACATTTTATTTTAATGGGTCTTTTATGTTCGTAGAAACACAATTTTTCAAAAATATGTTCTAGCTAATTATATGAATTACTCAATTTGTAACATTCAATAATTTCATATTTCTGTTATTTCGTAATACCAAGTAAGAGTGAAAAAAATGTAGGTATATTTCTGCACATCGCGAAGTTAACACCAACATTGATAACCAGTCAAGAACACACATTTCGACCTAAGTAACTGCTTGTCTAAGCCTCGCAAAATGACGGGCTAATCCGACACCCTTGTGGTACTCCTACAATACTGATAGGCCAACGCAGCCATTCTACAGAAGCGTCACGCCAAGTTGGGAGAAGAAAATGAAATGAGAATTCCGTCGCCTCCCGACACGCGTACGGGTGGCCTTTGTGTGATAGCCACCCCCGCACACTTGTCCAAGCGGGAAAGATCATAATCGCGCGCGTTATTGGTAGTACCATCTTTCGAGACCTAGTCCGAAGAGAAACCGCGGATTATATCCGCCACCTGCGCAGCCTTTTGCACACTCATTTCTACTAATTGACATTTGATTCAGCGTCGGAGTTTTCTTTTTTCCCTTCTGGAAAGAAAGATGGCGTTTCCGCCGACGCGTCTCGCGTGGCGCGCGCGCGCTTTTCGCGGATTCGTTTCGAACATTCATCTCGCCATTAGAGCGACGTTTTTCCGACAATCGTAATCACCGGGCTTTCTTAACGCAGTGACCGTTTCTGAGGAATTGCATTCTCTTTGGCTAGGGTGATTCATGCGCGTGTCTTTCGGTAATGAGCCGCATTTTTCGAAGGAGCTCCAGCGCGGAAGGGAAGTTCACAATGCAACATCATATACTTTAAGGTATTATGTGTGCGTCAGAGCGACTAAGCTTAAGTACCCCCAAAAAATGTTTTAAATGATAGTTTGAACCATTCTCTATCCAGTGCCGATGAATTTTTATACCCATATGGCGCAAATTTTTGTATTATTTGACTTTAAATTACTATGGGCTTATACGGAGAAACTTTCGCCGGCTCACACATAGCAAATGGATTTAAGAACGCAATGGTGTTAAGATTTCCATACCTTACGAAGCATTTTCAAGAATAATTCACCAAAAACTATGGAAAATACTGTTCTAACGGAAATGGCAGCCGCATCGCGTGACTGAAGACAATGCGACCCTTGTCAAAGAAGGAGTCAAGTGTCAGTCGACATTAATTATCAAGTTTTAAAATCACAAAATAATTGTCCTCATCCAATATAAAAAAGTCAGTAGAATGAATTATTAATTAATCAAAACTACTTTGGTGAATATTTCCAAGTTTCGTGAATAATCGGTAACTTGACTTCAGTCAACGCGCACATGAAATACCTTAATACACACATGTCCCGTAGATCTTTCGTTCCTTTTCTGTGTAATCAGACGGAGCAAATCACACAAACGAAGAGTATTAAAATAAGTGTACGTACGATTCGTTTCTTTCCGAGATAACAGAATTTAAAAATTACATCGAGATAAGACGCTACTTGACCCATTTATCTTGAAATAATTTAACTCGATTTCTTGATTCCTAAATGAAATCACTGACGCGTCTAGTAAGTAATAAACAATATATGCAGGGAATTGTACGTGAGTTACGTAATGATCCATTGAATAATATCATACAATATTCATAACTATTCTGATGTTGTTAATGCTAAATACGAAACCGAGGGAAACTTAGGTACAACTAAAAGATGTGGGGGAAAAGTATTATATAGTACATAACTCACGTGAAAAAAATAGTCTTGCTACATAAAAGCAAACATTCGAAGTTTCGCACAGGACACAGCGGGGAATAGCAGTCGACGACATATTCGTTGCGATTGCACCATATTTGAAATTTAAAATCAAACTACTTACGTCGATTTCAAAAATGTATAATTTCTGTCCTCACTATATTAATCTTAACGTCTAACACAACATAACGTTTCAGGTTCTGTTGTTACGTTAACGTTCAGATTCTGTTGCTATATTTAATAATTTTCCACCTGACGAAAGTCGCAAACTGGGATGAGGCGTTCCCGATAAATATTCTGTGGAGTCAAAAAAGGTCGTATAAATATTGAACTAGAATATATTCAATATAAATATACACGGTACATACTTATTATTTTACCAATTTGAAAAAGGAAAGCTTAGAATTTTCCATTTTGGCTCAACAATTTTCGTCAGTATGATATCGAGAGACATACAGTAACCATTTTCAACAACGAATAAATTTTTTATATTTTATCTCTTCAGTCGTATTATTACTTCGAAAAACTAGTGGTGCAAAATCATTGCACATGCTTTCTCATAAGCGTTTCTCCATCTGCAGTATAAAGTGATAAAAAATATCGCGCAAGTGTTATGTAAATATAATTTGGTTGTAGACAGAAATTTATGTATTTCCGTATCTGTAAAAGAGTTTGCAGTCCTCCTATGTATTATATCATTATCATATCTTTTATTTCAGTTTAGGAAAAGTGTATTCTAAGTCTGCTTGGTCCATTTACACTTCAATTATTATTGAAGCTTCTTGAAACAGTTAACTAATGTGTAAGTGTAGCAGACAAAAATTGACTTCTTTCAAGCGAAATATCGGTAATGCGGATGTAATGCATGCTAATTGTACCTCTCGAACAGAAAATTTAAGCAAAATCGTTGGAGCCGTTATTGAGAAATATTCGAAAAAGTACTTTGACATGTGAAGTACCCTTTGTTTTAAAGTAAAAAAATCAGAGCACGTGCATCGACGACAAGTAAATTCTACCGTAAATACGAAATGCGAATTATATTGGTTCATCTATTTACTCAGAATCGCTGCGCACATGCGGACAGACGGACGGACGTTGTGCCAAAAGCCACTTTTTCAGAATCACGGATAAGCAAAACGGATATTTCCGTCGAAATCTCGCTCTCGACTTTTTTCACGATTACAAAATTTTGTTTGTACTACGTATATGAGAAAGTAAAAAAATATTGTTGTAAAACGGATGAAACTCATTGACAAATAGTGTATTGGAATGATTTAGTTGAAAGTACTTCCAATTATTTTTGTAATGAGAACATCGTCCTTCAGAGGCAATGATGATCTGAATCTCTTTGTTTCGGTAACTCGTAATTGAGATCGAGACGCGTGTGTTTCAACATTATGGCAATGGAAGGAACGAGCGGTGATCAAGCAGCAAGTAGCGAGCGGCCTCCAAGTGGACTGATGGCGGCGTCTCAGTGGTGCGAAGAACCGGCTCTTTGTGGTCGACGCGGGCTCCGCGACGCTCAAGCACAGCTCGGTTTGGGGAAGCGGGCGAAACTGGGAATTAATTGATATGTGGTTGACGTGAAGGCAGGCTTCGGGTGTCGAGAACAGAAAAGATTACGCGTTGAATATTTTGAACGCAATGTACTTCAGAAATTAAAGAGAAAAAAAAGAAAAATTGTGAACCGATAGCGGTGGTGTAGTGGTAGCGTCTTCGCTTCCACGATCCCGCTGAGTGGGAGAGCGTGGGTGCAAACCCTGCTCGGTCGAACTAGGTGAGGTTTTCAGCTGGGGTTTCCCTCACCTACTCCAGACATATGTCGGTTCGGTACCATAAGTTCCCTGGAAACCCAACATCTCTCCTTCCCAATTTCCTTACCCAAGTTACGTGGAAGAGTAGGCCTCATGGCCTGAACTTCGCCAAAAAGCATAAAATAAAATAAATAAATACTTATACCTTGATAGCTGGACGCGTTTCATTCAAATCAACTGGTATTTATACCTTTTTGCGCGTGTCTACAAAATGTCACTGATTGCGCTTAGGAAAATATTATATCCCTAATCTTTCGTAGAAAAAAATTTGATCATAAAACAAATCATACCTAGCTTTCCATTTTTTAAATATAACTAATGAAGAACTAGAACATGAGTTTTTTAGTGGACATTTTATATTTTATTCAAATTAATAAAATAAATACACATGTGACAATTTCACTCACTGGCTCGCAATGAACTTGCACATCTGAAGAAGTTTCACATTAAAGACAAAAAATTTTTACGAAATGGAGACCTGTTTATTTTCTTATATTAACTTGAATCAAAATTAAACTGTTTGCTAAAAACACTCAGATCGTTTTTTAGTAGTTATATTCAAAAGAGCATTATCAATAATTTTTTAAACATATTCTACTGGAGGACGACAAGTAAGGGATATTAAACTCAATTTAGGTCTGGATGGAAATGGTATGCAGTTCTGGAAGGTGAACGGGTGGTAAAGTGGTTAACACCCCTGCAATCAAAGCAGGAATCCCAGGTTCGATTCCCGACTCGTCGTTATTTTCATCTGACCGAAAGTTATCACATATCTTCTCCACGTGTAGAGACGGTACACGGAAATGAAATATATGCATCAAAATATATATTTTGACATTTCTACGAATTTTCTCTTTCGAATGACGAAATTACGTGCGGTGTGTATCATGTCCGACAAGAAACACAACTCCATGTCATGTATGACGTGTCGGAATAGACGCTACACGGAAAAGATCCCGCGCAGCGACACAATACACGCGCCGTGAGAACGAAAAGGTATTGGCGACAAGAAAATAGCACTATTTTGCGTGTCTCTTTTCTTCCTGAAATGTAAAACGACGGCAATTGAAGAGTCCGTAAGAGTATTACTTACACGGAATCGAAAGTCGATGAGAATAGGCCTTTGCTTTCTTCGGAGAGTGGAGTTGTTCAAAGCAGGAGCGCCGGAGACGGAAGACGCGGGATAATAAATGTGTAGCGGAGAGATTGTCTTTTACAACTGACTTATTTTTCTCCTGATAGGCTAGGGAAGTTTTCTTAAAATAGATAAAATATGTAATTAAACAAATAATTAAATACCTACGACCTTTCATGGACTTAGAATAATATTTTTTATTTTTCGTTAAGAACTCCCAACTTTTCGATGTGGATTGACACCGTCGCCAGGTGACCAAGTATTAACAAATTATAACAGTAAACATAACAACGGGACAAATTAACATGATATAAACACAAAATATGTTTACAAAAAAGTAGAAACACAAACATATTATAATATTGTACTTTATAAACCAGACAGTTTTTCAGTGTCTGTGCAAAATAAATATATTTTCGCAATCCATGAAGTGATCATTATTAATCCAATGCGAAATATGCTTGAAACAGAGTCTTTGGATTTAATTAATAAATAAACTTTATTGTGAAAAAAGCAGTTGCAAACTACGTACGACCATATCGCGGATAATAAACTTGGTTACTCTCCAGAAACAAGCAAGAGACCATCTCATCAATTCCGATCAAAGGCCCTAGTGCAATGGAGGATTTAATACTTATCAATACATTATTTAATAAAATATGTACTATTATCAATTCATTATTCCATAATAAATCGTAGATATAATGCGCAGTAAAAATTCTAGATTGATAATAACAAAAGTATTAAATGACATTCCCGTCTATGGAAAACCCCACCAAAACCCGGAGGAAAACCGGAGAAAAACCCAGGCTAGATAGGATAATTAACATTAAAAAGTTATGAAAATGTCTCGAATTTGAGAGAATAATCTTCAGTGAGCAGGCGTCGACGGCTTAAAATACATTACCTTACATTTTATCGAATTATTCGGTGTGAGAATTTACCTGAAAAAATATTGTGAAGAAAATGACTTACTTTTTACAAATTCAAATAAAAAGATCTTTTACATTGACCTTCTCTCTCGACAAAAATTCTTGAAACGAACTTTGACTTTGATCTATAATAACAATATATTAACTCATCCACTGGATTTGAAATAGTGGTCAGATGAAGACTTCTTCCAAAATGAAAGAAAAAGTCGGTTAGAGATAGTGTAACTAATAAAGTTAAGAAACTAACTCAACCAGAACTGCGTGATTTAAACATTAAACAGCACTAAGTAATCGGAACTTCTGAGTAAACCACACAGTTATCAATTAGTATAAAAGCACTTTATAATCGTCAGTAAGAGAAGTATGTACTTTGGGAAGGCGTGTATCCCAAAGTGCGGCGTTCTCTCCGAAGTTCAATACTTAATCGCAGTTGTATTGCTTTGTAATAGCTTCGTTTCCCGATCATTTCTGTGTCTGTAACGCGAACGACAAAGCCCAACTTCTGACATCGGCATTATGATACCATTACGACGCTCATCGGAGTTTGACAGAACTAATTTGAGGTGGTTAATAAAGCTCCAATCGATATGTAATTGTGACATGGACTGCTTTGTGCGTATCCCGGTTATCGGTGAATGGCATTAACAAGTAATGCACCGTTCATTGTATCATTTTGTGATGTAGGTGGTTTTGAATGATGTGTGTGGTCTCGCAAGAAATTAAATCTTTTTATATTATCGAACGAACCCAAAACCCGTTTCTTTGCTGGGGCAAACTATTTGATTTGTGTTCAAATATTCTTTCAGGAATAGCCGTTGATACGTAGTAAAATTAACACAGAATTAATAAAGTATTTGTTACAAACATGCATGGAACTTTCGTACTGATACTCCGTGTTACTTTCCCTTGTTAATCGAGTGTCTCGCTGTATAGCTTACCTAGAGACTTCTACAATATTTTCTCTTTTCAATTGCATCAATCAAACACTTCTGAAATTACTGAAACGAAATGATAACGGTCGTAATCCTCTAGTTTGTGACGAGGATTTGAGTTCGGTTACATTTTGGCACATCAGAATTTGCAGTGAAACAAAAAAAACATACCAAAAAGGCACTAACATCGTTATTCCACTCAAGATACAATTGCCGAGTATGAATGATTGATATAGAGCAGCTTTTCTTACTTGAATTTAGATTTCTTGTAAAATTTGCATCCATTGGCCTCTCTTGACATAAAACGATTTAATATACATAAATAAGACTATTTATTTATTTTATGGTGATCATTTTGACATTTTTAACGGGCGTAATTTGTGTTACAGATAGAGCGCTATTTCCAGTAAACGAGAATCACCTTTATGTTGATGGGAACTTTGATTTCATTTAATTATTCCAAGTTTTGTCAACCTAAATTACTTAATTCGGAAGTGATCATGTTTATTGACATCCACTCACACAGGTATAAATTCAAAACTCACATTAAAAAGTTTCAAAAACAGTAATTTATGTGCTCACGAAGCTAATTAAAGAAGTCGCAAGAGCCGATAGAACACTGAGTTAGTGGTAGTTTTTTTTAATCAATGTGTTTTACGATACCAACTAGCGGTATTTTTATCAATGTGATACCTACTAGCGGTGGTGTAATGGTAGCGTCTTCGCTTCCACGAACCCAACATGTCTCCTTCCCAACTCCCTTTTCAACGGTTAGGTGGAAGAGAAGACCTCATGGCGTAANATATATATAAAATTGCTGGAAACATTTTTCTGGAACCGTCTCTTTTGTTCACAAACAAAACTGAAGGATCGTTTCAAATCGGAAAACGCCACTGGAAAATATTGCTGATCAGAAAAACACTTCAGTTCAAGTGAATATGACAAGAAAAATACGCCCGGAAAGAATGTAGTAAACGACAATCCATCTTGGAGACAGAAGCACTCAACAGCTTGTCACGAAGTGTCCATAGAAAAGTCACTGGAAAATAATTACAGCTCCAGTTCTGACGTCAACGTTCGGACATGGCGCTCAGAAGAATATAAAGAGAGAAGAGGAAAAAAAGAGGGAAAAATTCATCCATTCTGGCAAACGCGAATGGTTGATGAATGCTTCTAAACGAACGCATAACCCAATCGATTGAGATAATCCTTCCGGTGATGTAGAAGGGTGGCGAGGGACCACGCGCCTCTTAACTCATTTGTTTTTGCCCATAACGTTGTCACTCGAATGGTGCCATCGACTGCCACGCATCTATTCACCTCCGTTCGAACACAAAAAATATAATATTCGGAACGATATTTTTCAGTCGGGGTCTCCTTTGGTGCGTCAAATTTTTTAATAATGCTGTCCCCGTCTCCCAGGTTTTCAGCGGTTTTGAACAGAATTCGCGGGACACTGAGGAAAAACACCAAACTGTGATATTTAATTTATTATTATTGTTTCACTTTTGTTATAAATAATATTCATTTTCAATAAAGACAATGTAATTATTCAATTACGAATAATTCTTAATATACGCAGAAGTAGTGTAGTTGATAACTTCTGAAACAGGTTTGTACACTCAGAGCGCAAATAATTTATTCGAGTTCATTGATTTTTTTCGCAACTTTTTAACTTGTTCTACAATTTCTTTGTTTGAAAAATGATAATTTATTTGATGATGATCCAAATATAAATGGAAAAGCTCTTTATATTCGCAGGTAAATTACGAATTACATGACCCAACATGAAACCAAACATTTAGCTGTGATTTCCCGTAGAAAAAGTGTTGATGTTTCGTGATGCTCCCGCATTTCAGTTTTTTCTATGACGAAATTGAAACAAAAAACATTCCTTTTCCGTGTTTTTTTAAAAATTATTTACTCTGAGAACCACGGAAGCGTTTTTCTATCGTTTGTTACTAATAAATAAAATATTTCGGAACAAATAAAACTTTAGGCAATTCATTTTTAATTTATTTCACGAAGACTGGAGGCGTAGACTTGGACTCGAGGTGAACACTTCGGATAGAGGTGGATTTCTTTATACCGCCTCTCAAAGCTTTTGTCTAGGGGCGGCGTCTATTGGAAGTATAAATCTCAAATTTAATTCGATTTTATTACCTTTATAAACATAGTCTATAGTTTGATATATAATACGTACTTATATGAGTTTTATGAAACACAAATTTGTTAGTGTTCTCTTAATATTATAAATACTTTGATTCTTATCTTAGAATGCTGAAACAAATCCGTTGATCGGAATTGATGGGATGGTCCCTTGCTCCCTTCCGGAGAGTAAATTAGTGTATTGTCCTCCACGTGCTCATACGCAATTTATAACTGCTTTTTTCACAAAAAATTTTATTATTATAAAAGATTATCGCTGTAGCGAGGAACAGATGAAGCTGAAAGCTGAGTAACTTGTTTCCCATCTGTCGCCGGCGAATGATCGGACGCTGATGAGGGATTAAAACGCGTCTATCTGAAGCGAGGATCTGGCGATAAGGGTCGACAAAAGGGTGGAGAGAGTACTCGAGCAGTGCAGAGGGGTCGAAGGGCATGGGTGTTAGAGGGGCGCGTGCGAGCGGGTTCATCAAAAGCGCAGCGGTTACAATGGTGGCACAGGCTCTGGATGGCCCTTTGGCGGGCGAAAGCTTTCCGCGGCTGCTACTCTGGAGGGCTTGTTCAGGTATTATGTGCGCGTTGACTCAAGTCAAGTTGCCAACTATTCACGAAACTAGGAAATATTCACCAAAGTAGTTCTTATTAATTAATAATTCATTCTACTCATGTTTTTATACCGGATGAGAACAATTATTTTTTGATTTTAAAACTAGATAATTAATGTAGACTGTCGTTTGATTCCTTCTTTGACAAGGGTCGCATTGTCTTCAGTCACGTGATGCGAATGCCATTTCCGTAGAACAGTATTTTCCATAGTTTTTGATGAATTATTCTTGAAAATGCTTCGTAAGGTATGGAAATCTTAACACCATTGCGTTCCTATTTCCATTTGCTATGTGTGAAAGTTTCTCCATATAAGCCCATAGTAATTTAAAGTCAAATAATTCAAAATTTTGCGCCATAAGGGTATGAAAATTCATCGGCACTGGATAGAGAATGGTTCAAACTATCATTTAGAACATTTTCGGGGGGTACTTAAGCCTAGTCGCTCTCACGCGCACATAATACCTTAAGTTGTGATTTTCATAAGCTGTTGAAATATCTTTCGCGCTTTCAATATTGCTGGATAAATTGTGGTAATTATGGCTCAAAGTTATAAAGTCCTGATGAATTGAATCATGTTAATTTATTGCTTAGTCGTTTTTCTTTTATAATTATGCAATAAGCAAAAACACAATACAGAACGTGTAGTTCTTAAATTCCCCGCAAGAATTAAACAAAACTAATTGTTCTCATCCAACATCCAGCGCCTGGGAGTGTGAATTGGTATTTCCGCGATCGTTGCCGGCAATTTCACGGTGTTATGTAGAATATAAGTGAATAAATAGAAAAAGCGGGAATCATAAACATATTTTCTTTGACTTACAAAATTTTTCCAATATAATATCCAAAACAATATATTTATACTTATTTCCATAGAATTAGTCCGCCCTAACCCCTTCAATGATATATGAATTTCTACTACATAGCGCTTTCGTCCGTGTCTAGCGGTTAAATATTTTAAATTTGCTTAAGTCTCTTACAAACCGTTTCACTCAAGTTTGAAAAGTATCTGAGGTGTAGAATCTACGACTATTAACGTCCATGAATGAAATATAATTAAAAACGTACGACCTTTTATGAACGAATAATATTTATGTTTTCTGCGAAGAGCTCACTACGTTTCGACTTGGATTTAAGTCGTCGTAAGGTGATCAAGTCAGGCATTTCATTCGTAGTTTTTTATTATTTATTGTCTGTGGTATAGGTTTACGTAGCGGACAATCGTAAAACTAGGAAATAACCCAACTCGTTACATAATTAAAACATTTTTTCGTACGTTTTGAGGATGTGTCTCGCACATTCGATGTGCATCCCTGCTGCGTACCGATGACGGAGGCGAGTGCTCGCACGTTGACGTCGCCCTGAGACACACCCGCCCTTCGGGAATTAATGAATGAAGAGGAGGGAGTGGGTGCGTCCCGGCGGTCGACGTGTGTGTAGGCGGAGTAGGGGTTTGTGAGCGACGCCACCGCAACAGTCTGGCGGGCAGCAACGGGGCGGGGCGGTATTAATTGCGAACATTAATTTCCGCCGCGGGATTAGCAGCAGCGGGCGCGACAAAGAGGTCCTGGAAGGATGCGATGAGCGGATGGAGTGCCACAAGGGTGCGACATCGATCCCGGTTTCTTTCATTTTACCCGTTTCTTTCGGGTTATTTTTAACATTTATTATTATAAAATTATATTATTTTGTATTCTCCCAAACTTTTTTCAATATATATATTTTTTTGCATTTCAGTACACATTCATATGTGTTGAAAACGATGCATGAAATTGTTCGTGATCGGTTTGCATTAGCAACATAACCATTTGAAGCTAGTCGCGTGACAACAGTTTTCATGATGCGCTAAAATATTTTTTAATCTATTCCCACTTTTTTNCATGATGCGCTAAATTTTTTTAAAATCTATTCCCACTTTTTTCTCGGGAATGAATGTTTCGAAAATTTTATCTCGTATTAATTCTTTCAAACATTAAAAATATTTTTTTAAAATATTGTTGCATAGTTGTTTATTCTATTGTGATTAAAACTATATTCCTTGAAATTTTCGTCTTTAGCTTACATAAAATATTACGGTTAACTAGCGTGTGTAGTCTAATGGAACTCTGGAATAATGTCGAAATAAATTTTAATTTAAATAAACATGTTCAGCAGCTCGTTCAGCGTTTCATCTGACGACAACTTTTCATATGCCAATATCATTCACTATTTTGACATTTTTATGATAAATTCAGTATTAATTTTTGGAGGAGGACTATATCTCATCTCAAAAATAGAGAGATGAATGTTAAAACATTCGATATGCAAGAAAATGTTTTACCTCGGTCCAACTTCTATTTGCTTATAAATACTTGAACAATACTTTGATTTCATGAACAACTACTCAGATATTGTTGGTAACATTTTCGCAAAGTGATCATTTGATAATATCTTTTATCGTTGCTTAGAATTTTGGCTAGAATTGGTACAGAGTTGGTTACCTAAGTTCGTAATTCATTTTGTTACCGGCAAACATGAGTTAACTATGAATCATTTTCCGTGGAAACACGTTTCACCAATTCGATTGAGCGAATTATTCATTCGTATACATCAATTTGCGCTGCTTAATACATAATCTGGTGGAAGCAATGTCAGATTATTGCCGCAGCATAAAGTACGAACGTGTATTTGTGATTTTAAGACATCTACAATTTAGAAATGAGCTCACTCACGTCTGCAGAAATTGAAAAAAAAATGCTGTTTCGTAAGATTGCATTGTGCATTCTCCTCACATACTGTGCTGTTGTTCGCTAAGTACAGTATCTGTGTCCATGGAATCGTTACTGGGATAATTATACGAATTCATCGTATCCATTACGCGAACACACAATGAAACATGTGGTGTAGATGCATCATACGAACAAACGAGTTGGTTGTTGAGTCACTGGTTTTCCAAATGAAATTTTATACGTAGTTAGCAGAACTATCCGACGTTGCCCGGGATTTGCAATAAGAAAAAAAATTAAAACAATGATTACTGGACATACATTTTTTTTAAACAATCACAAATAAAACAAAAAACATCCAAAAATGTATCAACATTCAAAGAAAAATTGGTATTAAGAATTGATATATTTCACTGCACAGTGGGTATTGAAATACCAGTTAACAGGTCTGGATTATTTAGCTTATTTTATCCACCCTTGCCTCCCCGGAATTCTTATATAATATTCTAAATTCATCTGTTAGTTTCGATGTTTCAGGTTATTGAATTAAATACCACGAAGAAAATCTACAAATTAGCACAAAGCTTTTAGAATTGTATGCCAATATACGCGTTCTTAAGAATTACATGAAAATCTGGACAAAACAAAAACCTACATTACACAGAATGCTCAATAAACACGTAGTTTAGAGTGTTGAATTCTTTGGTTTTCACATCACTTTTAGGTTATGTACTTGAAAACAATATTTTTTTTCACAGCCATTATAAAACTTTGATTCTACGAATCGGTCACTTAGATTATTCGTTCAGTTGATTGTCTGCCTCACGTAACGCAATCGAACTTACAACGGATACATTAGTAAGCTTCAGATTCAACTCGCGAGTGAAAATTCACACCTGCGGGGTAGCAACCAATTTTAATTGTTTTTCCGTTCTTGTAATTCATCCATAGAAACGGTACTTTCGTTTTAATAGCAATAATCCTTAAGAAGTGTTCTTTGAAATTTCAATAAATTTCATCGATTACTTGTTCCGGTTTTTTTGCCACACACATTCCAAATAATTCCCTCTTATTAGTATAGGTGTACCATTCGCAGCAACTGCAGATATCACTGGAGGTATTATCCTGCTGTCTCCCCCGCCGACGGGGAGCAATTTGCGGAAATCTAGATAACGCCGTGTTGAGCGAGCCACTCAGTTGCAGTTTCATGCAAATGACCATGTGTAAGTTCCCATAACATAAATCTAGATCTGCATATATGCAAGTTCACACTTTCAACGCCAACGATGATTGGATTGGTGCGTAACGCAGCCACATGGCCGGCCGTAATGAATTGGGATTTCTACGAGCCGCGGAGTGCAACCCATCCATTGGCATATTTAGCCACTGGATCACTAATGAGTGGGTCTACATAATGGCTAGTGACGTCAAAATATAGGTGCATGAGCACTACGTATTAAAACACATTACGGATTTCGCTTTGGTTCAGGTACATTTGTGAAATGACAGAGCCACAAAAACTAATCTTCTCCTGTTCTTAATATCGATATAAAAAATTGGTGACGAAATATTAATGTGTTTACAAATAATGTAAATTTGACGCATACTGACGACGAGAATGTAAAAGATCGTTTTTTGAAAAAATTCGTCCTTAATGTTTATATTTTGCTGAATTGATTCAAATTTTAGGATAATATCTTCGAGACTTTTCTTCAATTTCGAAAATATTTCAGGATCCCGTGGAGGATATGTAAACGTTTTTATGATAATTGATTATTCCATTTCTGCGAGCAACACTCTGCTATGTATAATAATAATCTCTTATTTAGGTTTATTTGAACAAACAAAGTATTTCTATTTTATTTAAAATAAAATAGTGGAAAAGAATAAAACTATTGCATATTTTATTGAGGATAAGTTTGAAGTTATTAAACGAGGATGGTTTGTTCGACGGGGTAGATGAGGTTCTTGTAACCATTCAAAATTGCCGAATATACACTTCTTTTATTTAACACGGACTAGTTTCCTTAATGCCATTAATTCATTGTTTGAAAGAAGGGAGCGGAAATTTTTTCTCATTGGCATCAAATGCCGTAGTAGTGATTATCACAAAAACACAAAATAAATCCACCGTTATTTTATAATATAATTTTTATTGGAAGTAACCATTTTAGACATCAAGATAGATGACACAATCACGTAGTTGTGGGCGTTCATTGTCCCCCAATAACGATGAATTTCTTTCACTACGCGTATTTCATTCTTTCTGATGTTTTCCAAATCCGTTTGACGCTGGAAACATTTTTTTAATACAGCTGCTTTAAAAAAAAAATTGATGAGTCTACATAATTCCTAACCATATAATACAAACAATGACCTTACTAGTTCGCTAACATTTCTTCCACTTAACGCTTATTTAATGCTCCTTTACATCCAAATACGTTTTATAATCCAAATAAGTTCTTACAATCACATAAATATTTCTCTCTTCTTCTTTTGTTTTTGACGTTTAGAAACATGACCGAAAGATTTTTCCTTACAATTCCACACTATTTCACATTTTAATTTTTTAAAGATATTATTTGTAATATGAACGCTATCAGTTCGTAACGTTTCCCTGACAAATCACATTCTGTTCGATATTGAGTACAGATAAAATTAATTACAGGACTTATTAACTCTAAATATTTCATTTGCGTATATTTAGAATTAATTTTAATTTTTTTATGAGTTGAAAGACCGGGAAAAGGAAGAATTCGGATAAACAATTTTCATGGGACATTGTCGAATACACAAATTGATCACCACGCGCAATATTCCCAGAGCAACTGAGTTTATTCAGCTATCGCGTGGACACAGCGGTGTATTCCTCACATTTTGACTTACTACACACGTGCTAATATGAAAGACAATTCTTGGAGAGTAATAAACACCTGTTCATTGTTCGCAAGTCGCGTATAGAAACAAATTAGAATAACACTTTTATTGAATATTTTCATGTTATTCGTATTATCACGAATAGCTGCTTAGCTTCGTTAGAGTTGTTGTCCCGAATTTTTTTACCGATTCTCCATTTTATCACTGGAAATACGAAAATTCTCTCTCCCCATGAATGAACCACAGACGCCGTATGCACGCATTCTAGTTCGAGATCTTATAGATGATAAATACAAAAAAAAAAAAAAAAAAAAGACACTCTGTTGCGGTGGATTATTTTAAAGATTGTGCTATTAGTGTTGAAAAATATATTCACTATTTTTTCCACAAACATCTAACATCATTATCGGAATATTGAATTGAAATAACATAAGTAAATAAAGTTATTGTCAAATAAGCAGTTACGAACTGCTTTTGACCACACGAAGGACAATGAAATACGAAGCAGAGACCATCTCATCAATTCCGATCAAGGACTTTAAGACAGAGGCAGATTTAACATTTCAACACACTTAAGATTAGAATAAAAATAGTTCGCTATATGACATAATATCTACAGGTTACCAACAAATTTGAATTTAATAAAGCACAAAAAATTATTGCCTAAGCGAGAGAATGTCGCATTTTCAAGAAACATATTTTTTTCGTTTTACTTTTCTGCTAAAGAACGACGCTTTTTGCCGATGTGGCTGGAACGAGAATTATCATAACAGAAAGATATTTTCACATGGAGATCTTCGAGTTGAGGTAGTCACTATTCTTGTGTATGAGGTATGATGTATAGAGGCTATTAAGGAACTTTTACGTCGTCACAAAGCAGCACCGGAGTCACACACGTGTTCGGAGCGGCTTCTGCAGCCGGAGCACTCACTCACCGTTGGAACAGACGGACGACGCGTCACCAGGCAGACCGGAGTCGGTGCCGCTCTCGTGTCCGTCGCTGAGGTCACCGTCGCGGCAATGCAGCGACAGATCGCGCGGTCCATCCGATGAGGACGCGGGGGACGAACAGGGTGATCGCGGCGGACCGCCCATGGCGCTGGCGGGCGGCGGTCCCAACGGCAACACGCCCGCGGGCGCACCGGGCGGTACCACCACGCCGTTGGGCAGCGCCCCGGGCGGACCGCCCGCGCTGGTGTTCCCTGCACCGGCGAGGATGTCGGTGATCATGAACCTGGAGGAGCGCTGTTGCTGCGTGGTCTGGTGATGCGTCGCCGGGAGATGGTGCAACGCGGGGACGGACAGGGGTAGCGGCGGCGGACCGACGCCCGTGGGCGCCGCGGAGACGCCTCCGGGTGGTGACACGGACGACGGTCGTCGCGGTGATGTGTCCTCGTCGTCCCCGGCACCCATGTGATGATGACGGTGATGGTGGTGATGGCTGGAGATCTGCAGCTTCCCGCTGCCCGTTGTCACTGTCATCTCGTCGACCGTCATGCCCCCCGGAACGCCCCGGCCCGGCGCGCCCACTCCCTCCACCGCCGGTAACACTATCACCATTCAGGGGCCGCTCGCGAACCAGAGTCACCACTTGTTGGAGGGATGTGTTGTCTCGGAGTGTTTGCTTCACACGCGCACAGTAGTCTCACAAGCACAAGATGCACTCACCGCAGCAGTCAACGTGGTAGGCGTCCATGCAGCCACCGTCGAAGGACGCTCTCCACTACCGCGTGCTCTCGCCAGCACCTCGGCCCACCGACTGCGCTCGACGCGGCCCGCGCGCCTCCCGGCGGCCATCTTGAAGCCCCGCCCCGCGCCGACGCCCAGCCAATGGCGGCGCGCGCTCCGCCGGCACCCAATGGCAGCGCGGCGACGACGGCGCCAATGACTCTTTGGGGTGCGGGGCGGGTCTCGAAGGCGGCAGCGTTCGCCTTCGCCGGTCGGAGTGCGATCGATCGACTTTTTAACAGGCGGCGTGTTCTCGTTACGCAACGGAGGGGGGACGTCGCCCGCCGCCACGCCGGACCCCCTTCCACCCTCGTCTCCCCCAACCTCCCAAGACCCTTTTGGAGGGGCGCTAAAACACACAGAACACGTTTATCCATCTCGGCTTCGTCGCGGACAGAATGTGATTTCTCGAATAAAAATCTGCGAGTCTCCCCAAATAGGTTTTAGAGACGTTTTATTCGCCAGATATGGTTTGCGTTAAGGAAACAATTTTCGTAAATTGGGAAGCGCGGATTTGTTCCGAGTGGAGAGGGATAAGAGAGATTGACAAAGTTTGTGTTGACGACAAGAAGTGAAAATAAGTTGTGGAAAACGCTCCGCCTCCCATTTCTTCGTCGATGGAGTGGACGGAGTCGTTGGAATGTATTTCCGTGAGTGTTTGGAGAAGTTAGTCGTGGATGTGAGTACTTCCACGCGTGCATTTCCAAGTACAAAAGATGATTGTTAGGGTACTTTGTTCGCGAAGGAAAAACGTAGTAAGAGATGTGATTGTGAAGAAGTCGAGAAACTTCGCTTTATGAATCAGAGAAACATTTCGAGTTCTTGTCGAGGCGCATAAGCTTTGAGTACATTACACAGATATTGCTTTCATTTCATACATTTACCCGAATATAAAAAAACACAAAAACAAAATCCTAGAAGAATATTAAAAACTGTGATATAAAAAAGTAAATTGCGATGCACTTCTCGTGTTCCTAAAAATGTGATTTAGAGCTTAAAACCGTCTCAAATTACCGGGAATAAAATATCGTCACTTTCCAGAATTGTGATTCCTCCATTTCAGAAACCAACATATTTTATTTCCTAAACCATTAAAGTAACAAAAAGTTACTTTGAATAAAATCACACCTTTATTTTATGCGCTGTACACAACTAAAATCGTTTAGATCTAAAAAAATGTACCAAGTAGCAAAAATACAAAAAATATGGAAATTTTGTTTTTTAAGACGTTTAGACAGACTTCGATTTTGTTTAATACGTTCAACTTGATCACATGTTAACGTCGAGAACAAGTGATGGGGAGATTTTCGGAATTAATATATGATCAGATGACAGAAATTATTGACAGATTGACATTGACAGACATATATGTTGCGTTGTGTGTTGATGTGCGTTTGTAGGAGGATTGATTCACATTACGACTTCTTCAGTTCTAAGAAACACTGTAACTGACAAAGTGGAAAAAAAGTAGTTCTCAATATTGTGGATTTGTGCGAAGTCGTTTACTCACAACAACATTTCGAAAAAAGAATGGGCACTATTAAACAAAAGTAAAATTCGATAATTCGACATTCTCTATAATACAAATATTTAACTTTTGCCTTCAATCACTTCTCGGTAATTCTTACACCTCAGTAATTCGAAATTCCGTTAATTGAAAATTTTATGTAGTCCCATGAATTTCGAAATTACTGAGGTCTTATTGCAGTTTTCTTGACTAGTGTTACTCGGAGTATTTTCTCAGAGTAGGCCTAACCGATTTTTAAATCGAGGAATTTTTAGGATTTGATAAATATTAAATGGATTTTGTTTTGATACAGTTAGAGGCCTACTTAAGAGTCACTACGAGAAGTGTGGTAGAGCCCTGAACTTTTGCGTACAGCATGGACCACGAACAAGACGCTGTTGATGGTGGATGTTGACCGTTATCGAGGGAGGAGCTAACCGGGGAACATTTTCGTTTAAAAATTACGTTTTTACAACAAAAGTTTTATAAATATTTCCTTTATATAAAATGCATCAAATAAATAATTAAGAATTAACAATCTGGTATTATTAATAACAATTATAATTAATAATTTGGTAATACTTTTAGGAAGTATGCCATATATCACCTTCAATTTCATCTTTTAAGAGTTCAGGTGCAATAGGGGGGGGGACTATAGCTCTCTTAGCCTCCCCCCCCATAGATCTGCCACTGTTCCTCAATACAGAACACACGGGGTCGCGTGAACTGTTCACTCAGAGGCTGGGCGACGTGTCCTCGTGTTGACCCGAATCTGAAAGTACGCACTCAAGTGCTTTACAACTCCCGAAGGGTTTGGTGAGGATGAGAAGACATCGCGGAGATTCCTCATTGAGGCCGGAAGCGCTCTGTTGCGTGCGAAACAAAAGGCGGGAATAACCGCGGAAAGGATCACAATTCCGGAATTTAGGATTATTCTCACCGATGCGAGGAAAAGAAAATAAGACACTTTTCTCGAGAGTTTTATACACAAACGTAATCTCGAGTGGTGGATCCAGTGGTAAGGGGAGGGGGGGGGCTCAAGGGGTGCGTGTACCCCCAACAAAAAAAGATATAATAATAATAAGTATGGACTAATAGAAGATACTGTACGGTACTACAAGTGCTTCCCAAAATCAATTATAGAGAACAGCAGGTACAAAATTTATTTTGATACATCTATCCTCACCGATAAGACAATCTATCACAACAGACCAGATATTATTTTAATAGACGAACTCAAGAAAATCACACACATTATACATATTGCAGTAACCAACTCCCACAACCTACAATTTACTTACATTGATAAAATCCAAAAATATGAAGATCAGAAAACAGAAATTCTTCGCTTATGGAATATGGAGTGTGTATTTATAGTTCCTATAGTCCTGTCCACCACTAGAGTTATCCCTCACGGTCTGCATCTGAGCATCAATCGGCTTCATCTCCCCCCCCCAAAAAAATGCCATCCCTAACACCTATAGAATAGTCAGAAGATTTTTAAATTGTGACATTGTTTGAGGTGAGGATGCTTGGTATATTCCGCACCTCACCTCAATCCAACAACAAGTTGCGAAAAAAGTTCATGAAAATAAATAATAATAAAGGAAAATTTTATTTACATCAAAAATACTTCAATATGACTTTACATACTTATGAATATGAAATACTTTTGTAAATATTACATCTGCAACTGCCCTTGGGCCCTTGATTTAAATAGATTAGATGGTTGTTTCCGGAGAGTAATTTATTTTATTGTCCCCCAAGTGATCATGCGCAGTTTGCAACTGCTTTCTTGACAATAAAGTTTATTTATTTATAGCCTAATTTTGCCAAAAAACTGTCAGAAAATTTCACTGGAATGAGTACAATTAATGGGTAAAAGTTCTACTACTATTGACGTCCATTATATAATCTTATTAAATATTTAATTAATATCTCATGACCTTATATGGACGAATTAATTATAAAATATAAATATTATTCCTACATAAAAGGTCGTAAGTCATTAATTATATATTTAATTAATGAGTAAGTTTGTGTCATAATTTAGCTTTATCTCTTTGTTTGTCGTGTTAATAATAAATATCTTAGTAATATTACAGAAGTACATTGATGTAATCTCTCGAATGTTGGAACTGGAAATCGTGATGGGGGGTATCGCGGGTAGCCTTTATACGCCTGTCTCAGTTTTTGGATGCAATGTACTTCAACGAATTTTGTGGATATAGTTTTCGGATATGGATACATGATAGGGCGCCTTCACAAATCCAGAAAAATTAAACTTGTGATTTATATCGATACTATGGAGTTTTATGAAAGAACTGGATCTGGCATGTATTTATTTTAATTTATTCATTTTATGCCTTTTGACGGGGTTCAGGCCATGACGCCTTCTTTTCTACCTGACCGTTGGACTTGGGTGAGGGAATTAGGAAGGAGAGATGTTGGGTTGCCAGGAAACCTATGGTACCAAACCGACATTTGTCTGGAGTACGTGAGGAAAACCCCTGCTGATAACCTCACCCTGTTCGGCAGATGCTCTACCGCTCAGCCAATGGGATCGTAGAAGCAAAGAAGCTACCACCAGACCACTGTATACCGCTGTCGGTATATTTGTTTTAAAACCTACTTTAAAAAGTTTACTGTCTACATGACGTTCGTATTGTTCTAACAATTACAATTTACTTCCGTTTACGTTCCATTCCAAATATAAAGTAGTTAAATACATCATAAAACCTTATTTGAACAATCCGCTATATTGGTTGTTTCATTTTCTTCTCACGTTTGTGTTCATAATATTTGTAACCTCTTTCTGGCCCGGTTTTCTCTCCGGTTTTTCTTCGAGTAGAGGTGGAATTTTCCATTTGCGAGTATGTCATCAATACTTTTGTTATTATTAATCTATAATTTTTATTGCATTAAATTGTTACGATTGTTTTGGAAATAATAAATTAATAGCATCACGTATTTCTTAAGGAACTTTTTTTAAAATTAATACATTCACCGGCTTTGGGCGCTTAATGGTAATTGATGGGATGGTTCCTTCCTAGTTTTTATAGAATAAATTAATTTATTGCTGCCCCCTACCCGGCCCTTTTGACAGTACAATTTATAAATTCACAACGTCTCTCTTCAATCATGTTCTCAATTGAGAAGTATCTGTTCGAATGGAATTGTTTCCACTTGTAAAATAAATATTTTTTCATCATTTGATAATATGAATAATATCGAAAATTATATTTTATTTTGTTCAAAACTATTATTTACCTGTTGATATATAAAAATGATTTTGATAAAAGAAGGGTTAGTTTTGTACATTCATTCACTTTGGTTTTACCTAATTGGAGTTGAGAACAAAGGGGTGAATTTCCCTTGCCTGATGATTGGTAAGGTGATTGATTGTTGGCGTAATTAAAAATTAAATATGGTTCATATTTAACATCAAAATATAAAAATATCAACATTTGGTTGGCGAGACAACTTAATTTAATTTTTTAAATATTCCATTTCTAAAGGTTACATTTCCTATAAGTTTAATTGAAAATGAATGTTTATTTCAAGATAAATTAAAAAACAAAGATAAACCGACACCTAACCTCAACATGTTCACAAAGCATGGGCTGCAGAACGACATGAATGTGCATTGTTAGAACACAAATAAATACTTTAAATATATATATTTTCTAAAAACAAAATGATAGTCTCTTCCAACATAAAAATAAATGTTGAAATATGAAATTGAATAAATACACTCTAACATAAAATCATTTGCTAAAGGCAATAATAAATGATCTCTAATGACCTTGTTGTTGACGAGATCTTAAAGCCCCACAAAAAAAATAAAATAAAGGCTATAATAATGCTTACAAGTCAAACTAAACACCTAACGAATAGAAGTTATGGTTGTCCAAAGTATTAACTAAAAATACAGCCCAAATAATAAAATAAAAATTATTATTATTATTATTAAAAATTTATTATTATTAAAAGAGTAAATTAGTTTATTCTCCTCCACGTGGTCATACGCAGTTTGTTAAATATAATTTATTTATTTATTACACATTTGATGATTCAATGAGTAGAAATAATTGGATGACAAAGTCTTCCTCTTTCCTAAGAAATTGATTATGTTGGAAATGGCTCTGTTGGAACAGACGCTCCTCAATTACTAGAAACAACTCTTCTATTTAATTTGAAAGTACAAAGGATCGTTTTCGCACCACTGTTCCATTATATTACCGTATTTCACATGTATTCGCGTATTGCTAGCAGAATCGTCGCCGTTATTTTCTCATTCGACCTGAGCAGCGCTCCATCCACGAAAGGTGAACGGCTCCTACGCGTCATAAAGTGTTTGTTTTTTATGACGTCGATGTGTAGGCCTGACGTCGCTCCCGCGTAGCAGCGACAAGTGGAGCGCGAAAGCTGTCTGTCTGTCTCACGTACTCCTTCCGGGAGTCCTGACACCGTTGAGGCATCTGTTTATGGAGATATCCTTACACGTACCTTCGTTACATTCAGAGCCAGTTTTACCGTTTTGGGAGTTTTTCTAAGTTTATTTTTATCCATCAGGGACCCCAAAAGTTAACCCGTCTCTCCAAAACTTTTTTTTTCGAAAAAAAAAAAAAAAATTCCTCTGATATTGTAATATTAGTAAGAATGAGAAGAAAATTGGTTTTTACCTTCGTTATAAATATTTCAAGATACTAATTTATTTAATATGGATTACATATGAAATTGTTTAAGCGTTGTAGAAAAAGAGTTTCTTGAAGTTCTAAAATTTAGTTCCTCTGCGTTTATAGAGATTTTTGTTAGGAATATCGACAATTCTTTATTATCGCATTTTTGTAAAAAGAAGAAATCTTTTCAAAAATTTATGAAACTATTAATGCAAAAGATCGCTTCACCCATATTTTTAAAAAAATTCCCTACGTATTTTGCCCATATCTATGTGTCTGTATTTTGGGCAGTTTGTGCAATGTCTGTGGAACCAATGACGGCACTACCACTAAACATGTCACATGCAGTCAAACAATAATTTGTGCATAATATTTCGCAGATAACAAAAAATAAATAAAGATCGTTAACTCGAGGGAAATTTTTGGGACACTTTCCCGAGTTTAGTGGTAAAGTAAGGTTGGAATAATTAACTTTTCCTTCTAACTTTATTTTAGCACATTATGGGAAATTGCTACGTGAATTTTGTCAATGTAATTCTGACAAAACATATTCAGAAAAATTTATGAGTCGAGCAAGAACTACCAGGAGATAAGTACATGCTAATTGATACGAGTATAAAATTTCTTATTTCTTCGTTAGTTCGTGCTTAATTTAAAAATATCTTCTTTAGTAAGACAAACAACTTCAACACCAATTTCAAGATCCAATGCTCATTTTTAAAGCGAGCACAATCTGTGACTGCTTTCTGCCATACGTCTGGCCAGAGTTTCTTTGGATAGATGAACCCCCCCCCCATCCCATCACCATCCCTTTCCCGTGCCATCACTGAACAATCGACGTCTTCGAAGTTGAGCATGTCAGTCCATTATTAAGTAGTTACCTCCTCCGCCAACAGGACAATGTCGATCGCACACAATACCTCTGGCAATTCCCTGCACTGTTGCAAAGGACGATCCGAAACATGGCTGCATTCACGGTCGCCAAACACACAATGCGATCATCTAGCGGAGGTATTAATAGAAGATAATTGAGGCGGACTATAAAGACGGGAATTACTCACTAATTTGGTAGCCTCGCATGCGATTTGATACGCAGTGAATGTGTGCTAGTTGGATTTTTTTTCTTCGTCTGATTGGATCCCACAGCATAGAGAGAGACCACCCAGTGGTGTGCCGCCGTGGTGGCCTCGGTGGTCATGGCGGGCGGGGCGCGGACTGAAGTCTCACATCAGTCAACTTCTTATTTCCGTATTTTTATTAATCTAGAGATACGGAGAGGAGAAATAGTGCAATTGGGAAAAATATAACTTGATAAGATCACAAAAGGATGGAAGAGTATAATATGTAAAGAATTGATAGATTGCTGGAATATAAGATGGGAGAATGAAGAGTAACACATAGATTCAAACAAGTTTAGCCATAAAAATAGGACTTGGTTTCAGTAAACACCGTCTGTAAATGAGATTTTAACAGGACATGGAAATATCAAGGAATACTTGTATAAAAGAGATCTAACAACAAGTGTGAACGTATTCGTTCGGCATATCGATGGGGAGACGACTCAAGGCAGTGCTCCATTGCCGTTTATTACGCGCGCTCGGGCTCTCTGACTTTAAGAAGCCGTGGTGATGAGAGATGATGTGCAAATGAGATGAGGGATGAATGATGATGAGTGAATGTTGCGGTGGAATGATAGGTAGGAGAACCCCGAGAAAACCTACCGCGAACACCACTTCGTCCACCACCGCGAAACCTACATAGATCGGACAGGGAACAACAAGTAAATGGTGTATATATGGCGAAGAGGAGGATGCAGTAAGTCATGTGTTACATAATTGTAAGATCGATGAAGGAGAAAGATCACAATGGGTGAAAGAGCTAAACAAACATGGAATATATAGTGAATATATTGCACACGAGGAAATATGTAGGAAATTTGAAGAATATGTTAATACAATAATGGATATGAAGAAAGTGTACAGCTAGATAGTAGGGGGTTCCCCGCTTCCACACCCGCGGTGGAACTGAAGAGAAATATAAGAACAAAAAGAACACAGATATAAAGATACAAAGAGAGATAGATAATGGCCAAAAGGTCGATAAACCGTGTTGCATAAAACAATTAAAATGAAAAAATATCTAGAGATATAGTACTAAGTGACCAATCTATACTAATAAGAGTGACTTCTGTGGAATGTCTCTGGCATGGAGATCGTAAAAAGTAACCGATGAAATTGTGTGAAATTTCAAAGGACTATTCTTATGGGTTATTGCAAGCAGAATGCAAATAACAATTAACATTGATTACAATAAAAACAATTAAAATTGGCTGCTAATCAGTGGATGTGAAATGCTTACTCATGTGTCCTCCAGAGTTCAATTGCACTACGTGAGGCGGACCGTCCACTGAACGTATAATGGAAGTGACCGAATCGTGGAAGCACAATTATACAAGAGCTTTGGAGAACATTGTTTTCAAGCTCATAACCGAAAAGAGAAATGAAAACCAAAGAATTCAAATGTCTTAATTATGCGCTTTGTTTATTAAGGTTATTTCAGTGCATAGTGTATTTTCCTTCTCTCTGGATTTTAAAATAATCCGTACTTACGTGCATATTAGTGTACAATTCTGAAAACTTTGTGTGTTTTCGTAGGTTTTCTTCGTAATATTTAGTTTTTGAAGTTCACAAAATTGAAGCTTTAATAACTTGAAAATAGCAAAATATGGAAATGTATGAATAGAAAATCATATAGAAGAATCCCAAGCAATGCCGGGAAAAATAAGCAAAAACAACAACAACAAAACATCAAACCATTTGACATGTGTTGTGATACACTCTGGTGGGTAAAATACATGAATTCACAGCACCAATTATTCTTTGGAAATGAATATAATTTTTTTGTTTTATTTGTGAACTGTTTTGTAATTTTAAATGTCCAGTAATGATATTTTTAGTTTCTTTTCTAATCCCGGACAACGACAGTCAGTTCTGATAGTAATTGTATAAAAATGTATATTTCTGGATACTTTTTCGATAATGACTCTACAGTTTTTGATAAAATTCACACAATACGAGTATTTGTTTCTTCGATAAAAAAAACAATACAATAGAATTAATCTTTACTATCTTGAAAACAAGCATTTTTTTACAAATTAGTATGTTACATTAAGTAATATACAAAACAACAAAATTTACATTCATCTGAAAATTTACAAATTCAAATTTTTTGAGTAGTTAAGTACTAAAATATCTTTAAGAGAAAATTTCGTTTTATTATTTTGTAGGTGAAAATCGGGAATTTGAAAACGCCAAGAAAAATCTACAAATATCTTCTCTGCGAAGCACGATCCTACCAACATAAAAAAACAAGAAAATTCAGCATCGCAGGTCGTTTTTACGATCCGCTCATGCGAGACTTTCAGACTCAGTTTGGACCAATCTCGTATATAATAGACTTTTAACCAGTGTTTCCACGGTATAACATAATAGTATGGTTCGTTGCTTCAATAAATATTTCATCCAGAGTGATTGTAGTGCCGTGAATGATCTTATTCTGCTCGTGAATTTGTGAATCGAAGTGGTCTTCGTGATCGAGAGATTTTAAAGACGTCATTACGTAGTTCCCCTGATACGATGCGTTCTAGACCTCTTACTGAGAATCTGTACTTAAGTGTACATCACGATTTCAAATTATTTGTTTCGCTTCCTTCTCATTTATATCACTCGTTAAGATTCACCAAGTCGTAAATGAATGAATGAATTCATAGTTTCATTTAAAATGCATAAATACGTGAAACTCTTGTAATTCATTCGCAATTTTACGAAACACAATTCCTTTTTATGACAATGAGACAAAGAAAACAAAACAAATCTAGTATTATCCCGAGAAATTCATGGTAGAGATGTACAAAATATTCAATGCACATATATAATCTCAGCGTGTTCTTTCGCTTACAACTGTGGACTTCGCGATTTGACCGTCGACAGTCTGAAAATAAATTAGACAAAATTTCGCTTCTTGTTATGGTGCGCTCAATATTTACCACAGGCTTCTTTTTTATTTTCACAAATTTCGGAACTTTCTCAAAAAATGCTGCAGTTTATATTGATCACTCTATAATCGAGAAACGCTTCATCTGCGAAAAAAATAAACAAAAACGAGTACATTGTAGTAAATAGTTTATTGTTTTATAATTATCGTACTAGACAACAATTGTTCACCACAATCCTTCGGTGACATTTACGTACATACCTAACATTGCGTGCTTGATTGTATTTCATAAACACTGTAATGATTATATGTCATGTATTTAATTTTTTTATTAATTTATTTTTCCGAAAAAGCACGATAATATTTGTTTCAATAATTAATTTATATCACAAGTTTATGGTTCAATAAAATAACTTCAAGCAAAGCACTTTACGTCGAGAACTTCAATTCATATTGCTTAGAAAATTGTTGATTTTCAAATGCGTCACGTCTGATTGGCGTACGACGTTTGATGGTTAGATTGATTTTATGTTGGACGATTTCTTTGTCTTCTAAACTGAAAAAATTCCCAAGTTTCTGTCGCGACAGAGACATTACACACGTTTCTACCTAAATCTCTGCGAACTACTAACTCAATCCAATCTCCTTTGGTGACATGTTTTCAATGATTGAAGGATGTTTGAATAAATTGCCTTCGGAGTTATTTCATAGCGTGTACAAACAAGAGTTATTGTTGTTATTATACCCACGTACGAAATTTTAAGTTATTTAGCTCTTTAATCTGTCATCATAATTTAGAACGACAAAAATAGCACGATTATATTAAAAAACATCTTAGCGTGTGATATATAGAAAAAGTTTGGAATATGATGTTTCAATATAATTCACCTCTGTAAAACGGAAACCTTTCTGAATGAGCTTTTACAATACAAATACTCCTACTCTAAATTTTGTTAGCCTTTATTAGTCTTTATTAGTCTAACCATCTTCAATAGTTTTTGTTTTTTCTGCGCGTTGATGAATCAGCCTAGAAGACGTCGCTGTAAGTATGGACTCGCTTCTCTCGCTGGTGAGGTTTTACCTCCCTGTTACCTCCCTTTAGGGCTGCGCCCCAGCAAAGCTCGTTAGGGGTTTCTCCCCCGACAGTCTTCGGACTTTGATCTAGCCAGCCTCCGAGCGACAACGACCATGAATCAATGGTATTTTAGGGGCAATTTTTTGTGGTCAAATAGGTGCTTGTTTTTAATCTTATTTTTCCGGAATTTTCTCGTTCACTTTACTTTCCGGGCTAGGTAAATTTTAAAATTTTAAGTATTTGTGACTAATTTGGTGAGAATTATGATACCGACAACAACAAATTACGAGATGGGAAAATAAAATAAATTCACTTTTTCTGAACTTATATACGTGTCGGTAAATTTCATAAATCAGGAAGTTGTTTACCGTTGGGACCTAGTGAGGTAAACCAATAAAAAACGTCCCAGGTAACTGTTTACTAAGTCCATTGGCTGAGATAGGATGCGAAAGTGAACAATATGTGTCTGTTCTTCATTTGTATTCCACTTGGGGGGTTTCCCAGCGAGTGTTGCTATTCTGCATTGGAGCGGAGTTTTCCCCATTTTCCTCTATGTAATCCAATCAGCGCCTGCTTCCTCGGTCGGCTGAGCGAACTGCTTCTGAGTGCGCCTCCCCCCATCCTCCCATCAGCCCCCCCCCCAACCCCCATCCAAAACTTGGACCCGGAATCCGATAAAGTTTGGCGTTTCTACGGAAACCCTCATGGCTGTCGAGTACGGAGACGCGGAACTATGTATCAAGAAGGATGGATGGGTAAAAGAGGGTCGGAAAAAAGTGTAATACACTGTGAGTTCCGTGAAATATGGACGACATGAACGAAATTTGTTATAGTTGAGCTGGTGAAAGTTTTATTTACAGACAAGTTATTACTCGACTAACATTTGTAGCGCGGTTTCTTCTCAGTGATGGGAGGCTCCACTTGAAAAGTACTAAAAGATAAAAGAAAACGCTATTTTTGCTTAAGACCACACGGGACAAGTGAAACTTCATCGACATACATTACAAATCACACATCTTTGCTTTAATAAATTAATCAACATATTAGTCATGATCAGCTTTGAAATGACTACGAACCACAAACTGCTATGTAATTATTTCTCGCTGATTTCTTGTGACTGATTTGCCACTATAGTCCTCGCAGCCCAAGAAAAGAAACAAGACGTAACCAATGAAGCGAAAACGCGTTGTTGTCCTATGTCTGCTGCGGGGGTTGGCCTAGAGTAACTCCACCCATTCCAAACGGCGTCCCTCAAATGCTGCTCTAAACCGATGAAAAGCTAGCGTCAGATACTGTTCTTTCAAACAAAGATTAGCGATCAAGCGCTTTGTCCGTCATAGTTCGCTTATGAATAACTGCCTGTTCTACGAATTGTTTGATGCAGACCACACCCGTTTCACGTCCACGTGTCTATAGCGAGAGGACGAGTCGACACGTGTCTCGCAATATTGACTTTGGATTGCACGTAGTCTTTAGGTTCCTCTCTTATTTATTTTGTTGCGATATATATTCTTTATTATTATTCACAATAACAATTATATTATTGATGACAATAACGATTATAACTTATAACAATTATTAATCTGGTAAAACTTTTACAAAGCATGCAGTTTATCAACTTCAATTTTATCTGTTAAGAGTTCAGATTCAATGGGGGGAGGAGTTATAGCCCCCTGAGATCCTCTACTGAATGCAGTCATTGGATCTGTCCCGCTGAGAACATTATAAGAAGTTCATAAGTACCGTTTTGGACACTTTGATAATTTTATGTACGTTTGCTAAATATAATTTATAAGTTGATCATGAATTATCTACCTATTTCATAAAAATGAATAACTTCGAAATCCTATCCAGCAATAATATGCTCTCCGGACAAAATATTAGTCACCCCGTAAAAATGAGCACAAGTAGTTGAGGGCGGAGAGAAAAATTGATACCAAAATTGTTTCTTTTACTTTTTGTACGTATCTTTGTCATATTCGAGATAAAATCAAATTGTTAAACATTTTTTCAATTTTTGTTTCAAAAATAGTAAGTAAAATTTTGTAACTCCAAAGTAACTAAGACTTTTTATTATAATAATAATAAATTTATTGTTAAAAAACAGTACAAACTGCGTATGACCACGTGGAGGACAATAAACTAATTTCCTCTCCGGAAGCAAGCAAGGGACCATCCCATCAATTCCGATCAAGGACCCTAAGGCAGAGGCGGATTAAAAAAAAATTCAGCATAAGTTCCTAGATAAGATAAAAAGTTAGCTGCGAGTTATAATACTAATAGAATGTGAATATGTTTGTAATTTTACGCAAAAAATTACATGTACAAGTTATTATCGAATTATAGATTATTCTGAGTATAGTGTTTAAAAATCATAAGAGTTGAAAAAACACTAAATTCACGATTTATTGTTACAATAAACACGCCCCTAGACAAAGCCTAGAGAACCTGTAAAAGAAATCCGCCTCTATCCGAAGGAAAAACGGAGAAAAACCCGGGCCAGGATGGGATAGTATAATTTAACTTAATTTGAAATATAATAATACATTTCAAATCTATGTGTAAAGAACCTTCTTAATCATTGAATTTCTGCTCATATGTTAAGAATAACAGAAATTCAAAGAATACTTTACCTGGTTGCGAAAGCGAACTTTTAAAGCTATTAAACTTTATTTTAAAGTTATTAAACTTAAAGTATTAAACTTTACCCATTTTTCTGCACTAAAAAACAAAAATCACAAAAAAAAATGCTAGGCAAATTTTGGTTACGTAGTGTTATCTAGGGGAGAGGTGGTGTTGCATGGTATTAGCAAAATATTATTCTCCTGGGAGTGACTAATATTTTGTCCGGTGAGCATATTTATTCAATGTAATTCGTTTTTAAAAAAAGGCAGAATCGTGAAAGAACAAGGGAAAAAACTCACAAACGTAAGCACCCAATAGGAAAAAATAATGATTTGTTAAGGTCGGAATTTTCTGAAAGTTTTAGGAAAAACTATGAGCTGCAAGTTGAAGAGGGAAATCTGTATTCTTTCCCGCGTTCAGTCCATTAAACAAAGACTTTCTAGCGGATCTTCAAATACCTCTCCATCGAGTATCGTTTCAACTATTCCTTCACATTACGTTCTTTGTGAGTTTCTCCTCGTCGCTGACAGAAGAGACAAATTACGTTTTTATTGTGTGCGTGGTTGACTTGTCCTCGCCATTATCTTGACAACTCGGAAGAAGTAGAGAAAAGTTAATATTCCGCAGAATTGACGCGGGGAAGGAAGTTTTGTGTGACAGTCCGAACCAAAATGTCCCAATTGTCCTGTCTCGTGCTGCGTGTGTTTTTCGTAACAAAGTGCCGCTTCGATCTGTTTGTGAAGTCGGAATTGCGGCTTGAATTTGATACGCGCCGTGAAACCCATGCCGCGATGCGCTCGGTACGCGAACCCACTTTCACTGGTTTCCTCGACGGTATCCATTCATCTTTCAGATCTCCATTTAATTGTACACGCTTTAAAGAGGTGGTACGCTGTTTATCTAACCTGGTTTCTAAATGCGTCTTCCAGATCTTCATTTAAGGTTGTACACGCATAGGTAGGATTAAATCACTAAAATATCTTAAATCGTCGTAAATAAACAGAGTACCACGAACTTATTATGATTTCAACTCGAAAAATACACCTCACCGGTCAATTAAATTAAATAATTGATGCTGTAATACATTGCGTATTGTGGATGCAAGATTTATTTTAAAAAAAGACCAACTTCGAAATCACGGGAGTGATGGAAGTTTACTTTGATTTGTAGTAAATTTTCAGTAATATTTTTCACTTCAATTTTATCCATAGGTTCGGGACGTCTGAGAAAGGTATTTCAGTTTCTCCTACAGATCACGAAACCGTTGTACTCGGCTGCCTTGTCTTTACGTGTTCTTGTGCATTTCAAACGAGTCATTAGTATTATTTGTACTCTGATAAATTGATCAGTTTTTCTTCATTATTATTCATATTGTTGTGTTTTGTAACAATGGAAATAAAAATGAAGAAAACAATTATACATCTCTGTGATTTGACTAACTTGGATTAAGTGCTGGTCTCTCTTAAGTTTACACACATTATCAGAGGCGCTATTTATGTAAGCTCGTTCCGAAATGTGACTTCCAGATCATCATTGAAAATACTCGCACTTAAGAGACGATACGAATTTATCTCTTAAATGCTCATTTGCTCATCAGATTTATAAGATGTTTTTAAAATTCGATATAGATCATAGCGTTGAAAAGGAGAACTTATAAAAAACTCAGGTCGAAAATAAGCTTCATTTGATCAATTTCTCATCACCTCATATTTTGTAAGTATTTTTTCTTAACAATTTTCTTTACATACCAGGCAGCAGTCTTTGTATCGATACAAATGTTGATTAAAATGAAATAAATATAGAGGAAAATGCACTATATTACGCATCGGTTATGTAGAAAGAGTCACAGTAAAAGTATTTTACTTTACGTAAGGAATCTTAATCTTTATCAATACACTTTTATGTGAAATATAACCTTTAAGTAGAATACGTACAATTGCTATACTCCTTTAACATCGCAACAGAGCACCGCACCTGACTTGGAACTATTCTTCCTAAAACTTATCAACACAGAAGTCTCTCTTTTTAAATATGTGTTAATACTCCAAAAAGATATCATATCCAATACATAAATTTATGACGATTATCTTTAATAATTTAAAAAAATATATAGCTTCGAAGAGTCTCATTTCAAAAACAAAAAACAACTAAGTAGTTTTGTTATCTTTTTCATATTGTTGTATTTGTAAATGGGGAAAGTAGCTAAGTGATATTGAAGCTTATCTACATGGAGCGATAGGAGGTAGGAGGGTAGAATGGTATTAGTATAGGTGGGTCTCTTAGCTGGGTTTACCAACAGCTTGGCTCACGTGGAGGGGTTAGTAGTAGTAGTTAGAGTTATTGATACTATGAGGAGCTGGATAGAGAAAGGAAGGTTGGTTTTTCAGTAGTCACAGCTATATGAACTGGGACATTAATGTGAAAAGCTACAAATTTTCTGGACCCATCGGGAATCGAACCCGGGTTCACTTGGTAAATAAGGACAACACTACCACTTGCGCCACAGCTGTCTTTCTTTCTTTATTTTTTTTTTTTTTTTTTTTTTTGGGCGACCTTCGGTGCAGCGTTCATACTGCCCTAAATTGATAAAAACAGATAATTGCATCCATTAGCTACAGTCAGAACGTCATGAAACGAAATCTCGAACCAAAGTTCGCACTGTTTTGAACATTATCAGTAAACCCAAACCGACCCTGGGTTCCTTCAGTTACGATAACAAGCACAAATTTTTGGTGTTTTTCAACATTTAACGTGTACATAAGGCGTAAAATTAATATAAAATTTTAAAAGTTAAAAAACATAAAAATTAGTTAGTGGCAGTAGTACAGCTGGGTTGAAAATAGTTCCCTCAAAGTCTGGGTGTTTCTTCGGTTGTCATTGGGACACATTGGTTGGAATTGATCGCATGGTCCTGTGCTTGCTTGGGGAGAGTGAATAACAAAATTTACTGTCAAGAAAGCAGTTACAAACTGCGTATGACCACGTAGAGGACAATAAACTAATCTACTCTCCGGAAGCAAGCGAGGGACGTATTCCATTTATTCCGATCAAGGGCCCTAACATTTAACTTTTCAACAGAGTCCTAAGATAAGAATAAAACGTTTGTTAACGTGTTATGATTTCAACAGAATATCAAAAAGTGTATATTAATAAAATACAAAAACATTTTTTTTTACAATTACGTATTATTCTTAATCTAGAATATTAGATGTTGTCCACTCTTTTCAATTGAATATTTAACAATAAATTATTATTATTATATTTATATGTATACTGGTAATAACATGTTTTTCTTATATACATTTTGAGTGGCAGGAACGTAACGCGAACCCTTCGGACAGAGACCGAGCCACGCCACCTGCCTGGGAACCCATTCCCACCCCCTTCTCTCGCGCTTTGTCACACACAGTGCAACCCCTTATCTGCCACAGCTGCATGCACCCTTGAGGGGCGGCCCCACGCCCCGACTCTGCAATTAGAGCGGTTTTTATTTTGTGGTCACCAGACGTTAAGTGAGATAACACGACAATTATGCCTCTCCGCCTCCCGGAACTGTTTGAAGCTCTTGGTCTGCGCATGAACCGCGGGTCTCTGTTTCCACCCTCGACGGATGCACGGGGAGAGAGAAATGTTGAGACTGATACTTTCAGGAAACATACATAATACTTGTATCCGGTTTTATTTTTTACTAGCTCTGATCTTTTTGTTCAAAGGTGACTAATAATTTTTTCACCTTTTATTATAATATTTATTCATAAAAGAGTAAACTTAAAAAAACAACGACAAAAATTAGTAAAAAGTTCGTTTATATTGTTCAATAATTCGCACGTCGTTGCTAGTACCCCCTGGTGCCTCGTAAAAATGGCACTGATAACACATATCTTTTTATATTTTGAAAAATAAATATAATTATGTTAAATTTACATTACAATTTGCGTAATGTGATCGAAAAACATTTTTGATCATCGCCTCGTTTCCAAAATAAACATATTTTTACCAATTTATTATACGTCTATTAAATACGTTTGACCAATTTATTTGTGCTGTTTATAATATGAATCCATAATTATTCACTACTATATTTCTGTTGTTGAAAATTATAACTGGAACACCTGGTGTGTCACATTCTAGATTTTTAGGATACAATTTAATGGTCGGTTGCTTGCAGCAAAGACCACTTCTCTAGGTTCACGTAAGAAATGTTATTAAAAAAAGATATCGATGTAAATGTTTCTTGAAAACCGGTAAGAAATCATAATTCTTCTATTCTTTGGTGAGAAAGAAAAAAATCACCTTCAGAAACTGTTTGAGAAATTTGAGAACAAGAAGTAAAATATGAAGAAATAAAATAAACGTTTTTACTGTTACTCACTTTACGGCCATGTCTGTCACTTCCAAGAATGCTCACTTATTGGCACGTTATGCTGTATTACAGCACACGAAAATAATTTTTTATATAGTTTGCCTCTCTATAAGATTAGGTATGTAATGAAATACATTTTGTATTACAACTTAACTATTCCTTTAACAGTTGTACAGGAAAAACTAAAAAGGGGTCCTGCATGTTGCATTTGCTAAATTCTAGGGTCACATCACTCGATAATCACCGTGTCATTCCATGCCGTTGGTAAGCTGTGTTTGAATCGATGTGTATTAAAAAATCGGAAAATATGTACAATAAAAAGTCAAAATAAATACTAAAATATTCGAAATTAATAAATGTATTTACAAAAATAAGTTACGAATGTATCTACGTGTTACTGAGAAAAGTGTAAATTGGGAAGTTTTGTAAACCTCTGAGCTCGTTCGTACTTCTATAATATACAAATAAATTTGTATTGATTACAATAANTTACAGATATAAATAAGAGCACTGCCAACTAATTTAACAAGTTGAAAGATAACATTACTCTTATCTAAGTAACAATTAACAGAGTTCAAACAAAATTCATCCAAAAATGTGGATTTATATTCAATCAAAAATCTTCAGACATATACACTTAAGTACACCATTAAATTAAATTTAAATGATCCTACGAGGTTGAAAATGCCACAAATCGATTCTTCAAAGCCTTGAAACTCACGCAAAATATGTAAAACGTGCAAAATTCGATCTCTAATGATAAGCCACTCCTGTCTTTCACATTCTTTTGCCACCTGGCAAAAATACTCATTCAATTTAAAAAATGCCACGCAGCTTTCAAAATATGTATCCCACCCTGTCCCGGGTTTCACTCGGGTATTCCTCTGGCAAAAGCGGATAATTACCTATATTAGAGGACCTTACTTCGGATATCAGCCTGCGGCCTAGTGGATGTTGTGAAGTCGAGGTGGGTGGTGCAGTGACAGCACACCTACGTCCGAAGCAGGAGGTTTCGGGTTCGAGTACCGATTCGTCGCAATTTGTTCCTTAACACAAACGATGCAAAGCAATATTTATTATAATGTCTAAAAATACATCAATAAATCAAAAAATTATTATCATCCTCCCTCCATATTTAAGTCATTCCATAAAACTACTTCCACTATTAAAAATCGTCTATTGTTACCGGTCATTACGTCATGGCTTACCTCATCGCTAACCGCCGACAATCACGTGACAGATGCCGTATTTGTCGTGGAGAGCGGTTGTTTTCTGCTCTTCACTCCCACGCAACGCGTTCCTCTTCTGTCCATCCGGTTGCGTGGCTGTTCCCCCCCCCTCTCTCACTCTCCACCTCCTCCCCTGTGCGTGAGTGCGTGAGCGTGCTCACGTTAGAGCGAGTGAAGATAGAACCATCCAGTGAAGGAGATTGTGTAAACTCTACGTGAAAGCGTTGTCGAGGGAGCAACAGCCATGAAAAATCTGATTAAACGTTATTGCACGCCCAGAGCCAGGATGTTGAGGGGGGGGGGAACCGTATGCTCCCAAAAAACACCGGTTACTGTGGACTCGCTTCGACAGAGATAAAGATTTTAATGCGCGAACACATTAAAGGGGACGCTCGCTCTCCAAACGGTTTATTATTATTATTATTTTGTTCAAATGCGTCATGTTCCTCTCCTTTTTCTGTATTAGTGTTCGACTAAAGCACACAAGTACACGAAAAATTAAATATCAACTCGGGTAGAGGCGAATTTTATACACAGATTCCCTAGAAATTGAAATTATTAAACCGATTTTTTTTACGAAAAACACATTGAATTTACAAACTGACAACTTATTTGTCATTGTTTACTGTGATTTTCTGCTTTGATGGTTTATTTTTTCAACTTATTTATTTTCCTATGTAACACTTTTATTTGTATATATGGTTAATTTGTTTTCTACTTGTCAGCAATTTTTATATGTTCAAACACGACCTGACGATGGCAGCAATCTACTGCTAAAACGTTGAGGCATATAATAATAAATAATTGTCAACAAAAAAGGTCGGTTTAATAATTTCAATTTAATTATTATTGTAGACGGGAATAATGTGGGGCGACCCGTGGCGCCTTCTACCTCTAAGGGACGCCGGTTCAAACCCGGTCCGATCCAAGTAGAATCCGAGGTGGTGGACGGAGCGTTGTTCGCGGCAGGTTTTCTCGGGGTTCTCTCGTTTCCCCTGTCTATCACTCCTCCACAACATTCACTCATTGTCATTCGCCTCCACGTCCGCTTCAGAGAAGGTGCGGCAGGAAGGGCATCCGGCACCCTGTGTATTCCCCAGCCAAAACCAAATATGAAGCATCATATATCCATCCCCATTCGCCGACCCCACAAGAAATGGGAAAAGGTTGGGTTAAATAAGAAGAAGACGGGAATAATGTGAAGATAGGCGTTCTAGGCTTTTGTCAGGAGACGACGGTCTGTTGTAATAATTAATCTCGAAGTTACGATGTATAAACAATATATTCTGAATTATCTATATATTGATGATAATAATACGTACGTATAATTTTTTAGTCTTATTAAATACAAATTTGTTGGTATTTTGTTGATATAATAACAAACAGCTAACAGTTTAATTTTATTATCTAAGGAGTTTGCTGAAATTTTCAATCAGCCTGTGCGTTAGGGTCCTTGATCGGAATTGATGGGATGGTCCCTTGATAGTAAATTAGTTTATTGACCTCCACGTGGTCATTCGCATATTGTAACTGCTTTATTGACAGTAAATTTATTTATTTGTAACTACACTCGGCATCTGCGAAATATAGGAAAGAAAAGGAGATCTTGATACAGACGTAATTAAGCTGTGTTTGAGACCATCGTCAGTGTTTGCACAACCATTAGCGTGTGGCAGCGAGCTCGTTTCCAATGTTTTTTTCTCGCTTCTGAGAAGTTTGGGCTTAATGGTATTCTGGAAACGCCCCTTTCTGCTCAAATGTTGTTTGGCCTCCTCGCATTGGTCTATTGTGTCCCTCTTCTTTTGTCGCAGTATTACGAACATTAACAGTTATTCTGAGCAGTAAACTGGAAGAAACTGTGGCGTGCTGTCCCTTTTACATTGGGTTATGTTATCATGAAATTAGATGCCACACACACAGATGTTACTCGGTCGGTGTGTTGCAGACTAATCTCCTGCTGACCTTATGACAGAGAATGATATTTATATGACGTGTATTAGGGAGTAAATGTTCTGAAAAACAATTTTTTTACTATTCCTACGTAATTCAGGTCACGAAATAAAAGGATTTTATTTCACAGTCACAAATATATATATATTTTTATTTTTGCTCTTTATTTATTTATGTGAATGTTTAAGTTTATTTGAAAACAAAAAGAAAAATTACTTTTTGGGAGCTGTAACTGTGGATGCTGTGCAAATTGCTGGTCTCAATGATCACTAAGGCTCATTCCAAATATCAATAGTCAATTGACCCCCATCCTCTCGAATTTAATTTTTCGTAAAACTCTCGAAACACTACTACAAAAATATGACTGAGGGAAAAATCTGTTTTCAGACAACCACAGGTTTCAAATAAGACGAAAGAACATTGTTTGGTGAACTAATATTTTTAAATGTTCTATAACTGGTTAATTTTTCAAAGAATTCCAGAGAATAGAATTTTAATGTCATTGTTGATATAAAATCTTTTTACCCACATAATTCTTGATGACTCAAAAAAAATTCAGAAAAAAATAATTTTTCATATTTTATATATTTTTATTCACATAGCTTAATCTTTTATATTAATAATTCAATATTTTTTAGTTTCTTTTCAAATATTTTCATTTTAAGCTCCTTTTTATCAAATATTTTTTGTTAAAATTGGTTGTACAGTATATGGTTAGATTTCACAAGGACCTCAAAACAATTCTGGATAATGCATTGCAGATTTCAACTAATTTAATTAATATTTAAAATAAACTGTTTTGTCAAAAAGCAGTTGCAAACTTCGCATGACCGTATTTTTCAATTGTATTAATATTTGCGAATTCTAATTCTTTTATTGCACATCCTTCAAGCCAACGATATATTCTTCTCACTTTATATAAATGTGTGATCTGAAGATTTCTCTAGGTACAAAAAAGGCACCAGCGCCGTTTTTTCTGATCTCTCCGGTTGAGAAGCATTGCAGAGAACATCACTTGCCAACTTTCTCATTGCTTCTAGTAATTGAGGAAACGATTTAACTAAAAACAATTCTAATGCTTCCTGAATGTGGATTTCCTTTATTGTCGAAACGTTCTGAAGCAAAGCGCCATGTTAGTGAATAGGGTAAGAACTATTTTATGTTATAAATAATTATTCGACGGTTTTTAGTGTGTGGACAGTGCACTGGACTTGAGGAGAAAGTTCGTTTGTGATGAATGTGGAAATTGTAGCCATCGAAAAATTCCACCACCCTGACTTTGCAAAACTATGTACGCAATTGAACGAACAAGGAGAAAGTTGTTATAAATAAATAAATAAATAAACTTTATTGTCAAAAAAATAGTTGCAAACTGCATCTGGCCACGTTGGGGATAATACACTAAGTTACACTCCGGAAAGAAGCAAGGGACCGTCCCATCAATTCCAATCAAGGGCAGCGGCGGATTTAATGTTTATAAAATAAATTATTTAAGAAATACTTACAGTTTTCCGTTTATTGTTTTCCAAAATGAATTGTAGNAAACCCACCACTGTCCGAAAGAAAGCCGGAGAAAAACCGGTTTAAATAGAGAATATATACAATCGTGCCAAGGTAGCGAACAGTTAGAAATAATCTTTTAACAAAACTTTGGTTGCGATATTGTTTGCAAAAATAAAATGGAAAAAGACGATTAGACAAAAAAGACAAAGGAGTTAAATCGACAATAATATGGAAATGAATGACTGCGTGGGAAATAAGGTGGGACAAATCAAAAAAAGGGTAGCCAGTATATAAATACATTAAAAGAGTGGACTTAAAAAATTAATAGTAAATGATTTTAATCTTCAAATAAAGTTAAAGAAACACTTTCGGGACATGGAAATTTGAAACATATATTAAAAGAATGGGATAGAGATCGGATGGGAAATGTGTTTGCGAGAATCGGAGATGAGACGCCATGGCGGACTATGTGCTCTGGGGAACTAATATGTATGAGATGGGAAGAAGACACTATATACGATACGCGATTAGGGAACGAAAACAAAAATTTACGGAGGAGACCATCTAATTGAGAATGAAGAGCGGTTCAAACACTTCAGTCTTTATGTTAATAAAATGTTTGAAATTCGAGACGTTGATGAAAGAGATATTTCGAAGATCGCGACAAAAGTATTCCGCATACGAAGAGTGTCAAAACAAAGCCACGTATTGACTACGTTAGAAGCGTGACAACAAAATGAGACTCTTACACTAACTATCGGATTTTTTATTATAGAGAAAAAGAACGTCTTCAATTAGCGACCAGTGATGGATTTCAGTCACACACCTTATTGTCATCACTCCACTGACTGGTATAGCTTCAACAGGCCGGACACAGCAAACGACTGAATACGGTAATTGGTAACAACGCGCATAATCAAATATAGTCGTAAAATTCACTGCTAGTCGCTGATTGAAAATATTGGTTTTATTTGCTGGAGGTTACATATATAGTTTTAAACGTTTTAATTAAACTTCAATAAGAATTATTGTCATTCTTAATTGTTGTTTTTTAATAAGTAAACGTATAGGTAAAAGTCATAAAAATATCACGTTTTTGTAACATTTCAGGCTTTAAAAGCGTAATATTCATTCATAAAAAAATTGCAAACCAAAATTACAAAATCAATGGTGATAACTGTGTTTTTCTCTGATTATTGTTGTACTCATCGCAGCTATTAGAAGTTAGGGGTCTATAATAAAAAAATCGATAGTAAGATTGTATATTTTGTATATCATTGAGTTTTAAAAAATAAATGAGATTTTAAAAAGGTTAGATATAATCAGTATTCTACAGTGGCGGATCCAGACCGTAACCAAAGGGGAGGGCTAACCGGGAACCATTTTTGTTTAAAAATTATGATTTACAACACATATTTTATAAACATTACCTCTAACGAAATACATGAAAAAATAGTTAACTATTAACAATCTAATAATAATAACTATTATTTATTAAAGTTATTAATATGGTATTATTAGTTTTATTAATGGTCAATTTTATGGCCAGGTATTAATTATCAATTTTATTATCTAGTATTTTTAATAACAATAACAATTATAACTAATAATTATTAACCTGGTTACACTTTTACAAAGTACGCCATTTATCAAATTCAATTTTATCTAGTAAGAGTTGAAGTCCAATGGGGAGCGGGGGGGGGTGAAGCTATATCCCCCACTCACCATCGATTCGCCACTCGGACTCTCTATTTTGGAAGTGCCGAGTGCGTATCGGTTAACTCTTTTTTCCAGATAAAAATGCCCTGGTTACGTCGTAAGTAGACTTGTTTGCTTGTGATGGTCCAAGTGTCTGCAGCCTCTCGCAGCCATTCTCTCTTTCTCTCACTTTCGCTGCCTGCGCCAGGAGGTGCGTCGTTTTCATTTCACTTTTTTACCCTTCGCTGGTAACGACTCGGGAAGCAACGCGCCGCAGCACCGCGTCGACACCGCCCTCTTTGTCTCCATCCCCCCCCCACAGCATATCCATCGAAGATAAGCATCAACAACGGGAACATTATGTTCTTGGCACTTCTAAAACGGTGGCTTCCATTCATATCTACTTGGCTTTTCCTATCAGGAACTCTTTTTAAAGCATAATAACGCGTCAAGAACCTCACTTGGCGCCACAAATTTGGAGTGTTTAATATTCTTAAAGTCCCACAACTGGTCCCAAAGGCGTTCAATGTCTAGGCCTTTGTTCAAGGAAGTGGAGATATGGCCAATATCACGCTCCGGCAGGTTTGACCCCAGGATAGACCCAATACTAGTTTTGCAGCAGACTGAGTAGGCCTGGGAGTCCATCCAGCAAACATCTCAGCGCTCTATCAACTATGCTGACTATAACACGTTAAAAATAGAAAATACCGGAATTTGCCCCGTAAGAAAATCATTTTATTGAGACACGTAGCCGATGGTGCCTTGGAGATACCTACCTTGGAGTCGACGCGAGATGAATCCCCCTAAAGCATCTGGGGTTCAAATCCAACAGCGAGCTTGCTGCGGTGAAATTTTGACAACTTGGAGGTGGAAACTGTCTGTGGTTCCAAATACCAATCCACAAACGAGCTAATCAAGTCGACGGAATAAAATATAATTAAATAAAAAAAGCATTCCACTTTAAACCATCCGTGATCTGGACCTTTATGTCTCAGATTATATATTACCCCGTAGCCCCCAATAGTTAATTACTAACAAAAACTTTCCCCCTATACATATTACAATTAATTATACAATTATACAAACGTACCACCCACCTGTATATTACCAAAACCCAATAACCCACATCTTCATACATGACTCATGCATACACTTCATAACTCAATGTTAAATTTTTTTTAATTTTGATTTTTATTAAGCTTGGTATCTTCAATTATATGATAACATGTTTAGAATGACTAAATTTAACTTGGCACAAACAACTTCAGTTTCATATCTGTACATTTAGGGAGTATTGCTATAAACATTTATTTCAATATGTACTCCTTTGGTTCCTATTATTTAAAAAGGTTCTTGAATATAAAATACCAAAATCGCCGCCAACGAACATTTGTTTCTGTGACTTGAAATTTTGTTTCTACTTTGCTTCAATTCAGAATTTTGTCTCAAAATTAGAGTTCTTTTTGTCTGCTGAACCAGTTGTGAACCGCGAATTCGTTGACACAAAATTACAGCTGTTATCGATCTATACAGCTTCCACTTAAAACGTGCACTGAATTTGCCCCTCAAGAATGCCAAGTACATCCGACTGAAAGTTTGGCAAGTTAAAATTGTTCATTTCGTTTTGTGACACGCTGGATAATATTTCACATTCAATTCAACTCAAATCAAGATGGAGTTTCAAATATACTCTAGGGTGATACTTAAAAAAATCAATTTTGAAATTTTTTGTCATAAAATAAACTTATATAAAGGTTCCAGATTTTAAAAATCTGACAAGTTCAAAATTTCAATATTTTAAAGTTTGTTAGCGATCCCTAAATTTTTTTTTTTTAATCTGAAATTTTTATGGCTATCTGACCTTATACATAAAACAAACTGGGAAGGTATCCCGCCCAAATTCGGGAACTGACTTTTTATAAACCATCCTACTATTACAGTGCTCACAGCGAAAGAAAATGAATTAGGGAGGGATCTAAACACCGTGTGCGAATGGAGGAGCCAGTGTGAGTATTGTGAGATTGCCGGTTCTTCCTCTCGCTGTAGACACACAACGTCTGGATGCGAACGCTTGATCCCTAAACTTTGGCCTGTCTAACACTGCCTCTAGGATATTCCCCGTAGCAGACACACGACAACAACGCACTTTCGCTCCATTGGATACATCTCGAAACTTTTCTTTCTCTGGGAGGGCTATGGGCACTGCTTTGAAACGATTAACTTGTCTTGTGCGTCGCTCCAGAGCGCTCCGTGTTGCGTTGTTGTTTGCGAATCGTGTCGTCGCTGTGGATTCAAGACAACTGACTGTTCCGCCTCCGCTCCGCCGATGAGCGCTGCTACATTATTCTAATGCAGAATGCTTTGTTCCTGTCCGCCAGAGTGTCTCCGGGGCTTTTTTTTCTTTTTTTGCGTCAGCTGGAATTAAATTGTTTTTGTACATTGTGCATTAGCTTTCTTCGCCGCGATTGTGTAAATGGGACCATTAGGTTGCGAGTCTGTTCCGCGGATGGAATTTACGATTAATAAGCGTTTCTTCAGAAATTTACTTCCTTGTGTGAGTTTTGTGTGATAATTTGGTTACCAAAATGAGGCATTTAGATGTATATAGATGTATTTAGATTTAACTTTTCACTTTCTGGTGGAAACTGTTTGTGAAGTAGAGCGCGTAAGAGAAAATAGTCACGGAAGTCGTTTGACGCAAAAGTGTAATTAATCTGATGTTTATCATAAATCTTAATTGTGAAATAATAATATGTAATAAACTAAAAAAATCCCGAAAAGATGATTAATGAGCGTGCAGTGGTATTCAAGATAAATACAAATGACATAATAAATATAAGTTATTGTTATTATTTTCGCTAGTGTTGTTACCATTTACATTTATAACAATAGGGTCTTTTTTATGAAGACGTCTTATTAATGAGAGAAAAATTATATATAATACGAGTCATATTTTTTAAAAATTTTCTTGTTATTTTTAGTTTTCTATCTCTAGACATCTTTGATGAGACAGATTTTCCCAGATTTCTTTTATCATTGTGTATCAGTTCTCCAAGTAACCAAAATTTGTCATTTATCAAATTTATCATAGCTGCATTAATGAAACAAAGTGTCATTGAAATATTTTTTGTATCAAACCACAATTGAATAAGGTAAAGCGCGGAGGGGTTGCACCTTGTATCAAAAATTGTCATTAACTCTCAATTTGCATTATAAATTTATTTTCTTGTTTATTGTTCTTTTTTAATTAGATGGATGACCCGTCCCTTGTGCTACGTTCTTGCTAATAATCGTTACATACGCTATAGGTTGTCCATTGTGGGAATAGGTTTTGCATAACGTACACGCTTCCTCGCGTATACGTTAATTGATGATGCTAACCGCGTAACGTACATGGAAAGATCTAGTGTAGTGCATGCATTTTGCATAACGTACCTTCGACTCAAATTAATATAATAAAAATTGTAAACCCAAACGAACTACTTCTACGCAAGCGTACATAATTAAATTGTACTGTGAGTACGCCAGCACGTGCTCATACGGCACACAAAACCAACAAATCTCTGACATACACTCTTAGGTATCAACATAACCTCAAATCCAGTCCACAATCCGCCATGACCTCTCTCACTAGCGTACCACTAATATCATTTGCTAACAGGGCCATTCTAACGTACTTCGCTACGAGAGTTAGTGTACCACTAACTTCTGAGCATGCGCAGAAACAGCTTGCATGTGGGTAGCTTATACGATAGCTCGCAGGTGCGCTATGCAAAAACGTCATATTGCTGGCTACGTAATCTCTGGCTACGTAATCAACCGACCATTTAATCTTCAAACACCACTGCGCGGCATAGATGGTGTGTCTATTTGTACCCTATTGCTCTAAAATGTTTTTTAACTATCTCAGATGTTCTAGAATTTTTGAAATCTGTAAATGTTACCAAACACAAAGTATATAAACAATAATATATAAATTGATTATTTTTAAGGTCAATTTTATTTTCGATTCTATGATGTAATTACGTAGGGTTTAATATCATTTCCCTGTTAAATCATGTCCCGGTCATTTCATATCTCAGTTAAATTACGAAACTTCTGCCACAACGCCCACTCAGGTCTATTGAACTATATGTAAAACGAATACCACGTTTGTCCTTGGGTTAAAACGACCGAAGTGTGATGCTAGGAACATCCTCTTCCTCCTTGTGCCATCAAATCACGGAGATCTATTCNATCAATTAAAAACGCACACCTCTTTTGCTTGTCCATATATATGATGCCTAGTCTGTTAGCTAAAATTAACAAATCCGTTCTAATTGACCGATCCCAGAATATTTTAGCGCAGTCATTATTATTATTATCATCCCTTCTTGAACGGCTTAAATGATGTAGATGCCGGTTATTCTTCATATTTTCTCCAGAGAGCAACCAGCCCTCTGAGGAGGAAATATGATGTGGAGTAAATTTTACACCACCTTCCTTAGAATGTATGCAATTCCGAGGAGAGCTATTTCCTGAGTATCCTTTCAAGCAGTGTACCGGGAATCATCGCCTAGTTCTTCGACATTCCGCGAGGTATCATTCCCAGTGACCCAATGATTATGGGAATGGCAACTGTTTTCATTTTCCACATACGGCTAACCTCTAATAGCATGATCTTTGTATTTAAGAAGGTTCTCAGCTTCTTTGTCAACTGTATTTTTGTCACAAGGCACATATAAATCTACTAATAGGATTGACTATTTCTCTGTATCCCTTATAACTATATCTGCCCAATCAGTATGTATCTGCTGGTCGTAAAGTAAGGGTACATTGCCTGTAGTCATCCCTGGATTTGGACCATGTTCATACCATTTTGCAGGGGTAGTTGGATCTTGCAATGCCCGGCATATCTGCCAATGAACGTAGCTACAGATGTTATTGTGTCACCTTAGATATTCATCTTCCGCCATTATTAGTAGTAGTATTTTCATTTAGTTATTATTATTATTGTTGTTATTGTTATTTGTCAATCCTCAGCTCAAGGCTGTGTCAAAAGGGATCCGAGACACATGCCAAGTACTCCCTTTTTTTGGTTGGATTTAATATTTACAAGAACTTCTGGACGGTTCGACATGTTTCCAGAATGTCAGCTTTTTTCAAAGGTGGGAAAAGGCGTGATTTTCTTTTTGTATCTGGTTTGAAATAAGGATGAATATGATTATTATTATTATTACTATGAATATTGATGGGCGTCAATGAGCAACCATATTACTCAGTTCACATGTTATTGTAGTATTCACTAAATGAGAACAGAACGAACCAGAATGCTTTATGAATAAGCGGCATCAGCTTCATTATCCACCAGATTGAATCTCCATCCAACGTTTTATCCATCGTTGAAACATAATGCTTCTTAAATGCGAGAGAATCGATGGCTAGATTCGTGTCGATTTCCTGAGAGACCTGTAGGTTGCTTTACGATTATTCCGAACGAGTGTTCGTATCTCGATTGTATCACATCAGCCGCAGAACTGTTGCGTGCGTACAAGGCATGCATGAGGGTTGATGACGGAGCAAGATACAGTGTGATCGCGAATTCATGGTACTAACTTTAAGGATTGGTACATAACACTGTAACAATTTTATTAAATAGGAACGTATGAGCGCTGGGTNACACTGTAACAATTTTATTAAATAGGAACGTATGAGCGCTGGGTTGTTGGCTGGACGGCCGGAGTTCGATCCCAGGTGGGGTGGGGATTTTTAATCACACCCGAACCTCCAGACTGACTCCGAGACCTACTCAACATGCTGTAAAATGTATCGGGTCTATCCTGGGGTCAAACCGACCAGAGCGAGATGCTGGCCACATCTCCTCCTCCTAGTGCCGAGGCCACGAAATCGTGGAGCTCTACCCTCCGCGAACCCCTTGGGCACCTTCGGGGCCTGTTGAGGGACATTTTGATTTTTTTGATAGGGGCATACGTAAGTGATACGGGTGGCGCAATAACAGGAAATACATGATCTCGTTGTTCGAATATTCGTAACTGCTGCACATGTGCTTGAAAGACCTGGTATTTTTTGAGCATATACGCTAATCGCACTTGTTAATGACACGGTTCATAAACACTTTGTCTTTCCTTTAATTTATTTCTTGTCTTTGCACCTCACCGCGTCAGTTGAGCCCATATATTCATATACGATAAATGATTGTTTCAGTGCCCTGTGCCAAGCCTTGAAGTTTGTACCATGAATTCGAGATCACTCTGTAGTGTTCCCTACAAATCGAGCTCCACGTGTGTTAATATCTGGACTTCATCTGCCACCGTATGACACACAAATTCATTTAAAATTCCTCACGTATGCCGGCACCCAACATGGAACAGTGTGCAGGCGTCGACCCGTTTCGTGTAATCGTTAGAAAGATAGACACTAATTTATGTTTACAGAACGGACGAATTATCGATGAGAATTTATCTCGAATATATTGGGCAGGTGAATACGGCAGATGGGTGAAGTGAGATAAATAGCTGAGTAAGAATGCAATTTCTCTTTAATTGCTAACCCTTTTCTTTTACGGGCTTTTTAATATTCATTTTCTGGCTGAGTGTTGTTACGAAACGATTTGTTCTCAAGTAATTTGACCTCCAGGACACAATTACCATTTAGATTATTCATTGCGGTGTGTTTATTACGACAGCGATATCAACAATCCTTAAAGACAGAATAATAACAGTGTTATTCACTTAATAAACTCGCTCCCGTTTTGTGAGATCGCTTAAAAAGATTTCTATTGGAGTAATCAGGAAATTTAAAAAAATGTAATTAAAGGTATGGTACGAAATAATGATTAATGTGTAAAAGAGAATATTTTAATCCTTAAGCCTGCAATTTTAAACACTTTGAACCTATAAACTCTGTAAACCATCACAGTATACATACTTAACTAATTGCAGAAAAGATGTACTCAGATAACGTCTTGTCTGTAACATAGGAATAGGTTAAATAAAACTCCTAAGATTGTTTTGTCCATTTTTATACTTATCTAATAGACATAATAATGATTTGTCTATTATATATAAAATCATCAATACAGACATATATATAATCAATACAGACCATATCATTTAAATACCTACTATTGGGCTTGATCAGAACGTAAAATACCGTGTTCACTTTAATTTATTTTCATCTACCCGGAGTACTTATTTTCCCTTTTCCAAAGACGTTTGCCCATAATATTAAACTCCTCTTTATGAGAAGGAAAAAAAGAAAACACCAAGCAAGACGCAATAATTTTTTAAACATTTTTAAAGTGCATATTATGCAAGCTGTATAAACGTTATTTAAACATGACGTAACTGAAGTGAGGACCTCTCTTTGATTTATAATACTTGATCATTACGTTTGGAGCATGAACCGTACCACAAAAACACTCTGGAAGCTATGGGAGTGGATGGTATCTTGATTTTAATAATTAAAAGGTTTTGTAATGGAGGACCACATGGATTACTATGATACAGTGAAACTAATATTAAAACTTACAACTAAACACATGTCATAAATTTAAAGATAAAGGATTCATGATTATGTACGACGTGGTTCAGTTAAATGTAATAAAATTCGTCAATGAAGGAAGATTGAATTGATCATGAAAGATCGTAGTTCGTTAGATTTTCTCTGGCTAGTGAATTCTATGTGAGCTCATAGTTACGTTCTTGTAGCGTTTGTTGATGCTTAGACGGAATGTGTGTGTGTTCCGTAAACATTTTAGAAAATGTGAATATAAATTTTTATTGCAATCTCTTTGGACATTATCTATCGTCTTTACCTGTTTATATCTTCACGTCAGGTGCATTTCATAGAGGGTCGCAGTGGCCCAGTGGTAACATCCTCTCCTCAAGAACCAAAGTACCCTGGTTCGAGTACCGGTGCTGCCTGGCGCCTGAAGACGGACGTTGACAGAGAACGTCAGAAACGTAGCAAACGAAGTACACCTGTTGTCAAGATATAAGAAGGTAAAGACGAGGAATAATGTCCAAAGAGATTGTAATAAAAATTATAATATAACATCGTGAAGAATTTCATACATAGAAGATGAGAAGACACATGTTACAAGAAGCCAGTCACTTTTAAATTTGAGACCTTTTAAAGTGAAGTATGCGTAAAGTTACGTGTTTAATCTTTTTCTTCCCTGTGAATGTTTCTTCCCTGACCTTTTTCTTCCACATGTTACACACATCTCCACCTTCTTTTTACATTTCTCAGTGATTGAATTGAATTCCGCGAGATGTAACAACCCTGTTCACGAGTAAGTGAAATTTCATCGTTAATGAGATTTTCTCTTCTTCTGATCGTAGTAAATTGGTTTTCGTGCAAATAAAAGCGATAAAGTGAGTCGAAAGAGGAGCAAAATAGACGTAACTGTTCCCAATATTTCTGTCGTCGGTCATGTCACCAAGACGTTGACACACCCAAGGGACACACGACGCCCTTCTTGGGTAGCGAGACACATTTATCAGCGATGGCTATTACAAGCGCAGCTGCCTCGCTCCCACAGAAGGGCGGGACTGAAGGGTGGATGATAGGAAATTACGAGAATGAAAGGGCTGGGGAGGAGTGTATACTCTAAGTCATTTTACTTCGCCTCGAGAAATTCAACCGAAGAAAATAATATGAACGGAAACGCACTGCGTTCATTAGTTTATTGTATTATTAGTCGCAGTAAACATACTTTATTGTCCTCACTGTGGTCATACGCCGTTCGTAACAGCTCGCTTCACAATAAATTATTTATATATTTATTTATTTATTGTCAGTCTAACAGGCTTGGTGTTGGCATAGTACCTGTACTCAATGTAGCCAGCGCTTTTACTTCGCCATCGTCCATAAGAGTAACGATAATGGTACCTCGCGATCCGTTGGCAAGACATTCGAACTTGAATCCATTGCCAACCTCGGACAACAATCATTTCACCTTCTCTTGTGGCATCTATTCTGTTAACTTCTGCATCGAGCAAAGTGTGGAACGAATATTACCTCGTGTCTTTGTTTGTTGTGTTATTCTAACTTGCATTTCTTTACAGCAAATAGTCGGTTTTGTGACTACTATGAATATTTATTTGGATATTACTTAAATTCTTTGTGACCACGCTTTTCCTGAAATTTTCCTAGCACACTTTCCTTGAAATTTTCGGAAAGTAGTCGGTAAAAGAGGAAATTCACTACGTACCTGATTTTGAGTAGCAAGGTTTCTTATTCCATTCTATGGAATACGATTTTCCCGCAAGACTTCAGTTTGCTTCATACCTTGTAAGTAAAAGATGTAGCGGGACGCTTTAACCTGACATTATCAGCTTCCTACACGCGAGCGAGTTTCAAGGATTTGTTTCCTAGAGGTTGGCAATTTGTGCAAGGCAGTCATTTTGAATAATGTTAGGCAATGTATCGTGACTTTGAGTATAAGTGTCGAAGAAGGAGCTGGTCGGCCAAACATGTTGAGCGCGAAAATAAATAACCGGGCATTAGAAACAACTATTCTGTAGAATAATATTTCACTATTCAGTATAATAGTGCTAAGCAAAAGCCATTTTCAATCTGGTTTGAAATAAAGGTTTCTTGTTGTAATTTTTTTGTGTGGAATGTGAAAAGGCTTTCAGAAATATCTTTTCACTTAATTTAAAATATATTATTTTCATATTTTTCCCCTATTTTTCTTCCAGAGCAAAATAATGGTGAAATGAGTAACTTTAGTTTATAGACTGCAACGATTTTGCTTAAATTTTCTGTACGTAAAGTAAAATTAGTATGCATTACATTCGCATTAACGATATTTCGCTTGAGAGTTTGGTAAAAGACGCAGTAAAATAATTTCTGCGTGCTACACTTACACATTAGTATAGTTTCAAGAAGCTTGAATAGTATTTATCAATGTAAATGGACCAAACAGGTGTAGAATAAACACTTTTCGTAAACTGAAATGAAAGATATGATAATGATAAAATACATAGGAGAACAGCAAACGGCCTGCAGATACGAAAATGTTTTATCAATTACTGTATACAATAAATTTACATTTACATAAGACTTATAAGATATTTATAAGACTGATATTTCGCAATATATTTTGAAATAATATTCTGAATATTTACTATAATTTCAAATTTCAAATAAAAAACCGTGATTGGTACATCTAGCGACTTTGAGCACGAATAGGGCACTGCAAGACGACCAAAATATGGAGGACCCCTCGCAAGAAATGACCCTTTCACTACAGAATTTCTGCCCACTCTACGCTGCAGACAAGGAACGTATATGAGAAAGTAAGTGCAATGGTTTTGCACCACTAGTTTGAAATGAAAAATTGAATGTGATTCTGCACAGACGTGAATGATGCTATTAAGCTTTGTACGTATTAACATCGTAAATTTTGTGCATTATTTTAATATTATGATTTAAGCTTGTTGTTTTTACTGTTTTCGAGAAACAGTACTCTATGTATGATTTTTTTTTCATTATTGTATTGATATTATCTCTGTAATTCTGGAAAATGTGACGTCATAGAGAAAATCTGAATGTTCCACTGAATTCAACATCCCGAAGATAGCGAAGTAAACGAATTTACCAGATACAATGGAAAAATTGAATTATTTTGCCAGGTGTAATATTACAAAACTCAGAAAAAAAATGCCGTGCATTCGTTATTTGTTTATTTTTATTACAGTATAACCACCATCACCAAACTCTCGTGATTTGATAATAAAACTGATCCGGATAAATCGAAAATCCTGAGAACGAGATTCGGACAATTGAGGTTCCACTGAAGTAGAAAAAATCACTAGCAACTCATTTTGAAATGTGTATAAAATGATCAATTCTTTGCCGTCAACAAAAATTGTTTCTCTGTTTCGCAACAAAATGTGTAAGCAATTCGTGTTTACCGTGGAAACTATGGGTTTCAATATATTGTATATTATAATATATTGTATATCTTTCTCCATAATGGACAGATTTCCCCACAAGATAATAACGTTTTATGTAACGTACATTGCAAAGGTGCGAGATATTACAACAAAGGAATTTCTTTAAAATGTCTTTTTTCCTTTAGCCGAAAAAATGATCCTTGTCTGTTTCTGTGTTATTCTGTCCGAAAATTTTTTGTTTAATATTATAATATATCTTTGTTTTTTTCTTATTTTACTGTTAGGTATCTACACTGAAGTTCATTTATGAGTTCTACTACTATTAACGTTCATTATATAATCTAATTAAATAAATAATTAATAACTTACGACCTTTTATGGACGAATAATATTATTAATATTTTCTGCAAAGAGCTCACAACGTTTCGACTTGGCTTAAAGTCGTCGTAAGGTCATCAAGTTATAACAATAATTATAACAATAAACATAACATTAGGGCAAATGACATGATACAAATATAAACACAAAACATGTTTACAAAAAATATTAAAACACAAACATGTTATAATATTGTATTGTATAAACCAAATAGTTTTTCAGTGTCTGTTCGTAAATTTTAACTCCCGGGTGTATTTAGTATCATTTTTGATTGTGAACCTTTGTAATTAACTTCTTTGTCAAAAATTAATTAATTTCCCAATCCTATATGGTCGTAAGTTATTGATTATTATTATTTATTCATTACTGCTGACACGTTTTCGCTTCACTCACATTTCATTCCTTTCCTTCATATTTTAAATTTCCTTTGCATCATGATTCAGAAGACTTTCTCAAAGAATCCTCTTGTTCGTCTTGAACCACGTGGGACGAAATGTGATCACGTGTGAAACGTATGTGACTGGGTTTACAAAGGATGCCGAGTACCCTTCCGTGCACCTCACCGAGGCGGGTGATTTATGAGTGATGTGGGCGGTAAATGATGAGTGGATAATGCGATGGAATGACGTAAAAAATTCTTCTTGGATCATCCGTGGTTTGGACCAGTCCCCAGAATGTGCATTCCAATACAACATTAATCGCCCATTCTGAGAGAAATAACATGTTTGTGTTTCCGTTGTATTGTAAATATATTTTGTTTATATCATGTTCATTTGCCATGTTATGTTTATTGTTATAATTTGTTATTACTTGATCACCTAATGACTTTAATCCACGTCGAAACGGAGTGAGTTCTTCAAAGAAAATATAAATATTATTCAGAGTACATAAAATGTCGTAGGTTTTTAATTATTTATTTCGTTAGATTCTATAATGGAAGAAGTAGTAGTAGAATTATGAAAGAAATCTTGGAAGTAATTATATTATAATTTTTTAAATTACTGATTGAACAATTGATTGAAAAATGAATCTTCATTTAATAGAGGTGTGAGATCGTGGCCAAATACGGCCTCACCGTGAAAATCCCCACCCCTGGAGTCGTAGAGAGAAGGACGACGTCGCACGGTCGATGGTTCGCAGATCGAAGCGCCCCTGTCGACGGAGCGCTCTGCTGACAACCTCGTTACTGTCTTGTAATGAGAGACAGAGCGATACGATAACCTCATTACATCACGAGGGCAACTAAACCAATGAAATAAATCCTTTGCTAACGACTCAGAATAGAATTGAACGTACTAAAAACGTCTTCGGCAACATAAATTACAAAACACACTTTCTTATCTATATCATACTATGTAAAAGGAAAAAAACTAAATTTTCGAAATGGGTCAAAATAAAACCAGCTGCACTTTGAAACAAATGAATAAGACACATGATTTGAGGAAATACTATGACAGGTTTATAATGTACTTTGGTAACGGAATATTTGTTAGATTATTTTAGAAAAGCAAAACTTTCAGTGTATTTATGTCTTATCGCAATGAATTTGACATATAAAAAAGACAGGTGATGAGTCATTAGACAACAAGACCTTATGAACCAATGCGTTCCTACGCGCTTCTTCGCAACCACGACCACGTAATACATAATTTTGTATTACCAAAAGTAATAATTAATTTATTCTAATTAAAAACATACATTGAACAAAATAAGGAAATGCATAGACTTTTTGCATTATACGTCACACTCAATGTACCGCGTAGAAACCTTAACTAAACGCGGAGATCAAATTATGTTTTGATAATAAACCCGGATAACTGAGATGCTATTGTACTTTCAGTTCCCCAAACATCGCAGAGAGACGTGCCTCGGAACAGCTGTTGCCATCCGTCCCCACAAAATAAATTTGACGAAAAAAACTGGAGAATTTTTTAATTTTTTGTTAAAAAAAACTATTAAACTATGACATAAAAATAATACCGTTAAATTTCTTCAAATCATGTTTGAGAAAAGTGAAACAAAGGAGAAGGAATATTTCCCTCATATATTTAATGTCCAATGAGGTGTTGAGCACGATCCAGGGTAAACAATGATTTTGGATTTTGGTGAAACAATTGTTTGATCAAATAACTTAATACAATTTTGTGATAATTAAGGAAGTATTTTAATTTTTCTAGATTGAATCAACATATTTTAACACTTCCCTGGATTTATATTTATGAAACGGTCGTGTTTGTTAAGACCGAATTAATGAAGTGCCACCCTTGCTTCATGCGAAACAGACTCGTTCACGAACACAATACTCGCAATAGTAGTAATATTCATCGCCCTGGAGTGTCAACCAGACTTTGCCAAAAAGGACCATATCGTTCGGGAATCGTTCTATATAATTCTCTACCCAACAATATAAAATATATTATGAAATTGAATTTCTTCAAATCCGCGGTTAAAAACTACCTCCTGCACCAGTGCTTCTACAATGCAAAAGAATTTATTGATTTAAATAAAAGTTAAATCCGTCTTGTACTTTATCACGCCATTGCTGTAGTACTTTTAAAATAACTTATAACAATTTCAAAAACTATTTTCTTGCATGATTGTGTTGTCTTATGACTGATATTAATTTAGTTTTATGTGTACTGAACTTAGGCACGTTTGTGTACATTAATTCTGTAGCCCCATCCTGGCCCGGGTTTTTCTCCGTTTTTCCTTCGGGTAGAGGCGGATTTCTTATACAGGTTCTCTAGACTTTGTCTAGAGGCGTGTTTATTGTAACAATAAATCGTGAATTTAGTGTTATTCCAATCCTTATGATTTGTAAACACTATACTCAGAATAATCTATAGTTCGATAATAACTTGTACATGTACATTTTTTGCGTTAAATTACAAACATATTGACATTCTATTAGTATTATAACTTGCTATCTTTTTGAATCCGCTTCTGTCTTAGGGTCCTTGATCGGAATTGATGGGATGGACCCTTGCTTGCTTCCGGAGAGTAAATTAGTTTATTGTCCTCCACGTGGTCATACGCAGTTTGTACTGCTTTTTTGACAATAAATTTATTATTATTATTTCAAATTTTTTAAAATTGAATTTTCGGTGACCATTATTTGACAAACCATTTTAAAAAATCTCTTAGCGGTTCGTGACATTGAAAACGCTGAATATAGCAGTTGAACTACTACTATTAACGTCCATTAAATTATACAATCTACTAAAATCAATAATTAAATAATTACGACATTTCATGGACGAATAATATTATTTATATTTTCTGTGAAGAGCTCACGACGTTTCGGCTTGGATTTTTTTATTTAATCACCTGACGACGACTACAATCCAGTTCGAAACGTTGTGAGCTCTTCACAGAAAATATAAATAATATTATTCGTCCATGAAATGTCGTAATTATTTAATTATTTTCTTAATAGCCGTTGAAATGTTCGACGATCGTTGCCTTAGAATGTTAGAAACACTTAAGGTATTATGTGCGTCAGAGCGAATAGATTAAAGTACTCCCCCCCAAAAAAAATAAAATGTTTTATATGATAGTTTAAACCATTCTCCATCCAGTGGCCATGAATTTTCATACCCTTATGGTCAAAATTTTGAATTATTTGACTTTAAATTACTACGGGTTTATATGGAGAAATTTTCGGGGGTTCATGTTTTTTTAATATTCTGCCAAAAGTACCGGCTTAACATAGCGAAAAAAACCCACCAAAACATAGTAAATGGAAATAGGAACGCAGTGATGTTAAGATTTTCATACCTCACGGGGTATTTTCAAGAATAATTCACCAAAAGCTGTGGAAAATACTGTTCTTACGGAAATGGCATTCGCATCACGTGACTGAAGACAATGCGACCCTTGTCAAAGAATGAGTCAAACGACGGTCTAAATTAATTATCAAGTTTCAAAACCCCAAAATAATTGTTGTCATCCAATATTTTTAAAATATCAGTATAATGAATTATTACTTAATAAGAACTACTTTGGTGAAAATTTTCAAGTTCCGTGAATAGTTGTCAACTTGACTTCAGTCAACGCGCACCTAACACCTTAACTCAATATCGAAGCCCACACGACGCGCCCTCTCCAGTTGTCCCTCGCGCGTAATTGAGAATTTGCACTCGTGACGTGTGCGTTCGGAGCGCGTATCTCATGTTGACATCTCCTCCAAGAGCTTGTCCTGATTAATGACGCGAAGTTTGGAGTTCATTGGCGCGTTTACTTCGCCGTCGCATCGACCGACCCGTCGCCACGTGTTTGTCTAAGGCGAGAAGCTGCCGCTTGTTGGGAAATCATTGTACAGAGCTTTGACAGGTGGGAGATAACGAAAGAGGGAAAGCGGTAGATACAATCATCAAGCAGTCAAGTATTATCCGCGCTCGGGTTTTCCCCCGGTTTTCCTTCGGATAGAGACGGATTTTATGTACAGGTTCTCTATGCTCTTGCCTAGGGACGGTATCTATTGAAATAATATACCTCGAATTTAGTGTTATTTTAATACTTACGATTTATAAACAATACTTTCTGAATAATTTACAGTTTGATAATAATATGTACTTCTGAAATAACTTTTTTCTGTTTTATTAAATTCAAATTTGATGGTATTATGTTCATTTTATAACAGGTACCGAACTTCTTTTATCGTTAGGATTATGTTGAAACTTCCTCCAAATCCGCCTCTGCCTAAGAGTCCTTGATCGGANGTATATTATTTAATGCCAAATGAAACTCAAACTGTTCCACAACAGACACCAAATGTGCCCATGGGGTTCGTGGTGGGTACTGATCCGCCACGTGGTCAAATGCAGTTTGTAACTGCTTTTTTGACAATTAAGTTTATTATTATTATTTTATACCGTTTAGGATCTCAGCTTTTTCTGCTGGTCGTAGTGAATTACGGGCTACTCCAAGCACACTCACTCTGGATGATCCAAAAAATTTCTGACTATTCTTGATGTGTTGAGCAAAACAGCTTTCTGAAGTTTTACATAAATGGTCTTAACGCAATTCTAACATGCTAATGCAATTGTGGAGGGAGATAGGGATGACTCCTGTAGAGGACATTACTACCGGTACTATGTAAACTCTCTCCATGTTCCATATCCTTCGTATTTCTGCCTTAATGTCATTGTATTTCTGATATTTTTCCCGAATTGTTTGCTGAAGGTTTTGAGTGTTTGGCACAGCTATGTCTATCAAATAGGTTGTCTTTGTTACTTGATCTTTTAGCACTACGTCTGGTCTGTTATGAATTGTACGGTCCGTGATTATTGACCTATCATAATAAAATTTGAAGTTTGTTGATTCTGAAACGTTAACCGGTTCATATTTGTAATGAGGTGTGCTATTTTCTATAAGACAATACTTTAAAGCTAATGCTTGGTGAATTATGTTAGCCATCTGGTTATGGCGATGTAAATAATCAGTTTGTGCCAACATAGTACAAGCTCCGGTTATGTGTTGAATTGTTTCAGAAGCAGTTTCATATTTTCCTGCACTTATCATTTTCCATGTGGGGATCCTGCATAATATACTTCTTATAATTCCTAGTGGGAATAACCTGATCCTGGATGGCCATAACAAACCCTTCTGTTTCAGGAAAAAGCTTTCCTCGCCTGAGCCATGCGTTCGACGCTTTCTTGTCGACATTGGGTTTGCTCAGGTCATGAGGGTATCTTCCGTGCAGTGCCATGCTCGTCCATTCCAAAATTTTGTCTGCTTCTGTTGAAATTTTTTCACTGTCTAAGTTTCTAGCTTCTAATGGGTTTAATGCAGTGTAATTGTTGTCTGAGATGCAAATGCTGGCGTGTAGGTGAGGATTCCTTCAACCGTTCATGAAAATAAGAACGAAGTTGAGCAATCTGTCTGTTGTGTAGTTCTTTTATATCTATAATTCCTTTTCCGCCTTCATCTCTTGGAAGTGTCATTCTCAGACGATTTGATTTTGCGTGGTGTTTCCGATGATTTGTCAATTTTACCCGAAATTTTCTCTGTAGATTTTCCAAATCAGTGATCAACCAAAATATTATCCCAAATGAATAAGTTAAAATTGATATTACATATGTATTTATGACCTTTATCAAATTATTAATATTCAACGCTGTTCTACAGATTCTCTCCAGTTTGGTGGTAAATTCCGATGTAAGAGTTCTCTTGATTTCAGTATGTTCTATAATTTTTTATTACTTTATTCCTAGATACTTGTAAAACTCAAATTCTGTCATTAACCCAATTTTACCCTGCACTGTATCATCTCCCTGAGGGTTTACTAAATCTTTACCTTTACGGCTACTAAAGATTCTGCACTTTTCCAAGCCAAATTTCATATTAATATCCACTGAAAACTGTTCCACCAATTGTATTAATTGTTGAAACTTAATTGAGGATGAAACATATAGTTTCGAGTCATCCATGTACAGAAAATGGGATACCCGATGGCCATTTCGGTTATTGTCTATGCGATATCCGATGTTGGTACGATTCAGTAAACGGGACAAGGGATTCATAGCCAAGCAAAACCAAAGTGGAGTCAAAGAATCGCCCTGAAAAATCCCCCGTTGTATCGTAATTTCAGAACTTATTTAATTTATATTACCGTCATAAATATAAGTAAATGTTCTCCACTGTTTCATCATGTGTTGCAGGAATCCAATCAAAGCAGGATGAATCTTATATATCTTAAGGATATCTATTAACCACATACGAGGTACAGTATAAAAGGCCTTCTGATAGTCAATATAACAACAGAAGATTTCTATTTCTCTTGTGAGCTTCTTTGAGAATAACAGAATCAACTACCAGTTGCTCCTTGCATCATTTCATTCCCTTTCTGCAACCCTTCTGTTCTTCAGTTAATATGTTCTGCTTACTTAAATGAGCGTTTATTAGTCGTGTTACACAAGCAGTGATTATTTTGTAGACAGTCTGCAGTATTGGTCTGTACTTGGTTGGGTCATTTGTTTTTCCCCTTAGACAATAAAAACGTATTACCTTCTGTCAAAAACAACTGTACCATTTCAGAGTGTTGAAAGAAGACATTGATGAAATGAGACAGATGGATGTGAGTACACGTTAGTTTCATGTACCAATAATTGTGTATGTTGTCACTACCTGCAGATTTCCAATTATGAGTTTCATTAACAACTAACATTACTTCCTCTGCGGTGATTTCTGATGTCAACATATTATTATTATTATTATTATTATTACTATAGTAGTTGAATTTTGCTTTCTCAGCAAACGCTGATTCATAAAATGACATGGGTCTAGAGACAAGTGTCCATATCTCTTTCAATTTTTTAGAGATAAAACTTTCTAACTATATGGGATATTGCAATAATGATGGCTTTTGCAGAGATATATAAATATGTTCGGGTAAATTTAATGTTTTAAAACTGGAATGTATAGTTTTTTGGGATTACTCATGATGCAGAGACTTCTATTGCGAATATATGGACTTGTTTCATCTTCCAGATTCCAGGAACCTCCTGAGAGAGAAAGATGTATTTTGAAATTTTCTTCTGTGGGTTATTTGTGTTTCGCACTGCAATGTCTATGAGGAATGTGATGTTACTACTTGGACAATGAAAGTTATATCTGAGTCCTGGTGGATGGATTTGTCAGTGAGGATGGCTCGATCAAAATATAATTTATGGATTTTGTTCTCTAACACTGTCTCTGGTTGACACTTGTGATATGGCGTTTTATCTTGAGTGAGTTTGTTTTTATCCGCAATTTTTTGATGAATGATTTTGTCATTAAGTTGTGCCTGTGCATGTAATCCGTCTGAGCAAAAAGTTTGCGTCCTGCAGTGATGTGTTGGTTAGTTTCTTTCATGAGATGGCACTGGCGGCATTCTCTCTCGCTTACAGTGGGTTCGTTTGGGATATATCTCCTGTAATTAATGGTGTTGGTAATGTGGTCTTGAATTCCTGAGAGAAACCCTCCTGTCTCAGCAAACAGATCGCCCTTTACTAGCCACATATTAGATGCTTCGTGGTCCACCTCTGGTTGGTGCAGGTTATTGTAATGTCTTCCATGCAGCTGTTTCTCCTTCCATGTATTTACCATTTCCCTCTGATGTTCTGGTGCACTGTGCAAACCTACGTCCGACCTCAAAGGGGTGTACGATTTATCGCTTTGTACTACTGATTGATGTAAAGGCGACTGATGTATTTTACGATGGAAGAATTCTCGCAGGGAATGAATTTGTTGACTGCGTAGCCTTGATAAATCTAACAGGCCTCTTCCTCCCCTTTTTCGAGGTAAACACAATCTTTCGATGGAGGATTTGGGTTGGTATAATCTATTTTGTGTCCATTTTGAAATCTCTTAATATTTTAGTATTCTCGTAAATTGTATCTCTCGAAATGTTATAGTGAACATGAAATGAATACGCTGATTTGCGAAAAGTGAAGGTTTTAAATGTTAAGTATAGACTTACATAAAAATATTATTTATTTGTGAAAATGACTCAAGTCATACGTTTTAGGCCATTCCTCAGACATATGATGATTTATTGACTGACTAATCACGAAATCTCAGAAACCTACAAATGTGAAATTTGACAGGTGGGTTCCTTTAGGGTGTAGATTTCAGCTAAGAAACGATTTTACGAAAATTGGCTTATAAGGGGGTGAAATAGTGGTTGGAGTGTTTTATGTATGTATCCCACCATATCTCTGAAGATCCAGAACCAATTTCAACCAAATTGGATACGCAGATAACGTACTATCTGACAACAAGGACTGTGAGGGAATGAAATCCACGACTCTATTAGGGAGGGATAGGGGAAGAGGATGGAACATAAAAATAATGGAAAATCCGATATTAGATTCGAAACCATGCTTTTCGGTGTCCTTGAAGTGGATAAGGGCGTCCTCGATGCTCTGTAAGTCCACAGTTAGACCATATTACAGATAATAAACATTTATCATCCCTAGCGTAGGGGTGGGAACATAGGGCAGGTAAAAATTAATAAAAGAGACCTATATTGGCGTTGAATACATCGTTTTTTAAGACGCAGAATAGCAGTGTCATATTCCCAATGCCGCTTAAGTTCACGGTCATCCCTTAGAAGAGAATATATTCACTTTGGAAAGGGGTTGAAAAGAAGATGAAAAGAAAAATACACGAAAATCACTTGTATTAGAGTTACGATCATTGTGTTCGGGGTCGCTGAAATTAGTAGAGACATTCCCGAAGTCGCTTAAGTCCACAGTGAACCCGTATAAGGTGCACGACTCTCTTAAAGGTGGGATTTGGGAAAAGCGTGACACGAAAAAATCGAAAATATCCGTCCTACGAAATGGGAAAGTGAGAAAGAATAAACTTGCAGACATTTAAAAAAATTCACGTGAGCATAGCCGCGGGGACTCAGCTAACGCAATAATATCTATTTTTACACAATACAAGAAGACCCATAAAGAAAGGGGGAACTATCGAAAAATATCTTCAACGATCCGAACACATATACTTTTGGAATACGTTGCAAGTACACTCTTACGAACTAAACATTGGGATCACACGCGTGGAATATCGGTTTGTGACAGTGGTTCGAACCCCGGTTCATTCAAGTGGAATTGGAGACATACAAAATGGTTGTGCGGAAGGTTTTGTCGAGAAGCACCCCTGTCTCCTGTCAGTCATCACGTGACTCCGTTCTCCTCGCCTCGTGGAATTACCTTCCCTTCTCCGCGTGCCTTTTCGTTAACTTCGACATTTTAATTTCCATTTCCCATATACCCCAACAGTGGCGGATCTATGTCGGGGAGCTATGGGAGCTATAGCCCACCCCCATTGAAGCTAAACACTAGAGAGATAAAATTGAAGTTGACAAATGGCATACTTTGTCAAAGTGTTACCAGATTAATAAATTGTTATTAGTTATAATTGTCATTGTTATTAATAACACAAAATAAATAAAATTAATAATACTATATTAATAAAATTAACAACTTTAATAAATAATTGTTATTGTTATTAATATTTCCAGATTGTTAATTGTGAATTATTTATATGAATCATTTTATTTAAAGGCAATATTTATAAAATTTGTGTTGTAAAACCATTATTTTTAAACAAAAATCCTCCCCGGTTAACCCCCCTGCCCTTTGATTACGCTCTGGATCCGCCACTGTACTCCAACAAGAATCAATTCACGCTTCGCTCACGTCTGCCACACGCTTCAAGGAATATACTCGTATTGTAACTGGACACTCCAAACTTCCAACAGAGATGTCTTGCTTGCGGAGATTAAAATATGGTCCTGCATGTGGTTACACGCAGTATATAACTTACTGTTTTTGGCAATGATATATTATTTATATTAACTTTTCTCCTTGAAATTACCGTGAGACATGAAAAAACCTTTGATAATATCAATAAACCCGACTTCTTTACTATCCACCGAATTCCAGACAATCTTCCCGAGAGATTGGCGTCGGGTTACAGGCGAGTTAATTGGAAGAGACACTTCACTGGCGAGAGGTCATCGGCGCACTCCCTAAACGAGTTATTAGCCAGGGCAGCAACATTTGCATAGCTTACGCGTACACGCACATCCGCTCGGACCACCCGGTCGATGTTCGGGACTAACGAAATTCCTGGGACGTCATCGCTGTGTCTTTAATGCACGTTCAAAATATTAAAATTTCCGAATTTTACTTGTCCTGGGAATTAAATTATCTGATATTGCATCATTGCGATATGCGTTTCAGACCACCCCCGTCTAATTCTTTTAGAACTCAAAAACAATTCTGCTCAAAATCTTCAAATTTGATATTATTTTCTCTAGTTCTCTGACGAAACTAAAGCAGAGGCGGGGTAAGCACATTCAAAATTTTAAATGAAAACCGGTTTTACTTCGGATATAGGCGGATTGTACATACAGGTTCTTTAGGCTCTTACATAGGGGCGGCGGTCTATTGTAATAATTAATCTCGAAATTAAAGTTATTTTACTAAGTGCTATTTATAAATATATATAGTTCGATAATAATATATACTTGTGAACTATATTTTTGCTGTTTTATTGAATACAAATTTGTAAACTTTATAAACTTTATTGTCAAAAAAGCAGTTACAAACTGCTTATGACCACGTGGAGGACAATAAATTAATTTGCTCTCCGGAAGGAAGCAAGTGACCATCCCATCAATTCCGATTTGTTGTTATTCTATTATATTATAACACGTAGCTAACTTTGTATTGTTATCTACATTCGAATTAATTGGGAGAGAGACTTCACTGTTCTGAAATTTTCAGTCTACCTTTGCCTTAGTTTTCATGGGAAGTGACAGGATGTTCCCATTCTTGTTTCCGGAGAGTAAACCAGTTAAACGTTCTCCCCGGGGTCATGTGCAGCATGTAACGGTTAATTTTACAATAAAATTTATTTATGTATTAATACGTTAAAAAAAGAAACCCTAGATTTTAAAGTAGAGTTTTCTTTTCTTTAGAGAGGGACAGAATTTTGCGTGAAAGGTATTTTTGTTGAATTCCAAATCGCGATGCAATGTCCTAAAACAAATCAATTTCACACACTTTAGAATGTTAATTTATTACACTCATAATCTAATTATAATACTTTATTCATTTTAAGCAAATTATTGACAAAAATGATTATATACGAGAAGCGTAATCTTATTCAGAATAAATGAAAACCTTAGAGAGTAGAAGAGCAGGAAAATTACACGAGAAGTGGTCCTTTACTTTATCACGTTCATGAATGATTTAAGTGCTGATATAGCTAGAATTTCTGCTGAGACAATTGCCCAGTTTTCTTACTTAAAACTGCTTTTGCAGGTGCGCATATAGGAGCTCAGTGTGTGGTCCGGAGCGATAAAGCAGCAAATTTCTACCCGACATAAGTTGCAACTTCCGACAAGGAATAAGCCGTGTTCGTGTGGAGGACCTGCATGGCTACATTGGTAAGTGCCAATCTGACTACTTTTCATCTTGCGATAAAACTGGCGTTTTCGCTTTCAGATTGCTCGAGGAGATTGCGTTTCTCGTTTCAATTCTTCTATATATACTCCAAGTCATGTTACCTTGCCGAAAATTATGCAATATGGCTGCCTAACACGTATTGCCAACTTCTACGAATTGATGTAATATCCAAATAAATATTAATAGTAGTCACTAAAGCGACTATTTCTGTAAAGAAATACAAGTTAATAAGACAACAAACAAAGACACAAAGTAATGTTCGTTTCACACGCTCGATGCAGAAGGAACAGAATAGCACGTGAATTGAAGTGGCGACCGAGGTTGGCAATGGATTTGAGTTTTCAGAAATTCTAAAGTCCTGCCAACATAACGTGTGGTTCAATACTATTACTCTTATGGACGATGGCGAAGTAAAACTGTTGGCTACTCTGTGCACAAGCGCTGTACCTAAGTGAAACCAGTTAGACTGACAAAAAATAGATTAATTAACTAATAATTCATTGTCAAGAGATCTGTTACAAACTACCTATGGCCACAATAAAGTAATTTACTGCAAGTAAATAACTTGCAGTAATTTACTGCAAGTAAATAACTTGCAGTAATTTACTGCAAGTAAATAACTAATAAACATAGTGCGTTTCCATTCATGTTTTTTTTTCTTAAGTTACATTTTCACGAAGCGAAGGAACATGATTTCGAGTATAGAGGCTCCACGGGGACCGTTTTCCCCCTTCCTCTCTAGCGGAAAATCATTCACATTTTATTTGAGTTCCTCATAAAAAAGTAATGTGGTAGCGCAAGTCCTGTAAATTTTTTAACGAGGCACGTGGACTAAAAGCGGTTATGAGAACCACTACCTTCGTCTGTTCAAGACGTTCTCTCTTTTTTCTGTTTTTGAATCAGGAAGCTTGAAAGGGATTAACAATGGTCACAGAGGTCATACAGTCGCTAATTAGTAATTGTAACATAAGCTAGTTCTCATGGCTATAGTTAAAATGTAAGTTGTAAAGATAATTGAAAGATACGCGCCTTGCATGACATGGTTCCTGGAATAATTAAGAAAATAGGATCGGCATTTTAAAAATATCTCGTTCTTATCGTTAATTACTAATTTGTTAGAGAACGTAAGCTCATTGGTAGACACAAAAATATTTCCACACTAATAGCTTTGAGTTGAATGCTCTTCGTTTCATTTCCGATCATCGTTTTAAGCAAGTATTCTTCTCATTTTCGTTAAGAGAAAAATATTATACTTAAATTGGCAATTGCGTCTTCAACTTTTCACCAACAACTTTTTAAAAATTCCGATTGGAAAACAAATATTTCAAAGTGTTTTTCGCACCAAGGCAAAATTAAACTTAGCCTTTTTTCAGAATCTATCGTTTCTAAAATGCTTTCGAACTGTTTAAATGAAGAGGTAAATGCATAGCTCGAAGAGAAGAGAAGAGAGGAAAGATTTTTCTGCAGTAACAAATTCTGTATTAAACATTTAAGGATATCTGTGAACAAATATTTTCAGTGAAATAAAATAAAGAAAAATAGTCACTGAAATAATAGAATTTTTTCAAGTAAATATAATTCACACATTTAAATCGTACAAAAGCAGTTCTCGGTATTAAAATACACTACCAATGTAACATTTATTAAAATTACAGACTTAAGTAAATTGAATATCAGGAAAATATTTTTGAATTGTTGGGGCATAGTTTGACGAACCATCCCCTTCTGCGTAGGTGAAGATGAGCAAGATGGTGGTGTAAGAGAATGATGCCCTGAAGAAGACGTATTAAACGTCGAAACGTAGGCAGAAATTCGTTTTATTTTTT
>NNCF01128324.1:627404-639210 GCA_002313205.1 Laupala kohalensis | reverse complement strand
ATACATTGTTTTCTTTTATTTTAAATGTTCCGTCTCCATCAGCTAACATTACGTTCGTTCGTTTGTTTGTATCCGTTCTCAATTCCTGTTCGAAGCAGAAGGTGGAGGAAGGGTCTTCGCCATCTGTCGTCCCGACTCGAACACTGCCGTGGGACAAGACTCTATGACGCGAACCGCGCATCACATTGTCTCCTGGTCGCTTGTGCCGCGCCGCCTCCGTCGCAGCATTAGACTAACAAATTAAGCATTTTAAAAACAGGTAGTTCGCCATTACGTTAATGAGTCGTCTGTAAGTGGCGTGCTCGCTTCCAATTAGGTCGCACGCACGCCACGACGCGTTCGTCGCCATGTCCGTGAGGCGTATGGGTGGGAGTGTGTATATGGACGGTGATATCCCACTTGAGAGATCCTCACAGATGACAGCAAAAAACTGAGTTAATAATATTTATTTAAGTGCAAATAGGCAGATCTTTCCTAGTGGCAGAATATCAGGAAATGCAATTAAATATACATATTACAGAGAACTGAAATTAAAAATTGTTAAATAAATGATTAAAATAAGGCACTGGATTCCTTTGGGCCTAGCAAGTAGAGAAAGATCTCGCGGAGCTTAAGCTCAAACCGCCGTACCTGACAGGAATAAATACCGTTTAATTGTCAAAACTAAACCTTTTGTAACATTCCTTACAGCAGTTACCCACAAAAGAGACGGGAATTGGTCAGAGGAGCGCAAGAAAGAATACTGCGAGAAAATGAAGGAATGGTGGGCCAACTGGAAAGCTCAAAAGGGCTCTAATGACCTTGCCGTTGACAAGCCCTGAAGCCCCACAAAAAAAGGAAAGCTCAAGATGCCGCCAAAAACACCATCAAGTACGCCAAAAGTGGCAGACGACGACGAAAGAACAGCTAAAACACAAGCACCGTGGTCCATAGATGGCCTAAACGAACTAGAAGATGAAATGATTAAAATATATGATTAAACTAATATAAATATATTGAATATAATAACATGTGGCGCTGAAATAATAAAAGAATTAGAACTTACTTATTGCAAATTTACGGCGAATGATCCGAACATTTGATTTACCCCCTTAGTGCACTTCACATTTCCCTTCCCTCCCTTCGTAACTCACGCCTTTCCCTCGTATCACTTCACTACCACCATCTTCACGTCTACACTATCGCACTCCTTGTTCCAGAACTTCCCTAAATCCGTGAATAGATGCAGAGCTCGAAATATTATCTACAACCGATGCAGGCATTAAATTCCAGTCTCTAATCGTTCTAATTGAGAAAAAAGAATTTTCCAACGTCAACGAGTTGCAGTGCCAAACGTGGCAGAGCATTAGCTCTCATACTGAAAGTAATGCAACTTTGCCGAATATTACGCAACATGGCTGCCTAACACGAATTGCCAACTTCTATAAATTTAAGTAATATCCGAAGAAGTATTGATAGTAATCACCAAAGCGACTATTGGCTTTAAAAAATCGAAGTTAATAACAAAACAAACTAACATACAAAGTAATATTCGTTCCACATACTCGCTGCAGGAAGAGCAGATAGCGCCTCAGGAGCAAGTGAATTGAGTTATGACCAATGTTGGCGATATGTTATTGTTGAAAGAAATTCGAAAGTGTTAGCAACTTAACGCGAGGAACATTTATCATCACCCTAATGGACAATGATGAATAAAAACAGTTTGCTGCATTGTGTACATACCCTGTACCAACATAAAACCTGTTAGAGTGGCAATAAATAAATAAACAAATTATTGTCAAGAGAGAACTTACATACTGTTTGTGACCACGTTAAGGACAATAACATAATATACTGCTAATACACACAAAAGTATTGAACACAATACGTTCCTGTTCTTGATACTTTTTTCTTGGGTTAGATCCTCTCTGAGTAAAAAAATAAGAACTTTGAGTATATGTCAAAGAGTTTACTCAAGTATAGCGAATCCTTCCTATCGTTGGTGAGAGAGTCTTCCTAAATATTTGAATTCACACTGAAAGAACAATTTGGAAGTGAGAACCAGGTAGTGAGGAAGGATAGAATTCCGAAGCCTTTGGATGTGACAGAACAGACTCATAGACCGACGCTAGTGGTCCAGTGGTAGTGTCTTCGTTTCCACAATACCGCTGAGTGGTAGAGCGTGGGTTCAAACCCTGCTCGGCCGAATTAGGCGAGGTGTTTTAGCTGGGGTCTCTCTCCTACTCCAGACGAATGTCGGTTCGGTACCATACGTTCCCCGGCTACCCAACATCTCTCCTTCCCAATTCCCTTACTTACGTCCAACGGTTAGGTGGAAGAGCCTGAAGGCCTCATGGCCTATACCTCGCCAAAGGGCATACAATTAACAAATAAATAAATAAATAAAATAGGTAGGATGTCACATTGAATGATTTGGATGTCACACTCGCAGGTTGGGGAGCCACATTCAAATGTTTGGATGAAACCTATCCTTCCTCTGTATTTGGATCTCGCATTCAATCCTAGGGAAGTCACATCCATCGGTTTTTTAGTGCAAATTAGTTACTATTAGGACATATTGGCTTAAATTTAGATTGAATCATTTGTATGAAATAAAATATATTTTATTGTTTGCAGTCAGCGTGGCTAAGTGGGTCTGCTGATTGGATGGACGGGATGGGGATATTTAGCTAAACCAGAGAAAAGGTGCTGAACGATAAATATCATAATGTTTACGTCAAATTCCTTAAAAATAGCTTAAAAAGTACTCTCGTTGTGGGGGGGAGTATAGAATTATTTTAATGGGGGCAAATTTGATGCTCTGAGTTGAAAAAATATCTTAATTTGAAAATCTGAAACCACCGGTTGGCTCTGTGTGCGAAATTAGCGAAATACCAATTGTGGAATTAATATTACAAGGAACATGAAACTAATCACGACACAACATAAAATATGAACTTGACTATTGAAATATTTCATGAGATATTTTTATGTAGAATAAGACTTAAATTCTCTTGGATACTAATCTTGTTGTATGTAACATATATTGTAGAATGTGGATTGGAACACGTGCAACTGAGAACGTTAACATTATCGGAGAATGTCGTTTGTAAACGTATCCATCGCTTCCCCTCTTTATTCGATGAGATCTCGTGTATGGGCTGCTCGCACGCACGGCGTAACGACTCATAAAAGCGCAGGTCCCTCCAAATCAAAAGAATCTCTCACGTTCACTCATAATAAAACAAGGAGGACTCGCGAAACTCGTTGGAGAGATAGTAATCGTATGGTGATCGCGCGGAAGATTCGTTCGCGGCAATCTCCATACATAGTAGCGCGATGAGAGCGTGGTTAGTCGACGTACCTGCAGGACGCACGCTACGGTCATTGGATGAGCAGTCTTACCAACATCACGAGATAAATTTTGAATTTTCAAAAAGGGTAAGCGTAAAACGGGTGGCACGCGGAAACGAACGAACAATACATATGGTTGCAGGAAATGACGAAACGATGAAGTCAAATGGCCAACATCTCACTCCGGTCTGTTTGACCCCAGGATAGAACCGGTACTCCTTTCACAGTAGGCCGAGTTGGCCTGGGAGTCTGTCTGGATGTTGAGGTATGATGAGAAATCCCCATCCAGCGAGCAACTGGACGCTCTACCCATTGATATCCTTGCTGACTCCGATAGGAGGAAAAACCCTAAAGAAATATAAGAATGGACTTAGGTTCCTAAATATTGGCTAGATTAAAAAACGGCTGGTGGTAGGTTTGGTCGTCAATTTCACAACAACTTTTCCGCAAACTCAGTATTTAATATCTTTTGTTGACTTTTACCTAGACAGCAACACGTTTTTGTACGTCCTAATGAGTATGTTCTAGTATTTGCGCTGAAATCTGGAAGTTTTTTAAATGAATTGTTTAGTCATCAATAGATAATGTTTATATAATACATCAAAAATTATATGTATCGGAAGCATTTTTGCAAAACCAGTCAATCGATGAGCTTGTTAATTTTATACTTTTATCTTCACACATAACCTAACAAAAAAGGACTAAAATATTCGAATATTTTGCTTTAAAATTTTTTCACAACATTAAGACATCATAAGTGACATAAAAACAAAATATCTCAAAAAAATTATGACCTTTCCTTCGAAATATTTTACTCCCTTGTGTAAAGATAAAAGTACAAAATAAACAAGCTTATCCATTGAATGGGTTTTGAATAAAAATGGTACCGATACATTTAAATATTTTTTGACTAATTTTACCTCGGTATAAACATTATCTGTTCATGAATGAACAATTTATGTCTAAAGTCTTCCAAATTTTAGCACAAATACTAAACAAACTATTAGGATGTATTCGAAAACTTTCTGCCTTCTATGTAAAAATAAACAATAGATATTAAATATTCAGTTTGAGTAAATATTGGTGTGAAATGGAAGGAAATACTTACGATCTGATCTTAAGTAGACATTGGATAGATTCTCAACGAACATATTTCGAACCAATCAAGGAAATGGGAAGGAGATATTTTGGATTGTCGGGGAACGTAAGGAAAGNGGGAACTTAAGGAAAGAAAAAAAAACCATAGGCCTGGAGTACGTGAGGTGAACCCTACTTGAAAACCTCACCAACATTGTCCGAGCGGGATATAAAACTTCCGCGTAGTGATATGATGGGAGCGAGAATGCTAGCACTACCCCAACCAGCGTTGTTCGCTATTCAGAAATTTATTGGTCGATCTTCCCAAAATTAAAAAGAAAATAGCGACGGTTGAAAAATTCTTAAAGGGTTCAAGTTTTGAGGTTTCTCTCAAAAGATGAAAACGGTTATGTGTCTCCATATTTGAATGAATCTTTGCTTTCCGGGAATTGCCAAATCGAGGTGTTGAAGACCGAAGTTTCCGCCATCTTGCTGAGGTCTTCTTCATGGTAGTATTTATTACCCTGATAGAAGATATGCATTACTACCCTGAAGAAGGTCACAGCAAGATGGCGGAAACGTCGGTTTTCAACACCGAAAACCAAGATTCATCTGACTCCGACCGCGGAAGTCTATGCTCCACCCGTGGCTCAGGTGGTAGTGTTGTCGCTCATCACCAAGTCCTCCCGGGTTCGATTTCCGGTGGGGCCAGAAAATTTGTAGCTTTTCACATTAATGTCCCAGTTCATATAACTGTGACTACTGAAAAGCAAACCTTCCTTCCTCTATCCAACTCCTCATAGTATTAATAACTCTATTACTAACCACTTCTATTAACCCCTCCACGTGGGCCAAGTTATTGGTAAATCCAGCTAAGTGGCCCACCTATACTAATACCATTCTACCCTCCTACCTCCTATCGCTCCATGGAGATAAGCTTCAATAGCACGCTACATTTCCCATTTACAAATACAACAGGCTCTGCATATTTGAATGTTACTTCAGAGCGAGAGGTCTACATACAGTTGGCTAACCTGTATTATGTGAGGACACTCGAGTCACTAGGAACGATGATCTCAACCAAAGGTCGGATTGTACCCAGGGGCGAGGGACACACTGCTATTTGGGGGGATCAAATTTCGAAACCAGTTGCTTCTGAAATCGTCTTCAAGACCTGTGTGTCGAACGACCTCCTATTTACATAATTTCAGTTTTACCGTCAGACATTATCTTCTTATTCCGAGTATAGAATTGTTTCTGTAAAAATAAAACTCAGTGGAATTATTAGAGATTATGGTAATAACAGGTCGCGATAGATTTGAATTTTCTTGGAAGGGTCGCCATTTTACGTGACGGAGGAGAAAATCTGTTATTGATGATATGTTAATGCAGGCTAATGTCTGATTATCGTGAGTTCAATAACAGATGCTTCCATTAGAGAGGACTTAGTTTAAGGTAGAAGAACAAAAATGCGACTTGAAGAATGATAAATATCTCCTTGGACACAGTTTATTTTAGAATTATGGGATATAATTTCAAAATTACACTAATTCTGTCTTGGAACAAGTAATCTTCGTAGGTGCATGACACTCCGAAAAGACTTTGTAACCTTTGGTATTACTCTTTTTAATTGCATTCGGTATCCAACGCCTGCGACATACCTAAAAAAAATTCCTCGTTGGATAAATAAGGACTTCAAATATTCTTCTGATGTCTCTCAATATCTTAAGGAGTTTTATTTTTCAATAAAATCATTATATAATTATTTAAATATGTTGGGGTGTATTTGCATCGTAGATTAGTAGATAATATCAAAATTTGAAAATTTATTGTTAATTGTGATTTTATTAAATAATAAAATGAATTATGGAAAAAAATGAAAACATTATTATGAAGTGTTTTGTATAATAATTTGATATAATACCATACCTTTCCATACCTTTTAGAAACTGAGTAGTGTTATAAAAAAGTTTTATAAAAATTCTAATATGGAGATCGATTGGATGTGTGGTTTAAGACGAAATGATATTCATTAATAATAAATCCAGTCATTGAGAATATACAATTGGTGAACGTGTCCTTCTTACCAAGGTAATGAGTGATACCAAAATAAAACCAAAAATATAGTGCATATATGGAAGGGACTTTCCATGGCAAATCAACCAAAAAAATTTGAAAATGACACCCACCGTCTCAGCTTTTGATGAAATTTGATACACTTGTTCATCTCATCAAGTTAGCGATTCATATGAACTTTTAGGTTCCTAGGTCTTATAGTATCTTCATTAAATACATTAGAAATTTTGCATTTTGCCAGGAATTGTTGCTCTTGTGAGTGCGGGTAGAGATCTGCGTATTTAATAAAAATATTCATAACTCCGAATATAATTCGTGAATCAACATAAAAATTTATGTACATATAATTTAATGATCATAAATTAAGGGAAAAAGTATATCAAGCTTGTATTTACAGTAAGAAAATGTTTTATAATTGAGAAAAATCTTTTTTCAATTTTGGGTGTGAAAATCTTTGTCTCTCTTATATGATACATCCCAAAAGGAAAAATCGGAGCAAGTGATTGGGACGGAAGGTGTTTTGTACCTGTATGACAATAGAATAGTGTTTTGTACCTGTATACTGCACGTTCCTGATCCACGACAACGATTCCATGAAGATTTTCTTGCTGATGGAGATCTGAGATTGGTCGCCATTTCCATTCGTGCACAGTGAGTATTGAGTAGAGAGATCGAAGGTGGAGACCTTAGAGAAGGCGGAGAAACGGTGAAGGCGGAGTCGGCCGCCTTCGAAACCAGTTGGACGAAGGCGGACCCCAGCGCAGCTTCAGATCAGGACCACCTCCTCAAATGTGCAATGCTATTTACGGATACGAAGCTACGACTCTAGCGCATGTGATAATATAGTGAAGTATGGATAATTTATTGCAAATCATTTGGTTGTACCATGAATGATTATGACATTAAATAAATAATTAAAGAATTACGACCTTTATTAGACGAACAGAATATATTATGCGATTAAAAGCTCACAACGTTTCTACATTATGTTGAAGTCGTCGGCAACCATTTATTTTATTTTAGAACAAAATGAATGGCAATTGTGGTAAAATTTATACCACAAGACCAGTTAATGTGGATACAAGTCTTTTAAACTGAGAGATATGAGGATTGGGTTCAATTATTCTGTTGTTATCTTTCTTGTTATAAATTGTTATAATTTACATCACCTGACGACGACTTCAACGAGGGGTCGAAGCGTTGAGAGCTTTAAATCGCAAAATATATTCTGTTCGTCCGTTAAAGGTCGTAAGTCTTTCATTATTAATTTAATTTGATAACATAATTGACGTTATTTTTAGTAGAATGATTAAGACACTCATCAACTGATGTTAGGCAGTACACATGTAATCATTCTAGTGTAGTATAATAGTTCTGGAAGAAATATGACATTAGAATATTAAATTAACGAAGTATGGAAGTTCTCATTTTCTCTATTTCATCCACTTCTATGCCTTAAACTATTAAGATAACTTGCACTTTTAGTTTTTCCCGAATTTTCCGGGCAACTTTTCCAATTTTTCTTTCTATAACTTTTCAACTTTTCCAATTTTTCTTTTGATAGTAGAACAAAGAGAAATATCCCTGATCTCCGGGATATGAATTAAGAATCGTGTTTTTTTTCTGTTTTTTTTCTTCTTGTGAACCCGGTTTCTCGTCCATCCGGCCACTACCTGGGTTTTCTTTATCTCCTTTTCTTTCTAGAAGTTATTTCCCTATTTTGCATCTAATATCTCGCTTCATTTCCATCTTTTTTCTTTATGTTCTCCCTCCTTCTGTCTCTTCTACCTTGTTCCCGGTTGTCATATCTGTTTTGCCAGTTATGACTGTTCCCACTTTGCTGTATATACTTCTGAGGTATATACGTTCTCCTTCTCTACCGCGAGGAGGTGAGGAACTTCCTACTATCTAACTACATTCCTTCTTTATATCCATTATTCTGTTTGCATACTCTTTAAATTCATAATAAGTCTTATCCGTAGCAATATATTTTGTCCAATCCTCGTCACTATAAATTCCCTTTCGCTTAATTCTCTCTGGAGAATCGTATTATAAGTCGTGACGTCATGAGGTGCTCGCGGGGCGGAGCGCGTACCGCCGGAGCAGCCTCCCCATTGGCTGTCGCTGCAGAAGCAGAAAGAGCTGCGTCCGAGCGGAGAGCTGGACCCGCGGAAGACGCGGCTCTTGCCTGGCCACCGCCTTCGACACCGCGCGCCTCCATTGGCCTCTCTCAGATGCCGCCTCCGCCACATCCACCTCTCTCAACAGTCCGTCACAAGGGCCTTATTCCGAAATAATATAGTTATTTTTCATTATCACGCCCTTTTCAACAACATCTACGCTAATTAGAGTGAATTATTTGTGAATTCTGTGGTACGGGTAATCGATGAAATTACTTGAAATTTCAAAGAAATCATCTGAAGGATTATTCTAACTAAAATGCAAAGTGTCATATATATACTGATGAATTACAAGAGCAGAAAAAACATTAAAATTAGCTGCTAATCAGTAGCCGTGAATCTTCACTCGTGTGACTGTTGTCTGAGAAGCTTCCTAATGTGTCCTCCACAGTTCGATTGCGTTACGTGAGGCGTACAATCTACTCCCTCGTATGTTCTTCGTGACCGAGTCGTAGAAGCAAAAATATATAAGAGCTTTGACGAACATTGCTTTCAAGTACATAACCTAAAAGTGAAGTGAAAACCAAAGTATTCAGACGTCTTACCTATGAGCTATGTCTCTTAAACTTTCTGTGTAAAGTGTATTTTCCTTCTGCTTGGATTTCAAAATAATTTATAATTACTTACATATAAGCATACAATTCTGAAAACTAAGTATTTTGTAGGTTTTCTTCGTTGTATCTAATTTTTGAAATTAACAAAAATTAAAATTTAATATCACGAAAGTAGAGAACTTTGGAAACTGACAAATGAATTTAGAATATTTTGTAAGAAATTCGGGTAACGTCAGGCAAAATGAGCTAAAAAATCAATATCTGTTGACAGGATTGTTAATATCAGAATGTCCAGTAAAAAATTGTTTCACGTTTCCTTTCAAATCCCGGATAACATCGGATAGTTCTGCTCGTAACTGATATTGACATTCTTGTTGATGATGAATTATTCGGTTTGATGTTGATTTTTAAGTGATATGTCGATTCTAAAATGTTTTGCTTTCGATTCCATACTATTTTTCTCAATTCTCAATAAAAAGTCGATTTCTTAAAACAAATTTCCGCAATTTATATTACAGTTTCCATTCAAAATTTTCATTTTAGCAAATTTATATTACAATTTCCATTCAAAATTTGCAAAATTTATTTTGACAGCCGCACATTTGTGCTTTTGAGTCATTCCTTGTGAAATCGCAATTTAAAAAAATTATTTTTAATGTGTCATCTCAGAGTGTGATAAAATTTGATAGGGAAATAACCCTCATATACATGAAGAAGAATACCAAATATTATAGCAATATTTCAATGTTTTGAATTTATTGCTGTGTCCATTTTAAATAAAGTACACCAACGAAACACTTTTGAATTTGCCCTGTTAAAATCTCATGCTAAAGGATCAAGTAAGATGTTGAAATGCACAATATATTCCGAGACCTGTCCATGTGTTTCTTCAGTCTCTGGAAAAGTATCCGCCGGTAATTGCGACACTCATCTCAAAGTAGGCAACTGAAATATTTACAAGGTGTTTAGATACCTTGCTTGCCCTTCGTAATTGTAGTTTTAGGTTTGCAAAGGGGGATAGTCCCGTATGAGTATTTGCTTCAATACAAAGACATTATAATGTTGTGCGAGTAGAGAAGGTACTTTCGAAAATAGTATCTGATCATAACTTGGGATGATTTCAAAATTCATCGCAAAATCCATTATTGTTTTCAAGTCCTTGTTCATATCTCATGTATAACTCATTAGAATCCATTTATGGGACACGCTTCATTGCCGTTTGGGGATTCGAGTTCTACTGTGACCAACCATAATTAAAGTGGCTCAATTATTCAATTTGTCCTTGTACTTTATTATTAACGAGTGTTTTAATGAGATTAGAAGCACGCAGCCATCGATTTTCTTTCATCTGAATTGCATTTCTATTTATGTTACCAACTCGTTAAATTGAGGCTACCTCTAAAATTATTTTCATCTCGTTACAATAATCGACTCGAATTATTGTTTCAAAAGTTTAGTAAAAGAAAATGACGTCTATTTCTTGTTTCTCGTTCGGAGTTACAAGTCGTGTGAAGTTGCGACTCAGTCTTACACATCATTTTGTTTCCTTTGTACTTAAATTACAGGTTATTGTAAACCTATCATTGGTTTCGATTTTCGTCCTCCACTGCGCAAGTGTCTGATTCGAGGATAACAAGACGACGAGGCACAGAATCTCGGGGACGTAATATATACATCGTGATTGCCCTCGTTCGAGGTTTCCACATTTCTCAGCCTGGAGGTATCGGATCGTATCCATTCGAATGTGTGCTGACCACAGGGTTCGGCACGCGGTAAACCCGCGGTGTCAATCCTGTTACAGCAGCGAGCGAGCTTTGTGTCCCGGGAGTAAACTAGCTGATCACTGCCATCGAAGATTGCGATTCGCGGTCGAGATGCGGTCACGTAGTCATGCGGACGCAAAAACGTCGTTGATTGCTCGTAGCGACCGACGGGAACGAGCTGACTCTGAGTTCGCACTTGGACGGAGGTTGGGATCGAAGCGGATAAAATCGAAGAATTTTACTACATTAACGTCCATTACACTGATTAATCTAATTAAATAAATATTTAAAGACTTACGAGCTTTCATGGACGAATAATACACACTTTGTGAAAAGAGCTCACAACGTTGTAATAACATTAATTTTGGACAAATAAGTTATAATAATAATAATAATAAATTGTATTGTCAAAAAAGCAGTACAAACTGTGTATGACCACGTGGAAAACAATAAAATAATTTACTCTCCGGAAGCAAGCAAGGGACCATCCCATCAATTCCGATCAAGGGCCCTAAGGAAGAGACGTATTGAAAAATTTCAGCAAAGATTCCTAGATAAGATAAAAAGTTAGCTGCGAGTTATAATACATATATAATGTCAATATGTTTGTAATTTAACGCAAAGAATTATTACAAACGGTGTATATCTGAAATGATATTTATAATAAAAAATACACACGGGAGTTCGAATTTACGCACAGACACTGAAAAGCTATGTGCTACATACAATGCAATATTATTACATGTTTGTGTACACGTGACGAGTGGCATGAAAGGAAGTGAAAACGTTGTGATATCGTCCCACAAATTATATATATATATAT
>NNCF01128324.1:616783-627068 GCA_002313205.1 Laupala kohalensis | reverse complement strand
AACTGATTTTTTTTCATACTTATGTTTTATCGGTGTGTAGAAGTTGGTTGGAGCGGGGATACGCACGCGTATGTTGACCAGGAAAACACGAAACGCACGCGACAGATGACTCCTTTTTTTTTTAATCATATTTTCATGCTTAATACATCCCAAGTATATGAAGATAATAGCGGCTGCCCAAAATTATTGAAATTCCGAGTGTAAATACTAGATTTTCTGAGATTGTCAAACTATGGGGATTTCAAATAAATTGAAGATAAAAGTGCAGAAAAAAATGACCAGATTGCAGAATTTGTTAGTCAAATAGAACGTATTAGTTTTATGTTAGTATAACTGTGAGTGAGTGAGAGAGAGAGATTATTAGGAAGGTATATGTTCACAAAAATAAATACGAAAGGCATGTAATCGATGATTTTGGTTTAGAATATTTTTTTACGCTTAATATAACTCAACTATCTGATTCACAGAACAACAACTTCTACCTGAAAATTAAAATAAATCATGCTTTGAATTGTCTGGGGAAATAGAATCTTATTCTCATTTCTGAGGTGATGAATTACCGATTCTCGTTATATGTTCAGTGTTCGGAACTATAAACCATTTTTTTGTTTTTTTTATATAGAAATTCAGTAAAATATATGAATTGATTTTTTGTTCGACATAATTTTGAAACTGGGTCATTAGAAATATCTTTCTTAATTATATAGGAATCATGTGTTTACTTGGATGATGTATACGCTTGTCACATTTTCAGCAATTCGTAACATGATTCTCCACAAGAAAAATTATATTTTGATACAGCACTACATTTATTTATGTGAATGTTCACTTTTTTTATTTTAACCAAATTAATTAATAAAGATGTTAAATAATTTTATTCTCTCCTGACCTTGTGAGTGAGAACTAGGAGAGGTACGTTTGGGGGGTTGCTTATCTGTGACGGTCGTGAAAGGGGAGGGGAAGTGCGAATTTTCCTGGAAGACCATTATCATCCTCTTGAACATCCCGTACATTTCACATTCTGTGCATTCCCTTGAAATCGGTAGAGTTGGTTTAGATACACACACCATAAAAATATGAATGGGAGTAGTCCTCAGTAAAACTACCATGCGTTCACTTTTTAAACTTTAAACCTACTAGATTGGGTAGACGAGATCACTTTTTCAAACTTCGCGAAAGGAAACAAAAAAACAGACGTAGGAAAATACTCGTTTCTCAATCGATCGATCAGTGACTGGAACAATTTGCCTGCGGATGTCGAGGGAGCGCTATCGATCTCAGCACCTCTCTCTCAAATTCAAAAACGCTCTAAGAAAGGGGGGTTAGGCAAGTTCTGGAAGAAGTGGGTGCGTTAGTGTAGATGGGAAGCTAGTGGAGTGATAGTGCGTAGTGAAGTGAAGTGAAGTGATACGCGGGAAATAAGTGATTTAGAAAAGGTGGGAAGGGAAATGTGAAGTGAAGTGCACGAAAGGGGCAAATCGAGTGTTTGGGTCATCAGTGAAATACAATGTGCAATAATTTTTTATCAATTATTTAGATGTTTCAGGGTAAAATATTTTTATATTTAATACTTTAATATTAGTTTAATCATATAGTTTAATGATTTATTTAACGATCTTTATTTCAGTGCTCTGTGATATGATTTTTGTATTGTATTTTCTTATATAGTACACCGGGAAAGATAAATATTTCAGTTCCTTCGCAGTAGGAGCTGCCAAGATGTGGAAGCAACTTGGGGACCAAACTCGTTGTGTGATTGGAAAAAATATATCACAAAATACATTAGATCCTTCGTAATGCTTGAAGATTCATAATAAAAAGATTCATGAGTGAATGTGTATGAGTGATTTGTTCTATGTTTTCAATTCTTCTGCTTCAATTGGCAATGTTCAGTACCCTCACATAGCCCTTATGTTCCAAAATGATAAGCTGTTTTCTTGTTTCAATATTTTTTTCTCTATTTTGTAAAATTTCAAACCTTTTTCTGTGTCTCATTTCTTATTTATTTTATTTTATTTTATTAATATTTTTGTACGTGTTAGTGTTTCCATCATCTGTATATCAATGAATAATGTGTTTACTTATGTGGTTAAGTGTAAGAGAAGGCGTATGCCTTATGTTCATCACCAAATAATGACATAATAATAATAATAATAATAATAATTATTATTATTATTATTATTAGCTAGATGTTTGCCTTCTCGCGCCTCTTTGATTTTAATAATAAAAATTCGTACAAACGGATTCGACCAGAAATTAAGACATAATCAAACGTTGATTAATCCGTAAGTGTTAAGTCATGTGACATTCATTGATGTATATTGATCCTCTTACGAGATAAATGACGGAAAAGGAATCACAATTATCACTCGAATAATAAAATAAAATTAGTTAAAATTTGTTTTAACATTTCTACCTTGTAAGTAAGGTAAATTCTTGAAGTGAAATGTTTTTTGTCCCAGGTAAGAAGTATTGTACCTTCGATATTATTCTCGTGTATTATTATAGTAATATTGCAATAGCGATCGAAACATAAAATGTTGGCCTACTTAAAAAATCAAATAAAATAATACAGTAATGAATCATTGTTCTGAAGATTTCCCATTGCGTCGGAACTTTGCAATAATATACAAATAATTAACAGTAATTTCTTTGGAATAGGTCACAAATTAAAAAAAACTTAAAAAAAGCAACCTAAATATAATAGACAGCAGTAAGTGAGTTACGTTGGTTAGTCAAGATGTGACGGTGATCTGTCAACGATGTATGCTTGGAGGTTGGGTGTAAAATTAGTAATTCTGAACTATGTACGTAAAATTATGTATTCCGAGAATGTGATAAGTTTTGAGAAATAATTGTTTGTAATTTTCTTGTCTTATAAAGTTTACTTAAAAAATTTTTTTTTTTTGTATATTTGATGTGTATTTTCACGTTGTACTTTTACTGTAGCTGTGATTGTAATATTGTATGCATCGAACGTTGGCAAGTTCGAAGAAAATTTTAATTTTTTAATTAAAATACAAGAGATACAGTTAATACAAGAGGCGAATGTACGATTTTTATAAAAATAAATTATATTGTTTGTTCTCAAAGTCGTGTCTATTTATTTTACAATATCTTTAGACGAAAGCAGCTTCATTTATATTAAGTAATCGCTTTAAATCTCTGGGCGAATCGTGATGAAATGTCTCCAGCAGCTGTTGGTAGTCCTGCGCGCTCATGCCTTTCGGCCGGGCAGGACGTAGCTCACGAATAAGCTGTTCATTAATGTCATTATAGGTTCGTGAACAGCCTATGAAAACTCAGTTAAGTCAATTGCCGGACTTGTTCCTCGTATTCGTCCCTCGCCCCATGGAGGCGGGTCAGCTGGAGGCGGCTGCGATGGAGGAGCGGTCGTCGACGGTCTCTCGGTGCCGTGCCTCCTCCATCGGCGCTCGGAATGAGAGGGTGTTTGCTGGCAGCGACTGTCCAGAGGAGATGGAATCCAATGGACCGTGAAGCGCTGGTACACTCTTAATGATCCAGGGTTCTTATATGTCGGCAGTGTTCAATGACTTCTTCCACACTTGTTGACGACGACTACGAGGAAAAGCTCGACGAGAAGTGTTCTTGAGGTTATCTGATTCCCTTTTAACATTCCGAAATTAAACTATCGGTTACTAACGTATATCTTTCCAGAAAAGTACTTCTGGAGTACTTTTACCCAATCGTCGCAAAACTGGACAGTTCGACAGAACCTAAAAGTACACCGAGAACAAATACAACAATATCTTAAACAAATACATGAAGGGATGGCCGTGCCCATGACGTCGTTATTTTCGTTTCGTACAGATTCCGAACCCCAGCGCGTGGAGTGCGAGAGGACAAAGACCAGGTGGAGGCGTCGCAGGGACGCGAGAGATCAACGCCTGCGCGCTGCCTACGGTCCAGTCGTGGACCCGAAATTACTTGCTTCTCCTCTCAGTGCTGTAATTTATTTTGTCTCGTACTTGATTCCACTTGCGAAGCATAGACTTGTGTATCAAGATCTTCAACGCGTAATGAAAGGCTTAATTTTTGGAAACCCCGCCGCAGAGGAAATTGTGGCGAGTGGACTGTACTTTGAGTCCCAAGGACAAGTTTGCGACGACTTTCCCCTCTGGAGAGCAATAAAATAAAATGTCTTCTAATCGTCTTTTTACTGGGAGAGCGCGCTCCGACCAGTCAGGTAATTGGCTATTCGAAGCGGAGTTGGATCATAACACAAATTGTGGGTTTTAATGCAGTAATGAAGGGAAGCGAAAGTAACTACAAAATGTAAGATCCAGAGTCGGATGTACATGATATCTATACTTAACTAAACTTTTTATTCAAAGGAAACTTATTCATAGGTATGAGAAAGGAAGGGAAACCGATGTTTTATTACCATTAAGGTTGAGATTGGGTTTTTAAATATCGGACATTGCGAGATGTTAAGTTAATCCTATGTCGCGAAAGTATTTTATTTCCAAGGAGTTTAATTCTCTACAAATAAGAACAAGTTGATTTTCTCTTAAAGTTTTCTTCTCGATTATATCGTGTAACAAGTACTGGGAAATTATGGAAAATGTCAATTTTTCCCTCTTGATATCTTGCAGGGTTTAATCGAATACAACTTATTTATTAACTTTACAGAAATTGTAATACTTTGAAGTTTCTTTATCACAAAATTATTCAGTTTTTGCGTAATTTCTTCACAAATCTAGTGCGAAATGTGATCTCAAATAGACAGTTGAGAACCATTCTCATTTGTAATTGTGATATTATTTTTCCATAAAGCATTTTCAAAGCATTGAAGTCAATAAAATTTCATCAAAGACACACAGAGGATGTTTGAACTAAGCATTTTTATTTATGAACAACAATTTTCAAGGAACTTTAAAACATATTTGATCAGAGTGAACAAGATATATCGTGATTTCTTCTCTTACGGTCATTTCATGTCAAATCAATCTCGAGATCTTAGATTTGTAACATTTTGGTACTAGGAGTTACGAGAAGTCCTTTCTTCGTAAGCATTTACAATACAATTGCAACACCCGTCGAAAATTCAAGTTCATATGTCATTTATAGTTTTCTCTCTGCTCTGATGAATAAATGTTTCAGTCAGTTGGGACGACGTACCGAAAACTTTCACCCCATTAGAAAGTGAAATACAGAAAATCTCAGTAACCCATTTTAAGTATTTGCATGATCAACATTTACATCCAAAAATCAAAATGATATCTTAATTAGTTTGTGGGAATTACCGAAAATGATACACCATGTCGTAAGCGCAAGCGAAAAAACCCCTGAAAACATTTAATCATTAAAATGGAGCAACAACAAATTCAGAAACGTTCTTTCAGCTATGTGAATTAACAACTTTTGCACTCAAAAAGGTTTCGCAATATTACCTCTTAATTGATTGGTACATATGATATCAAAACGGCAAAAATTCAAAATATTAATTTCACTCCTTTATAAATGGAATTTCAAATTGAATCGTCTCTTCCAACACCTAAAGTCCCATTAATGCACGAGGCTGTACCAATCAATGTTCTATCATGTTGCTGTTGATCAGATCAAATTTTGTTTACCACTCGAAGGAATCACATTCTGGCCAGTCGCGTTCCCAGTTGTAAAGGTTGGTATCATGACAGGAGATACCCGATAAAATTCCCTGTTACGTTCCAACGAGGAAGCTAAGATTCGAACCAATGACTTTGTATTTCAGGCAAAACAGAAGCCTTATTTTTACTTAAATTGTTTTTGTGAGAAGGTTAAGTTCTATGAAGTACGTAAAGCATAATTACGTTTTTAGAAGAAAAAATGTGTACTATGTATTACGTAGAACAGCGCTGGCCGACTTATCTCTACCCGCGAGCCATTTTCTATTCATTTCTGATCGATTGGCGGGCAAAATATTTAGTATTACAATAAAACGTTTTCGTATTGTTATGTATAACAGGGTAACTCCAGACACGATTTTCTATTTTCTCTCACCAGACTTGTCACATTAAATGTTAATTACGACAACGTAGACTAATAATACGAGGTTCAGTACCCCAACCTTTCAACGTATAATAGTTTTGTGAAAACTGTGAATGACAGTCGTGTTCTCCAAGAAGTTTACACGCGACTGGAAATTAATATGTCAAAGCCCTTGTACCATGGAAACAACTAGGTTTTATCTAAAAGGTTATGTCCATTCTAAATGGACATAGAAAGAACTTTTGAATTTCACTTCTTCACAAAAAAGACTAAGTTTTTACCTTTACCTTAAAATTGTCCGCCATCTTTCATAAACTTATTCACTTTTTTCACCAATTTTACGTTTTATGTTTTCTTCGTTTGCTTGTTTGTATTTCTTTCCTTGAACAGTTTTACATAAAAACGACTTCCACTCTTTTTTCTTTTCGAGTGAAACGGGCACTCTTAAAACGAGTAGTTCCCGAGTCGATAACTTTTTATAACTGCACCCAAAATTAGGAATACTCGACGTGAAGAAAAATCATATTTTTTAATTTTTACCTTCCGTTAGTGGTATAATATTAACTATTTTGTGGACCTCGCATGATTTGTTCATTACAATATACTCTGCCAACTCTGCTGTATGAAAATAGTTTTGCGGGCCGCCAGTAGGACAGTGCTCAAGTAAAAACAACAACTTTGTTTTTCACTTTGTAAATGTTCGAATCCCGTTGCAATCTTCAGTCAATTTTATTCTCAAGTCTTTTTCTTTCCTTGCGGCACATCGTGCGATATACAATTGACAGTCAAAATGTGAAGAAGAAACCCCATCACCAATGCTTGCTCTTTCGTGCTCGCTGTGGGCGTATGAGGCACATGAATAATACAACGCTTCCGATATTTTAACCTTTTCTAGCGTCTACCCTTTGCGTTATGGCCGTGTATTTTTACGATAACGGTATGGAAGAAGTTAATCGAGCCAAAGAGATGGAATAATAGAACAATCGGACGCTGACGACAAAGGTCGAGCAAGCAATCGGGGAACGCGGAAATATTTATTTGCCGACACACAATGGCGGCGGGGTCGTCGGGCAACCGTCTCGATGGCAAAAGCTTTCCAGTCACGACTTGCGCTTCGGTGGAGGACATTTTCTTGTGGGAAACTTACGTATTTACGAGGAGAGCAGCTCTCGAGGTCGAGGTCTCTGGAAGTGGAGCAGTGATCCGGCATTTCGGAAAGAAATTATTACAAATTGGTTTTGGAAACTCGACAAGTACGTCCATCTCAGACACGAAACCAATGTCATCTTTGTAATAGGAGGAAAATAGAATCAAATTTTTGAAAATAAATGTAAAACGTTAGGGGCAATATTCAAACAAAGTTTGCACCAAACACTTTGAAGAACGTTTTACATCAATATACTGGTTCTCTCTATAAAAAAAAAGGTTCGTGTAGTATGATTAAGTGGTAATAAATAAACTTTATTGCCTGTTAAAATTGCGTAAGATTTCAGGGGGCATAATAATCTAGGTTACTCTCCTGAAGTAAGCAAGGGACCATCCCAATAATGCCGATGAAGGGCCCAAAGGCAGTGGTGGTTAGGAAAGAAATTATTTGACTTACACGTACTGTTATCCGTTTAGTATTCAAAAATGAATAGTAGATCATATGAGCAGTAAAAATTCGATATAAATAACAACAAAAGAATTAAATGGCATTTCTGTCAGTAGAAAATCCGTCCTGTTCAATCTGAAGACGCAGGTAAAAAGTACACGATACCACTTTTTAATATTTGTTTAATTAAATCATTATTTAAAGGGAAGTTTCTAAATATATTATAAATTTTTATTAAAATAGTTAAACACATAACTATTGTTTACTTCTTCTGACGCCCAAAGACACCAAAAACCTTCGGCAAATAACATGATTCTATTCTTCAATTTTGTGTGTTACTTACTTTCAATTCGAATTAGAAGTCAAATTTCAATGGTAGAAATTCTCATATTTTTTCCAAAAAGTAAAGTTAGAAATTAAGTACTTTACAGAAAACAAAGGACACAATGTTCAATCAAGAAAACAATGTTTATGATAAATTTAATCTATATTTAATATTAAACTGCGATCGAGGTTCTTCAGACTCCCATCATATTATTGAAAAGAAAATAAGCGAATATATTTACCCAAAGTGTTTTAGATCACCGCATCAAGTTCACGATGCATCTCAAAGGTGCGCTGCTGTACGAGCAAATGATCAACTTCAATCGCGAAAATTATGACGCGAGTGTATAATGTGTATATTTTTATTTCTATTGTCGATACATTCGAATTCATTTCGAAATTACATATTATAATGAAAAGGAGGAAATGCAGTTAAGATTTAGACCATTATACATTACGTTTCGGAGAAAGAATTACTATAGCGAACGGAAACCAGTGAGAAAGTTGAGAACAAGCAAACTGTAAGTACCTCAGGAAAAGCAGAGAAAGTTAAAGAGCCGGGAGGACATTGTGTTATTATGAGAGAAATTATCAACATTATGCTTCCCTTTTCTATAAACGACCCGAGCACATGATGAGAGACGTACGTTTAACGAGCAGGGAAACCCTTGGAGAAATATGCTTACCTTAAACCATTCAGGGTTTGTGTGAAAGTTTTATGTGTTTGTCTTGTTCTTCAGGAAGTTTATACGCGACTGGATGTGTATAAGTCAATACCCTTGCACCATGGTAACAACTAGGTTTTCAAGATGTCCTCTCCATTCTAAATGGACTCAGAAAGAACATTTGAATCTCATTTCTCCACAAAGTTTCACCTTCATCTTAAATGTGCACGCCATGTTTCATAAATTTTATACTTACTTTTTTTTACTAATTTTCAAATTTGTTTTTTGAAGCTCCTTGCGGAAGACATTATACATTCTATTCGTTCGTTTGTTTGTATTTCTTTCATTGAACAGTTTTACATAAAAAGGACTTCCACTCTTTTTCTTTTCGGGTGAAATGGGCACTCTTAGAACGAGTAAACTGTCATTGTAAAGTTCAATGTAACATAGTTTCACTCTCATCATTGAACTTTTTCACTCGAACCCTTTGAGTTGAAATTTATCTTCCGTATTTTCGAGTGCCTCTGAAGTTCCCGAGTCGATAACTTTTTATAACTGCACCCAAAATTAGAAATACTCAACGTAAAGAAAAATCATATTTTTTAATTTTATACCTTCCGTTAGTGGTATAATATTAACTATTTTGTGGACCTCGCATGATTTGTTCATTACAATATACTCTGCCAACTCTGCTGAACCAAACATCTCGATAGATTTCAATGTAGCCGCATAGCGTAGTATATCGATCACTTGATCAGAAGGTTGGCAGTCGAGTGGAAATATTTCGTGATTGAAACATCGAAAATGTTAAATATATTTTCTACATATCCAGTGACAAATATGGTACTCAGTAAAAAAATAATGAGAAATTAAATTATAGAATTGAGTTGAGTTAATAAGTACCGTGGAAGATTTCCTTCTAAAAAAACTCAATACACGACACATATGTGATTTAAATTGTATTATATTTTTGAAAATAAGTTATTCTTCAGAAGATGTCAGTATCGTGACGTGCATGTTGTAAGATGTAATGACATAATAAATTGTCAATAATTAGGACAAATATTTGATTTAAATAGTCGATGATGCCAATTAATTTATGCCACTTTTTTTGCGATACTTTTGTGATTGAACTTGATTTATGCTCTAGAACTCCCTTAAAATTTACGTAATTATTTCCTCATCAACCTTTCTAAACACAACTTTGCCATTCGGAAGTTGCGAGTTGCCCTATTCAAAGAGTTCGTTCAGCAATAACATAACGTAACTGCGATCCCCATTACACCTGCCACTGGGTATTATTCCGCAATAAACCTTTATTTTCCATCCAGTTTCCAGCTTTTACGACGCGTATCCTCGCATGTAAGTACTAAAGCCGCAGAGCAGTTTGTGGGAGTAACTGTATCCCGAGTGCGTTCTCCCAAGGTAAAGGCGGTCTGCATCGTCCAGGAAAGGGAGGGAGGGGGGGAGTGTCTGTCTTTGGATTCCGATGGGAATTCGGGACGTTCCACTACGCGCACACAAAGGAAGTATAAGGGTGACGTGTGTCTTGCAGTACTGCTATCTCTGTCTCTTTAGATCTTTCTTTCTCGTTCCCTCGCCTCTTCTTCTTCTTTTTTTTCGTTCTTGTCATGATAATATTTATTACTGCAATGGGTAGATCTTGCCCGGAGGTTATATATATATATATATATATATATATATATATATA
>NNCF01128324.1:593666-603783 GCA_002313205.1 Laupala kohalensis | reverse complement strand
GCTTCCGGAGAGTAAAATTAAGTTTATTATCCTCCATGTGGTCATACACAGTTTGGTACTGCTTTTTTGACACAAAATTTATTATTATTACACATTTATAATAATAATAATTATTAAATTTATTATTATTATTATGGCAAGTGTTCTCTCTACATCAGACCCCCACATTAAGTTATGATATTTTTTGTTACCGGATTTTTATTGAGCCTTTTCCCACCCCTCTTATCCAATAATCAAATACTGGATACCTTTTCGAAATTTATTGTGGGGAATCTATCCCCAGTAACGTCGGTCACTCTCGGTCTCTTTACAACCGTTTTAACGAGATAATTTTGTACGTGAAAAATAATTTAAAAAGTGTCAATCAAACGAACTTATCTTAGATCTATGCAAGCCATACAACCTATCTAAGCCAGATGACACGAGACTACCTGTGACCCCCGTGGTAAGGTTAGTATACACATGTTTGTCACGACATTAGTGTTTTGTGCATACCTGGTTGGCACATGTTTAAAAATACTGAGAAAAATTAGAATGTTAGAAATTTACCGATGTATTTAATGAGAGTAGAGACGAAGAGAAATCTTGACAAAATACGCTGATAATTTTCAAATGCCATCCAGAAAATCGTCTTCCTATGTTTAAAAAGAATTGCAAAAAGAAATCAATATTTGGCCTCGAACCATGAATCTAGTGATTACCAGATAAGCGAGTAACGTACTTAACATCGTTCATTCCTTGGGATAAATTTATTTTATTCGAAAGTTTACACTTTTTTTGAGTTGAGATCAAATGATTTCACTGTGTAATGTTGAAAACTGCTACAAATATTGTAATGATTGCAAACTACTTTGGCTCGAAAACTTGAGTTTGAAACACGTGAGGTCAATAAAGTTAGTTGCGTTTTTCAGTACGTTGCAATTGGAGTGCACTAATCATAAAGTCTTGGTAACGTGTGCACAACCTTTCAATGAATTATTACTCTTCGGGATATATTTTCCCCGTGGCACACCTCCAAAGTTCATTTAGCTTTTTCGTACAATATTATCGTAAAATAAATCTAAGACTTACGGTAAATATTATTTATCAGTTTATTTTATTTTTCCTTTTTTTAACCCTGCGTCAAATAGTGTTAATACAGAGTATTTACACATTTTCTTTGTTCTGAGTTGTATCTCTCTTTAACATATATTTAGATAATAAACAATAAATGAGGGGGAGTAACAATTGATAAAGAAGGTTACAAGGATGTAAGCTCGTGAGATAGAGAAGTAAACTGTCCACTCTATTCAACAATACCCCTCATGTCACATATTTTGTTGCTAAATCTTTTGAATATATTTTATATCTTCTCTGTTTCAATTAAGGTGCCACACAAACGAGTCTTCAGTACATAGACTTTCATGTACTAGAGTGAATAATCGCTTCTCTCTGGTCCGTAAATCGGGGATTCCCATGACATTCACTGGTCCTGTGTTGCACATACACGTGTTATTTATAAGAGTAGTTAAAACTGTCTCCAACATTCGTAAGATTAACGAACGTTAAAAAAAAATAATGCAAGACTTACGACCTTTTGTGGACGAACACCAGATATTTTCGTCGTCGTCAAACGAAAGTCGAAACGTTGAGAGTTTTATCACAAATTTTGTAGTTCGCCTATAAATAAATAAATTTATTGTCAAAAAACAGTACAAACTGCGTATGACCACGTGGAGGAAAAAAAACTAATTTACTCTCTGGAACCAAGCAAGGGACCATCCCATCAATTCCGATCAAGGGCCCTAAGGCAGAGGCGGATTCAAAAATAAATTCAGCAAAAATTCCTAGATAAGATAAAAAGTTAGCTGCGAGTTATAATACTAATAGAATGTCAATATGTTTGTAATTTTAAGCAAAAAATTACATNAAATGTAACGAATTCTGTCAGTATTGTACAATAATTTGGAGTAATGAAATTCTACAACCGAGATGACGAATGTGTTGATAGAGGGGGAGAGGAGCAATTTCCTCCCATCTTGATTCTCCCTTCCCTCTCTCTTCTGCATTCCGTTCTCCTGACTCCTCCCATTTCCACTCCTTCTTCTTCTGCCTTGAGACCGTGGGAACGAATCATCGAATCCTCGCCAGTGATGCATAATCCAAGAATCGATTTCACTCTGCTTTCAGATTTATCTCCTGAGGAAATTTTGGGATTCTCGTATGGAGGAATTTATGAATTGTACATCCAATTGCTAAGAATGGAGTCGGGTTCGTTTCGTCAGATGGCTAATGGCTAATGGTGTCTCGAAAATTGACATTCTTATGAAAATACTCGTAAACCTTTGAAATTGACTGTAGCATTCATGCGTATTTTGGACGTTTGTGGTGGTGTTGGTGAAGGATATATTTTTCGTATTTAAAGACGTGGAGAAGAGCACTTTCGTCAGAATTCCTATATTTTCTCGCAATAATTTAATTTCCATTATATTCAATCTACCATGCTTTGACCTTGGTGGTGTGAATACACAATAGGGCTCTAATAACCACGATGTTGGCGAGCCCTAAAGCCCTAATTTAAAAAAAAATACAGAATGATCCCGAATTCATGGTACAAACTTTAAGGATTGGTACAGGACATCATTCATTGTATAGGACGGTATGAGCACACGTGACTTGCTGAGCCGTAAACACAGGAAATACACGATTTCGTTGATCGAATATCCATACTTGTAGCTGTTGTACGTGTGCGTGAAATACCGAGATTCTTTCAATGTGTACGGCCATCGCTCCGCCGACGCTGTCAAGCATGTATCACTGTTTGTGGACGCACTTTTGAACAATTATTATAAACATTGCACTTGTCATCGCCGCTGACAATAATCGCTTTTTCTTTCCTTTCATTTTATTCTTTCTTGTGTTTGCGCCTCACTGCGTCACTTGTACCCCCCGTACATTCCTGTACAATAAAAGATGGTTACTGTGTCCTGTACAGTGAATTCGGGATTATCGTGTCTGTCGGACTTCCTGACGAATGGCTTAAATTCTTCGGACGGACCGCGACCCCAACCAGGGAAATCCAGCTCTGGACACAGGCACGTCCTCTGCACCGCCCAGAGACAGTTCATAACATCTACCTTGTCTTTCAGTACAAGTCGCGCTCCATCATCTTTTTCATCTAATTGTAGTTGGAACCTTTCTTCCACGAGTAATTTAGTAAGTAAAGAGTTGGAATGGCTAAAAATTGATTATGAAATACAACTTGTCGTATAATAAGTGATGGGGTCCACATCTTTCCTCCCTGGACCGAGGTTAAGACATCTGCGCTAAACCCTGTGTGATTCCTATGGACCATTCCTCAGGATCTTTTTTAGGACACTTTGACGGTTGTACACCAAATGTTTTTCAAATGCCAAATATTAATTCAAGATGTTTTGGTGTGTTAGAATAAATCACGCAATTGTCATATTCTACGAATAGATGACCATCTATCGTAGATAAGTTTTATGAAAAGAGAGTTTTAGTTCATTCTCAGATGTAGCAAGAAGATGTCTGAATAGTTGAATTGTAAATATGATTGAATCGTCCATTTTTTTACCGAACCTGACAAGAATAATCAGATTATTAACACATACGCGTAGTCTACTAGGCCAGATTTCCAAGTATTGATGGATATAAATTTGATTTTAGGATACATGTGATCCTAAAATACCCATTATAGGGTGACCGTAAGCGGGGAAGTTGCGATGATGTTAAAATCACAAATAATTTATACAGTTCCTGCCAGAGTTGGAGGCATAACAAATTATAACATACAAAAATGTGTCACTCATGCAAAGGTTAACGCTCTTCTGTGCATCGACATGGAGGACGGAATCTTAAGATCCAGGTTTAGTTTTCGTTTTCATACCACCTTTTGACATGCCAATGAAGAAATTAATAGAGATTTGAAGAAAGAAAATCATCCTGTTTAAGAATAATCCCAATGAAGGGATCAATGGAAGAAGAACATTCTTGCGGAGATGACAAAAAAATTGGGACAATGGACACATCGATAGATTCTGGAAATTAGTCATTCCACGTCAATTCAACACATTTTACATGACCATCTCAGATTTTGATAAAATTTTGTTTGGAGGTAGGTGATATAGATTTAGAACAGTACCAAAAATTGTTGTAAAATTTCTACCCATTTGAAGATACAACAATGTGAAGTTTAAACGAAACGTCCCAAAACGGCTACACACAAAACTTTTGAATTGTTCTGATAGCTTTCGTAATTGAGGTAGAGGATTGGTAGAAGAGTCATTTTACAGCTTGTGTAATGATCTTTACAATTGTGTGCTACATAACATAGGTAAAAGAGGGAAAAAATCAACATGGTTTTTAATTTCTCAGAATCCGCTGTTTCGAAAATTTTCAAATTAATACAAGAAATAGTTTATATTCTTGTAAATCATCTGGAAAAACATGAAGGTGGGATGAAAATGGGTTCAATGTTGAAACAATGAAAGAATGTAGGTTTCTTGACGAGTACCGCGTGCAGAACTAGAATTTTTCTCTTGATTATTGTCTTTCTCTTAATAATTTGATCAAAATCTATGATGTTGAGGTTTAGACCCTGTGTTGATTTGTCGTGGAATGACCCAAGTTTGTTTAGGGTTAAATAAAAAACATAGAAAGATGGGATACATTTCACTCGTAAATTGTCACGCTGACAGGAACAGCTGTCAGTGATGTGTCACGATGCTCAATTCTTTCGACACGTATTGAATCTTTCAACACTCTATCAAGAGCAGTCTTACTTAACCAAAACACTAATTTGAGTGCTCAAAATATAAGAGCAATGTATAACTCACAACTTCCGAGTACCTATTCTTGGAGTGTTTGCGTCGTCAACGGCCAGGTGAAAATTGCGACGAACCGGGACTCGAACACGGGACTTTCTGCTCTGGATGCGGGTATGCTGTCCACTGCACCACCCGCAAATGCGTACACAACATCCACTCGGCCTGTTCCGGTGAACCTGGGTCACATCCCCAGGACAGGGTGAATAAGAGCAATGTGCCTACTTGAAGAATAATAGTATAAATTTATTTTAAAAATACATGTTGACAAAAGGAATTTCTGCAAAAGAGAGAGACCGGGAAAGGTTAAGCAAAATAAAGGTGCATTCCATTTTTGCCTCAATAAATAGCGAGCTGGTTTTAGTCCAGACAAAATATTTAATCTACTCATAAATGCCATTATCACTTCCCTTATACTATTCGCTAGAATACTAATTGATCATCATAAGAAAGAAAAACCATTGAAAAATGAATAAATAGGAAAAATCAGCAGAAATGTTAATAAATTACAATATACGTCGTAATTGAAGTGCCAATAAATCAACATATCTCATAAAATAAAGGACGGAAACATTTCGTGCGTGGATTGGTAGTTTTTCATCAGATTACGAGCAAACATTCTGGAATGTGCTTATTATCATTACCATATTGTCTACTTAAACTTTACGAATCGTTTGTTCTGTTTTCGAAACTACGGAATTTACATAACGACTGCGCAAATAATGAGTGCTCTTTTCCCCGTGAAATATTGCCCAAACATCATGAAAATGGGCTTCGAAATGAATGGCTAGCGAGGGATCTTAATCCTACAATTAAGTGTAGAGAGAAAGCTAATGTACTATTTCTATGAAGTATCGTTTACGGCATGTAAGTGTTTAAGTGTATCATTACGGACCACCGGCGTCGTTTCTTGCCCAGGAAATACAAATCATTTTCTGCATTGTTTTATTTTGTCCTTTTGAGAATTTGTGGTTGTGGTCTAAATATGAAATGGACTTTTTTATAATCCTCATATTTGAGACATTTTATATTCCTGAAAATACATTTTTTAAATTTAAGTTCATGTATTTTAAACGATATTATATTGAATGAATGAATGTGAATTAATTTCTTTATAAACTGAATTTAAAAAGCAGTTGCAAACATGATCACATGGGGGATATGAAACGAAGTTACATTCCGAATACAAGCACGAGGCCATCGCATCAATTCCGATCAAGAACCCAAGGGTAGTGGCGGATTTAATATTTATATGTTATTTAATAAATAGGTACTGTTATCAATTTGTTATTCAAAAAGTATTAAGGACATTCCAACCCATGGATAATCCGTCACTGCTTTATTAATCCAACTTTTAAGTACAAGATAACAATTACAGGTTTCATTTAATCAAAATACCAACCTAAACCAACTCATCCTACATAATTCTTGGATTATTAAAGCTTTTGTCCCGAGAATAAATCCTGTTTGGGACGGTATGCGAGTTTGCAGCATTGAGAACATTGCAATGTTGAGAACATTAAATCACTTGTTTCTAAATAAATAACTAAAGTTTTATTTTTTAAACTGATTATTTTTCAATGTGTTTCGCGGAATTGCCACATTATCCATATAACAATGTCCTTAAACCCCGCCTCAAGTGAATCATTTCTTTTTTTTGACCAAGTAAAAGCAACGAAAAAATAAAAATAAAAATAAAAATTGCAATATTAATTTTTTTTAGAGTAAGATCCATTGCTACTTCAAAGTCACAAACCTATTTAGAGCAAAAAAAAGGATAACAACAAATATTATTATGATCTAAATATTATTATTATCATTATTATAATTATATTTATGAGGTTGGCTAGTCTGCTCCTGGCGTTAGCTGCGGTCGTGAATGTGCTCTCTCTATTTTTTTCAGTTTAGTCTTCCTAATAATTTATTTTTTTCGAGTTTTGTGATTCAGTAGTTGTATGTAAATCCTAACTTTCATTGTAGTGTAAAATTCTTTGTTCTCTGTGAGTGTTAAGTGAAATAAACACTAAAAAAATTTCCTCAGGTTTTCAAGTCTAACGGACCGAATATAATTTCATATTGTTTTCATTCAAGTGCTTCGTTCAGAGGTGTGATAAGTACGGTAAGGTGTACGTAAGTACAAACGGAATCATAAATTTAACTTCTTGGTGCATTAATTTTAGTTATTTTGGTGCATTTAGATTTTCTGGTGCGTATACTATTACATTAGGCAGCTTCCGCAGCGGCAGTTTCAATTGCGATGACTTCCGCTACCTGTCGTTCTTTGACTGTCTCTAATAGCGTCAATGTGAATTCCGCATCGTAATCTTCCTCTGACAGAATTAAATTCTTAATTTCCTTAATTGTATTTTTTCATTTACATTTATTCCTAATTCACTCGCGGCTTCTAGTAGCACTCGCTTTTGAAATTTCTTAAAATATGCCATTTTATAAATTTCTTAAAATTAACTTCACTTGAACCTTATTTGTATAACAACAAGCTGAGTACTCACCCAAATTGTAGCACAGCACAGATGGTACACTAGGCACTCGGTTTCCAGATCCTGTGTTCTTCCACGGCGTCGTAATGTCTTCAGATGGCGCTCACGTTCCGTCACAGGCGTTCGAATCTCACCGCTGCTATACCAGTTGTACCAGCACACCACAAGCCCATATGCGATGTGCGTAAGCTTTTGGTGGAGAAGCGGGATTCAACCATGAACCACAACCTTTATGGTAGAGTTCGCTGCCACCAGCTTGGTTTCCCCAAGCAAACAAACACACGAGTAATAACAATAAAACATTTAATTCAAATTAAATAAAGCTCTGAATATTTACAAATGTAGACAAACTCGCAAATCATAAATACAAGTTTGAACTTGTTATTACTTGATATTGCTATCTAAAAGCAATAATTACACACAGTTATAACTACTGGTGTTATGAATTAACTCGGAAATCTACCCAGATTATCCGAAGTTCAAAAAGTTCCAAGTTGCTATCTCGAAATAAATAACTGTTCCAAGCTATGTTATTCGCGCCTATAGCAAGTAATAGAATTACCGCAGCAATTCTCAGTGGTCTGACGACCAAGCTAACCAAGTTACATATTAAATAACTTGCGTACTTCTATACGCTTTCTCACTTGTCTCAAAGTCTGAAAGCCTCCAGTATAAAAGTCACTTAGGAGCTGAAATCCCTCCAATATATATTGAGGCGGAGGTCACGTGACTACCTCTTCGCCCGTTCGCAACACCCCACCTCGGCTTGGTCATTCCACAGCTTCCGAGAAAAACTGCCTTTTCGGATGAACACTATTTCTGTCAACTGCTGAAATATTCCATACACACTCACTTTCCTTCTCCGGGCGTTCATCTCAGTTTTTCAGAAGTAGAAGGGGGATCTGCCTCTTCACAATACGAGAGGTCTTAACGCGCACCTTTCCTTGTTTGGGCGGTGACGGGCATGGCTCTTAATCGCCTTTGGTATTTCCGGCGAGCACAGTGCTTGAAAATGTTATTTCAAAATCTATACTGGCCACAATGTTACACACTCTAACATAATATTGCATTAATTATTGTCGAATTATTTTTCTGAAGTTGTCGTCCTAGATTTTTATTTATGTCATTTTAGTTGTTGATTTGTTTATTTACTTATTTATTTAATATCTCATTTTCAATTTCCATAGTAATAAATTTATTATTATACTAATATCTGTCAGTGTTAATTATCAGTTCTCGTGTACTCATTTGCTTTTGTCGTTAAGTTGCTAACCAACTCACAACAATGGACACAATCTCATTCCTCAACGCGTTCAAAGCTTACCCTCACAATGAGTACAATGCCTTGATACATTATATTGACACACGGATCAGTGCACTGGAAGAGGTCAATAAGAACACGATCGGCAGGTGGACTACAGTCAGGAATTCTCGCCGTCCTTCCAACTGCTATCACCCGGTCCGACCAAATGCACATCCACCACCCCAAATCTTCACTCAAAATAGGTTTAGAGTGTTAGATGACGTCCCAGTTTCCTCCCTTACCTGCTCGTTTCATCCCCTCCTATCAAGTATCCAAACCTGTTCACAAACCACACACTGGTAAGCACACAGCCGTCNCCTACTCGTTTCATCCCCTCCTATCCAGTATCCAAACCTGTTCACAAACCACACACTGGTAAGCACACAGCCGTTCAAAACCACGTAAAGTAGTTCTACCCAGAGATGAAGCCACTTCCACGTAGAAATCAAACGTGCTCATAATAACTGATTTGCACGGTCGTCACATGTCCTCCGTTTTGCGTGGATTCCTTAGCAGTCAGTTCTCAGTCTCCGTTTTCTTTAATCCAAACGCTCGTTTGGCTGAAGTTATTCGAGAACTGGACTCCCACACTAAAGAACTCACTGAGCGGGATACAGTAATCATGGGCAGAAAGATATTAATTTGGGTGGTCATTTCAACTCGTTTGAACATCTACAAAAACTAAAAACGGTCTCTCAGCACACAAACATTGTACTCTCTAGCCTACCTCCACTCTTCAACGTTCCACAAAAAACCACGAATTTAATCTGGCAAACATCTCCCTAAAACATCACTTGGCAGACACAAAAATCACATTTTTAAATTTGCAACCACACCTGACTGCCAAGGACTTTACACAGCACGGTTTACACCCAAGACCGCCTGGAAAACATCACTTCGGTTCTTTCCTAGTTTCACATCTGACCACATTTTCCTCCTGCTCCTTCGCCCACTCCTACACCTCTTCTACCTCCCTCTGCACCCACCTCATCACCAGGACCTCCTCCATCTCCCTCTGCTCCTACCTCATCACCCCCTCCCCTTCCCATCACCACACCCATTTCTTCCCCTGTCCCTGATCATCATCATCTCACTCGCCCTCATCAATTCCTACATCCACATCTCCTTCCACCCCCATACACAGTCACAACTTGCGCTCAAGAGTATGATGTGACAATCGCGTGCGGGCTTGATCCGGGACTAGAAGATGTACCAAATTCATATTCCCCTCCACAATTTAACTTCTACTCCATTTCTCGAGAATCACAAACTTTGTGCGAAAATAAGATAATTTTATTTATAAGATAAGAAAATAATATAATTATATTTCTTCAATCCCTTTCAAACAAATTGACGAACTTTGAAATTCTTGTAAACGCAAATCCATTCGATTTGCTAACGTTATCAGAACATTGGTTTTCAACTAACAACATCAATGATACTTATACTTCTAATTATTATTTAGCAAGTTCTTACTGTCGACAAAATTT
>NNCF01128324.1:574496-586213 GCA_002313205.1 Laupala kohalensis | reverse complement strand
TACATCAATAATAAAAGTTTTTCTTTTAGATTTGTCTATTAATAATATATCTGGTTCTGTCTGTAACGATTTGCTTATCCCAGTACTAAGTGGCATTTCTATTTTCCAAGAGAGGTGGTGGATCGAGGGTATAATAGTAGGTAACTGTTTCAACCAAGTTAAAGTTTTTAGCTAGCTGTAGGTGAATTATTTTGGCCACTTGACTATGTCTGCAGGTGTAGTCTAGAGGGACGAGTACTTGATAACCCGAAATAATGTGATGGATTGTTTCATTGCAGGTGTGGCATGCTGTACATAATTCATCGACGTTCTCATGCAGAATTTCTTTTCTGTAATATCTAGTTGGGATTGCTTGATCCTGTATAGCACACATAAACCCCTTCAGTCTCCTTATTAGCCCTTATTATTGTTATTATTATTATTACTATTGTTATTACTGCGTAATCCACACATAGATCGACTATTTAAACGTGATATGAATGTGTGTCTTTATTGTCCAGTTAGCTTCCTCACATTACATTCAGCTGTCTCATAACTATTGATGAACAATCCTAACTTCTTAGCAAAAAAAAAAGACGAACATACAGCTTGAGTAAATCAACTAACGAGGTTTGGAGAGCATTGTCCCGCTAATGTATCCCGAAATTAGCGCGCGCGCGCATGGAGCTTTCATATCAAACCTTCGTGGAACACGTTCATACGTTCTTGGAAGAAGCGTGCGAAAGTGGACCAGACCTCGACTCGAGTCGTTCGACATGAACAAAACATAAGTGCGTAGAAATTACACGGCAAACGCTCGCTACACTGTCCTCCCGCTCGCCGGTCGGTGGGAGGATTTCCATGGCGTTCACGTGAGGTCGTTGTCCTCACGGAGCGTCGGAGTTTTTAAAATAATTGGACATCCCGTATAAAATAAAATGGAACTTGACCTCCCAAATATCTCGGAGTCAACGATGTTTTTTTTTTCATGAGCTCGGGTTTTTAAGTTTTTTAGGGGCGTAGGAAGGATTGAATCACTAAAATATCGGAAATTGACGAAAATAAACAGACCAACTTCTACATGTGACTTCAACTTAGAAATTTTATACACATTTAAATGAAATAATTGCGCTTATAATTGATGGAGTAATACATTGCGTCTTACAGAGGAAACATACGTTTTCAAAAATGACCAACTTTTAAATCACGAAAGTGACGTAAGTTTAATTAAATAAAAATGAAAGACTTACGACCTTTGATGGACTTTGATTAATATATATTTTTTGATAACAACTCACAACGTTTCGACTTCGTCTTAAGCCGTCTTCATGTGATCAAATAATAACAAATTATAACATGAAACATAACAACAGAATAATTGAACATGATACTAAACATAAACCACAACATATAACCACAAAATGTATAATTATAATTAATAATATTATAATTTGTTATTATTTGAATCACCTGACGACGGCTTAAGACGAAATCGAAACGTTGTAGGTTTTTATCACAAAATATATATTTGTTCGTCCATAAAAGGTCTGAAGTCTTTCATTATTTATTTAATTAGAGTATATAATAGACGTTAATTTGATGCAAGTTTACTCTGATTTGTAGTAAATTTTCCAGAGTATTTTTTTGTAATCGCCGTTATCTATAGGTCACCGGTCATTTTTGAAAAATATTTTACTTTCTCCGAGAATACATGCACAAATCACGCGAGTTCCCGTTTATAGTTTGTACTATATTATTATCTGATTGATACAAATTAAATGATAATTTTTTCTTCATTATTTTTTATGTTTCAAAACAAGTAGAAGAAAAATAAAGAAAACAATTATACATCTCAGTGATTTGTCTAACTTGAAGTGCTGGTCTCACGTTAATTTCCCACCGCGATTCATTTCTGTTCTGACAGCCTTCCTTTTATGCCCTTATTTCCACCGCGCATCAGAGTGTGGTTTTTATAATTGTCATCTAGTAGCTTATCGTGCGTTAGGGCGTCTGCGTGTGACGAAACTGGAATACAACTCGGTATAATTCAACTAGTAAATAAATTGTCGGTGTTCGCGTATGACGATGCTATCAAGTGTCTCGGTGCGTGGGATTACGCAGAGGTTATGCGGAGTCAATTAAGAAGCGTATTTATGCAACACGACGGAAAAGTCGCGAGGAGCCTCCTGCACTTTTAAAATGTGTTAAATTTTAAGTCCACAGTGGAGAAGAGTGATACGTATTTCTCCCCGCAACAGTGAATCATAATAAAAGCAAAAGTTGGAGCAAGTCCTCATTAAAATGTTTGGGAGAGATGAAGATATGCTCGTTAGTCTGTTTCATATTAATGTGAGCTTGGGAGAGGAATGTTCTGGTTAAAGTGTTTAATTTTCGGACTTGGAATTTGGCCTCGCATTCATCTTCTTTACTTTGATACCTGTTATAATTGAAGTTGTGAAGTACTGTAAAATAACAGTAAATATCAAACATATATTTATTTATTCTTCTCCCTAGGGAGACACGAACATCCAACACGATTCACTTTTCCGTGTCTTTCCAAACGAAGTGTTTAAAACAAAATCTGNCATCTTAAAAAAGTGCTGCAAATCCATGCTAGACAAAATATGTTAAAAGAGGGAAAAATTGTTAGTCGAAGTCCTAGGCACATACTTAAGTCAAACTTAGTGGTTTGGTTGCATGATGGTATGTATTCTAATAATTAAGGTTATTAATTCTAAATTTGTGCGAATATACTCATTCAATACTTCCTACATAATAAAACAAAAAAGTAATCATTTTATAATTTGTTTTTATTACTAATGTATGCTCATTACCCACTTTGGAAATGGGAATACCTTAATAATAATAATTTTTTCCGGGACCTTCCGAGTCAGGCCTCTATTTCGTACTCTCCTTCTAACACAATCACAAGGTTTCGAAAGATCTAAAGTAGCAATTCTTTCGAAATGCCACAAAAGACGAAGTGGACAAACAAGAGGAAATAAACAAAATTGATTAGACCTTGAGTTGCGTTAATCGTTTTATGTGGGAAAAGAAAACCGTTATTCATTTCTGTAAATTTTTGAATTCAGCGTGTGATAAATTTAACTGTAATGCCCAAAAAAAATAAAAAAGAAAGAAAGAAACTACCGAGCTTCGCTGGGAAACTTTTGAATCGTTTCACGATCAAGCTTGTCAAAGACTAACTTGATAATAGCGAAAACGTCATTTCCAGAAGTTTACACCTCATGTTTGCTCAAGTCACTCCATGATATATTAATGCATTTTAAAATTTAAAAACTCGTTCTTCAATTAATCTATATCTAACCAAAATCATTACCTGTACTGCATTATGTACTAAATTTCTACCTCGATTCATTTCCATTTCAGTCGTAAAACGCCAATTTTGTGGATTGTTATATACTAGCAGAACTACCCAGCGTTGCCCAAAAATTAAAAAAAAAAATAATTACTGGAATTCGAAATTTTAAAACAATTCACAAATAAAAGAAAAAATGTTTTGCGTTGTTAAACAACCACACAAAAAATTACACGAACATTCGAATAAAAATTTGTACTGAGAATAGATGTATTTTACCATACGATGGGTATTAACACATGTCAACAGGTATAGATTTTTTAGCTCATTCTTTACGACGTTCCTTGGGTTTTAGTATAATATTCTAAATTTATACGCTGATTTTCATGTTTTTCTTCCATAGTATTAAATTTTCATTTTTGTTCATTTCAATTTTTTTTTTAGGATATAAGGATGATTTTCAAACGTTTTAGGATATGTACTTGAAAACATGATTTTCTCAGACTTTATAAAATTTTACTTCTACGATTGGGTCACGAAAATAACTATAAGTTCAGTTGATTGTCCGCCTCACGTATCGCAATCGAACTCAGGCGTACACATTAATAAGCTTCACAGTCATGCGAGTGAAGATTCATATCTACTGATTAGCAGCCAATTTTAATTTGTTTTTGTAATTCATCAATTTTCATTATACTTTGCTTTTTTGTTGCAATATCCCTGAAGAAGAGGCCTTTGAAATTTCAAATAATTTCGTCCATTACTCTTTCTGATTTCCACGCAACGGACATTCCATATAATTAGATTTTATTAGAACAGATTACGATTGTTGTCATTAGAGTTAGTGTTTTGTTTTATAAAATGGAGCCGTTTTTATTCACGTGGCGAAACATGGAGAGGAATGAAGTCTTCCTGGCTGCGTGTAATATCGTGGGCGTCTACTTCTCTTTCTTTTCCTCTTCTTGGTGTCTGAACTTACTTTGATGATATGTTCTGGTCCCATAATGCATCATCTTCCAGGTCTACAACCACACAAGATGCAGAAGCAGATAACACAGAGATAAAAAACCGTCTCCTAATTTCAGTTACGGGATTGTGTGGAGTTGTATGCTGAAAAGGAAATAAGTTGTAAGTTATTAAAAGTATCAAGTGAATTTGGACGATCCCGATAACAATTTTCTTATATTTTCTATCGTTGTCAGTTTATGTCGCGTCTTGTAGTGTATTCTTACAGTTGGACGTATTCCAGAATAGTGTAATGTATTTAATTATTAAGATTAAATTATCTATAGTATTCAATGTAAAACATGGCTCTCGTTCCTTTTTATGTATTTGCGACACTGGAACCGCCGCATCCAACGTAAAAAAGTGAAGGTCCTATATAGTAGATCACAACGCAGTTTCACAGTATCATAAGCTCTTGAAATAATACAATAAATAAAACGTTTAGTTCGTGTGTTGTGTCTCTTTTTTTTCGCAAAAATAATTTTGAATTGAATTTTTTAAATGTCTTATTCACGAACAAATCTTTGCACATTTTATTTAAAACATTTTGTACTTTGAATTGTGTATCATTATTATTATTTTCTTTTGTTCAGTTTGTTTTCTATTGATAGTGAAAACAACGACTGTAGGTCGAGAATCTATTATGAATCAATGCGACATGCTCGAGACTAACAATACTCGTATAAAAGAAGCATGGACGACATTAAAGAACCATTCATCAATGAATCATTATGCAAAATAATCGGCATATTTTAGTGTAATACAATTTCAGAGTCCCTCCTAAGTAGTAAAAATATTTGAAAATATTTTGGTTGATCCACTTACGCACAAATGTATTATAAAACCAATAAAAATCTGCAGATAGTCGATGAAAAATTGAAATTATAATTATGCGCGATGAACTTTGACTTACAAAAAATGTTTAAGTGAGCGTTGGACTTCTAAATTAGGTCAGGTCGTTACCATTGATGTCTGGCTTGAAATTTCCTACTTTGCGAGTTTCTGAAAATACACTTGTAAATGTTGGAATAAATATTACATATATTTCATCGAGGTGAGCCGTTTTTGCAATGAACTAGAAGCATAGTACTAGAAGTTGGAGTTTAATATTGTAAAAAAAATTATTAACAATTCGATTCTTTTCAACTCTTGTAATATTATTATACTTTAACTAAGTGCAAGAATTATTCCCTCATGTTTAGCTAGTAGAATTGTATTTGAATTCCCGAGAAAGACATTTCTCAAGGAATGAATCCAAATTTGGAGACGAAATTTATCATGCATAAAATAATTGCAAGATAAGACAGAAACACTTGCGAGTTTCCTTATCTGACTTATTTCAATGAATAATGAGAAATGTCGCGAATATGGCATTTAGTTACATAACATGTTCGTTGACTATGCACAAGCTTTTGATTCTGTGCTCAGAGATGAAATCATGCAAATCCTCGCTGACTATGAGATCCCAAGAAAACCAAGAAACCTAATAAATCTCACACTAAGTAATACCAAAACCAAAATTAGAATCGATAATCAGTTAAGCGATGAGTTCAATGTTGAGTTTGGGGTCAGGCAAGGGGACCCTTTATCGGCGACTCTGCTTTGTGTAGTAATGGACGTAATCCTGGCCCAATTAGATCTCAGGGGTAACATTTCCACTCGATTAAAACAATGTATGGCTTATTCTGACGATTTATTGCTAATCACCAGAACAAGAAAAACGTTAGAAAAGGTCTTCTTTGAACTCAAGGTAAACTCCTTACAATATGGACTCTCCATCAACATGCATTAAACACAGTATATGAGGTGTAAGACATGGGATCACAATGGATGATGTGGTACATCAAAAAATAAACTCATACAAATACCTTGGCTCTGTTGTAAACGGAGATAATTCAATTGAAGAAGAAATTAAAGAAATAATAGTAGTTCGAAACAGGGCATACTTTTTTCATAAAGCATTGTTGAAAAATAAACTTCTCTCTAAAAGTGCCAAATTAAAACTATATACAACGGTAATAAGACCAGTAGTTACATGTGCAGCCGAAACTCTTGAAGTAAATTACATCCAAAGGCTAATGATTTTTTTAGAGGAAGACTTTGCGAAGGATATACGGCCCAATAAAATTAGAAGATGGCACCTGGAGAATAAGAAATTATAGTGAAATAGATGAAATAATTAAATCTAGAAGCATAATAAATTTTATAAAAGCACTGAGACTTAGCTGGTTTGGGCATATACACAGGATTGACAATGATAGAGGAGTAAAGAAAATTTTCAACTGGTTTCCCTTATCCAAAAAGAAAGGAAGACAAAAAATAAGGTGGACCACTAAAATAAGGAAACAGAAAGGAATGGAAGGCTAACACGTTCTACACAGGAACGTTGTAGTGCCGAAGAAGAAGAAGAAGACGAGGAAGAAGACGAAGAAGAAGACGAGGAAGAAGACGAAGAAGAAGACGAGGAAGAAGACGAAGAAGAAGACGAGGAAGAAGACGAAGAAGAAGACGAGGAAGAAGACGAAGAAGAAGACGAGGAAGAAGACGAAGAAGAAAAAGACTTATTTCTATGCAAGAGTAGAGAGTTAAATTTCTAAACATAGATAAACTGTATCTAAATCTATTGTCTTTATCACTTGGGATTCAGGTCGTTAAGAAACTATCGTTTAAACGAATATTTGTTTTATTTTGTTTCGCAGCAGTGAAAATATCATTTGTCTTCTTCCTATCGCAAGAAAGACAGTTCAGCGAACAAAGAACTGGATTTAATGACCTTTTAAAATAGATTTGTTATATATTGACGTAGGAATTTTGTTTTGTAATTTTCTCTTCGCAGATTAGTTTTCGTTAGCTGAGTAGTCTATAGATAAACTAGTGGTGGAAAACCCTTGTCACCATCTGCAGCATAGGGTGACAAAAATATCGTAAAAGTTTTATGTAAATGAAATTTCGTTGTTGACACACATTCATTTTTGTATCTTCGGTGCGTTTGCTGTCCTCCTATGTATTTTATCATTATCATATCTTTCATTTCAGTTTACAAAAAGTGTATTCTACGTCTGCTTTGTCCATTTACGTGGCTAAATATTTTTCTAGCTTCTTAAATCACTAAACTAATGTGTAAGTGTTGCACACACAAATTATTTTACTGCGTCTTTTACAAAAACCTTCAAGCGAAGTACCGCTAATGCAGATGTAATGCATACTAATTGTACCTTACGTACAGAAAATTTAAGCAAAATCCTTGGAGCTGTTTTTGAGAAATATTCGGAAGAGTACTTTGACCTTCATGTGAAGTATCCTTTGTTTTAAAGTAAAAATATCAGAGCACGTGCATCGACAACAAGTAAATTCTACCGTAAATATGTGTTAAATTAATTCATCCATTTACTCAGAATCCCTGCGCCCAGACGGACGGACGAACGGACGTCATGGCAAAAACAACTTTTTCTGGATCAGGGATAACCAAAACGGATATTTCCGTCGAAATTTTAGAATTTTTTCACGATTACAAAACTTTCCATATACTACGTATATGAGAAAGGAAAATTGTGTTTTAAATTAATAAATTCAAAAATTAAAATAAACAAAGACATGTGATTCCTCAGATTTGAAACGATGCAGCAAAGGACACCGTAACAGGGACCTTCGACAAATTGTAAGTAGCGGAGTTTTTGTCAGAAGGATCTTACTTTGCACCATTATTTCCAGCACTCGATTCCGTTTGAAGATGAATGAAACAAGGACTGTAGTTCTGAGTTCAGCTGGGTACTATGTGCTGCGAGGTAATCCAAAATAAGTTTAACATGGTCCATGAGGAATGCATTATGACTGGAGTATTTTTTGGTCCTTCAATCGCTAGAATGTGGTGGTCCAATGATTAGTCGCGGAGAGTAAAATAGCTTAAATCCACCTCGAGGTCATACTAAGTCATACTCTTTTTATTTTCTAATTGTACGGAATGTATAAGGAAAGTATTGATTTTTTTACGTCTCTTCGGATTCACGAAACCTTTTCAAATTTTGCCCATGCAGTCCAATGATGTATGTGTGTGTGTTTGCTTGTGTGTTAAGAATTTTGTTCCCCCGATAATTCAGGAAAAAATTGATCTATCAAAACCAAACTTGAGATTTGTCTTTGAATGTCTTGGGAATAGAACCTCATTCCTGGGCAGCTCATTACGATTTCATTTATAGACCGCGATCCATTTCCGGTTTCTTAAAATTAAAAATGTTGAAAATATACAGTCACGTTTTGAATGTTAAGTTTATTCCGCGTGCAGATTGCTAAGCCCCGTTTAAGTACGTCGCATCGTTTTAGAGATATCTTGTTGGCGAACGAGGCAATTGCAAAAAGTCTAAGGTAGAAGATAATTCATGCAATCTGCACTTGAATGTGCAAGTATGATGATCAGGAGTGTACTATGTAAGATTGTTAGGCTAAATATGTGTAAAGCGATTGACTTTTTAAATATGTTATGAGTTTGTTAATTATATTATATTATGATTTTATTTCTGGAAATGTTTTTCTGTTTTCTTATGTTTTTTTAATAGCAATATACGGTTTTGATGCTATTGCTGTCTTGTTATGAATTGTAATTGGAAAGTTGAGTGGGATATTTTTTCTTTCAAAAACGCAATGATGTACGAGTGACAGATTTTCCATGGGTAATAATCATGGCAGCTGCTCTAAAAGAATTCCAGAATAGTGAAGGTAGCAGATTATAGAGGAGGGGCACATCAAATGGACAACGGCGGGCAAAAAGCGAACTGCTTCATACTGATGGACTTAAGAGCTCGGTGCTTAAGAGCTATCAACCTTATAATGTACGAATGACACAATTAAGTTCAAGCGGTTTATAATTTGCCGCGTCGCGGGTGGCAAAGGAGTTCTTTTTCTCAAATTCAAAAACAGTTTTTGAAAAGCACCGTGTTCGAGAAGTAAAACGTGCCCTACGTAATTTTGAAAAAAGCTCGAAACATAGAAAACAATTCCTGTGAAACCGATGATGAAGATAGTACACAGTGGCGTAACTACCCAAGTGAGGGGCCCCGGACAAAATTTAGATCGGGTCCCCTTAGTGGCCGTAGTTTCAGTATTTTAATATAATTAAATTTTACTGTTATTGAAAAATATTTTATGATTTTTAAGTAATAAATTCAACTTATCTCAGTAACTGTTTAGTAATTTGATAATATTTACGAACCAAGTATTTTCAATGCGGAAATTGCACACAAAAATCAAATGAATTTATTTTCATACGACGTACTTTCGTCTCTGCAAATGCTTTAATGCTGCAAATGAATGAATTTTCGTTTCGGAAAATGAACTGATCTAATATACTTCTTAAACAATTTGAATGCTAATGTGCGATCGAGAAAACACTTAAACCACTTACTCTTTCTTGATAAATGGAATTTGTCTTAGCTGACGGGGTCTTTCGGCATTCCGGGGTTCTTAACTATCGCCCAAAATAGGTTTTAAGCGGTATGAATAAAGAGCAGGAACGGTTTTTAAATTTTCATTCTCATAACGTAAAATAATGTTTTTAATAATAAAAATTCTTTTGTTAGAATAACAAATCTTTTTCACTAACTGTTAAAAAACATGGAGAAGGTGCCACCACTCCCAAAGGAAGGGGACCCCGTGTGCATGGGGGTCCCCTGACAATGTCCGGGTGTACAGGGCACTAGTTACGCCACTGATAGTACAAATATCTCGTAACACGTATAAATATGTATTGGAGAACGGTTCGAAATGTTAATGACCTGTCCGTCACAGGTCTAGTCATATTTTAAAAATAATTTTGTTTCTTGGGCCCAAAAATGTGTAATGGGACATAAATATTTAATGTAATATAACTCAGTTTCAGAAAAGGTAAAAAAATTGTTGTTACACTACACAGCATTGATTTTTACATATATTGATAACACACAGAACTATTGTGTCAAATTGTTAATAGGATACATAGAAATTNTTTTTCCCTCCACGTGGTCATACGCAGTTTGTACTGTTGTTTGACAATAAATTTATTTATTTATTTACATGAGACATTTATTCTAGAATACATCAGTTTAAAGAAAGAGATTATGTTATAATTTATATAGGTCAATTTTTGGTCCAAAACCCTTTTATTTTGTTCCATTGTAAAGGATCGTCTAAACGTGCTTTGCCTCAGGGGCCCTAGATTTATTTTCTCCGTAATTTGAGAGTATAATTTATTTATAATCCGAGAAAATAAATAAAATAATCTATTCTACTCTAATATGATTTCTGAACGTGTGTGGGAGGGTTTCATAAATTCGACTTCTACTTCAGTTCAATATTTCAAAGTACGAACAAGTATTAATCAATATTTGAACAGGATTTTCAACCGTTCAAATATTGAAACAACTAAAGTATGTAAATCCTTTTGTATCTAAATTTTGAAACATCTGCCCATCGTTTGGTTGTATTTATTATTTCTTCTTCAATCTGACTTTATTTTAATTCTAAAAATAGATACATCCTTGTGACAAGTTTCAAAATCAGGTTGTCATCCAAATATGATTTGCAAAACGTGATATACCAATACGATTTAATAATTATATCATTCTATTATAATTATCAATGCTATTTTAATACAATACGCATCAAAAATAAAAATACTTGGAAAAGGAAAGTAGAAATGGTGTCACCTTGAAACTCATAGTTGATATGTTTATCAAATTATTAAAAATTGAATTTTACATGTGTACAGATATTGTACAAGTTCTTTTAATTTTGCTTATCATTTCTGTCANTTGTACAAGTTCTTTTAATTTTGCTTATCATTTCTGTCAAATTGTCCACGCTTATAACTATTTTATCCGTATCACAGCTCATGCATCACGCGTCCAACTCGGATAATCCAAAGAAAGTCAGATCTGATCTCGAATTTGTAGTGTGTATAATTTTAACAATCGTAATTTTTTACCAGAATATGAGTAATCTTAATATGATTTCATTGAAATAAAATAGTAGATTCAACGATATCATTCTGAAGTTATTTTAACGAGCAAAAATGAATTATCTTGATGAAGAACTCGTGACTTTCACCTTTCATATCATTCAGATAAAGTTTTGTATAATGTTTCGTAAATAGCTCTTATTGCGTGCAACAGATGAAATGACGTCTTCTCTTATCTCCATTTACAATTAGCCTCTACGAGCGAGTGCATCACTTCCGCTTTCACTTGGAAAGCGTGCTTGTAAAGCACATCCCCCCTATACCTTCCCTACCCTGTACCCCTCCTGGCTCAACGCCGCACTGTGGTCCAGAAACGGTCGAGAGCGGTCAAAAATAGTTTTCCCCTTTTATTCTCTGAAACTCAATACTCTCCTTATTCTATAAAGTTAGAGGATTAATTACGTGAAAGAAAACCTGACTGAACGT
>NNCF01128324.1:550771-574342 GCA_002313205.1 Laupala kohalensis | reverse complement strand
TTTTTTTTTTTTTTGGAGGGGGGGGTCTAAGACTTTCAATGTGTAGTTTGTTTGAAAAATCAAAAAAATTCAAGATAGTGGATTTAAGATGGAGGAACCTAATTTAATTTTTTCAATTTACACCGAAACTCGTGTTAATCTTATTCTCCTTCAATAAATATCTTTTTATTATAGTGAAACTATTGTTACGTAATTTTAATTTTTAACAGTTAATTTTTGTTCATAAATATATATAGTATTTTATAGTTTTCGTCATTAATTTAACAGTTGTATTACCACAGACTATTTTTTTGATGCAAGATGTAATAGTTTTTTATTATAAAACATTCATGTCTTACATAGCTCCAAATGTTCAATACGTCAAATCTTCGTGTTGCGCAAGGTTTTTCTTCTTTTTTTACGTCTAGTTTAGCATAGTGTTGAGTTTCAGAGAATGAAAGACATTCAGAGAACATTTTTGACCGCTCTTCATCGTTTCTGGACCATAGTGCGCCGTCACAAAACTGAGGAAAGCAATTTCCTCCCCCCCCTCCCCCCGCCCATGCAACCCACTACCATCACAAAACGGAGGAAAGTGAGTGCTTTTGAGAAAGAACAGTGCGCATTCACAAGTGAATTTGACTCGACGTGCAATTACCTCTGTATTCATAACTCAGGTTGCCAAAGGGCATTATGTGCGAGGGAGTGAATTAACTACAGGAAATTCGTTTACTTCAAAAATGAGTAATTCCTCGTTCCTCATATGATTTTACCATAAAGCTTTGCAAAAAGCATTTCATGAATTATGGTGCGTATTTTAGCTCAGTTAGATCTTGTGCAACTACACACTGAATAAAAATGGCATAACTTCGCTTTTCTCTTATGAGAGAACACATCTAAAATTTAATGGAAGTTAGAATTCTTGTGAGGACAAAGGATGTTAGTAACACTTTTATTTGTATACTTCCGTTTAGTCTCAAATCACATTGACAAATGATTTTACACATAGTTCTTACGGTCATTGCCAATTAATTTTGTATTGTGTGCCAATGTTGGCCAAGAACTCGCGTTTCAAACTCAAAAACTAAATGAGTATCCTTCTTTTTTTAACACCTCCCATACGACTCATCGTATTTTGCACATTGTTTTCGCATATGTATTTAAAATATCCCAACAAGGTATGAAATATAAAATAAATTATTTTCTTTTTACTTCTATATAAATAAAACTTAAATGCTGTTCGTTGGTAAGCGCATCACTTGAGAAAGGCTGGACGATTTGGCTAATTTGTTTTAAATGTTTGTAATAGTCAGAATAAGGTTTTTAGGGAAAGAAAAATTGGAATAAAAGCCCGGAAAGTTGGAGAATTCGAGAAAATCACAAAGTGGTTTCTTCTATGGAATTTTTGTATGAACTTAAAATGGAATTTTTGTATGAACTCACAATTTGAACGACGGGTTTGTGGAATTTTGTTTTGTTCGTTATGATCCCGGAAAAGTTTTCCGGGAAAAAATCGGGACAATTACTAAGGAGAGACAGAATATTCGGACAAACTGCAAAAATCATGCTTTTTGTGTACACTCTCGATGATAACTGACGATAAGAACGTCATATTTGGTTGATTCTTTTTTGTTTTGTTTTTTTTAGTTGAATCGTGATTCTCTTGTAAGTTCATAAAAAAATCTACTGAAATTTCGACAAGACAACATCTGTCGAGTGAGCTAGATATTTTAATAAATTATTCGAAAAACCGATAAAAGGTTTCTGTACTGACAAGGGAAACGACGAATAACCTCGGATGTCGATAAATCAAACTCGAATCCCCACTATAGTTATCGGCGATGGAGACGCAGGAATTCCTCAAATACATGCGAGTGAATTCCCGGGTATGCGAAGAGGAATGAAGTGAGAATCGTGGCCAAGAAATCTGAGCAAAGTTTGGGATGAAATCTAGGACCAAAATAAAAAATTGATTAACAGAAAATATTGCCTAGACAACGAGAAAAACTTCCACCATGCAAAAAAACCGACTCCCTAGTCGGACTCGATCAACTTAAAATTAAACTTTTTCTGTGGCTGCGATTGAAATCTTAAAAAATGGCAATGATTGCAATTTTAGACGCAAACATACTTAGCAATTCACATCTATCTTTCACGAAACATCAATGGCTTATCCCCCCTTTACTCGCGTGTACGTTCCCCATAACATGGCGTCAAAATTAATATGGCATTTTACCATAACATTCTGCTAAAATAAATCTATCAGATATATTTGTATTGTGTTATAACACGTCAGACTTTTACTTAAGAGACCCCGAAGGTGTCTAACGGGTTCGCGGAGGATGAAGCTCCGCAATTTCTTGACGTCGGCTCTAGGAGAAGGAGATGTGGGCTGCAATTCACCCCAGGAAAGACACAGTACTCATTTTACGACACGCTGAGTAGGTCTGGTCGCCAGTCTGAGTTTGGTGATGTGATTTAAAGTCCTTATCCAACCAGCGACTCAGCACTCCACCCATTGAACCGACCACATACTCCTATTGTAACACATAACTAACTTTGTATTCTTATCTATGCTAAGTATCTAGGAGTGTGTTGCAATTTTCAATCCGTCTCTGGCCCTCGGACCCTTGATCGGAATTGATGGGATGATCCATTGCTTGCTTGCGGAGAATAAATTAGTTTATTGTCCTCCACGTGATCCTATGCTGTTTGTAAATGCTCTTTTGTCACTAAATTTATTTATTTACTAGTTGAGCCGACAGAAGTTGTCCTGTCCAAATTTCAATAAATTTGTAATCATTTTGTGAATTTGTGAAGAGANAAATGTGTGATGTGCCTGGAATGTGAATTCAAATGAAAAATCGAAAAAACAAAACAAAAAAGAATCAACCAAATATGACGTTACTATCGTCAGTTATGTTCGAGTGTGCATATAAACATTATGATTTTTGCATTTTGTCCGAATTATCCTACTTTTTTTTGTAATTGTCCCGAAATTTTTTTCCTGAAACTTTTCCAGGACCTTAACGAACAAAACAAAATAAAATACGCATCGAAACCATCGTTCGAATCGTGAGCTGTGGTCTTGAGTTTATACAAAAATCCTATATAAAAAAGCACTTTCAGTGTTTTTCGAATTCTTCAATATCCCGGGCAACTTTTCCAATTTTTCCTTCTCTAAAAACCTTATTCTGACCATTATAAACATTTTTTTTTTAAATAGTCAAATCGGTTCGGTCGTTGTCAAGTGATGCGCTTACCAACGAACAGCATTTAATTTTTATTTATAAAGATTTTATTTGAGAAGTATCGTTTTGTAATGTATCGGTTTGCAACATCGTACAACCTTAATTGGAAATCTTGGGAAGATATCTTTCCCGTTAACTTTGATTATCCATTCTTTCCCTCGCAAAGTGCACCGCCTTTCAGGTCCGCGGATCAACCTTATTTCCGAATACGAACGAAGAAACGGAGCTGGAGTCACCCGTCGCCAATTACTCGAGTGACCCTGTGTTTTCCAAGCGGCAGACGGGAACGACACAGCCGCAGCCGCCGCCAAGCAGTCACACTAATTTCTCCTCCAAATTATACGTCTGAAAGGCTCTCTTTTATCCTAGACAACGTCAGATGAGGCTGCTTCACATTAGTGTATAATTCAGAGAGATACAGATACGATAATTTTGGTAGGGATATCCAAAGTTCAGGATCAGTATTTAATTCTACCTACCTATAGAAGTAATTTTTTTTTATAATCAAGATCCAAAAATGAAAGTAGCATTGAATATATTCCTAAACAATATTTATAAAAATATATTTATTATTATTATTATTTTATGCCTTTTGGCAAGGTTCAGGCCAGGAGGCTTGCTCTTCCACCTAACTGTTGGACTTGGGTAAGGGAATTGCGAAGGAGAGATATTGTGTTACCGAACCAACATTTGTCTGGAGTTGGTGAGTGAAACCTCACCTGGTACGACTGAGCAGGGTTCGAACCCACGCTCTACCGCTCAGCGGGACCATGGAAGCGAAGCCATATATATAAACTTCTTCGTCCGCAAAAACCACGTCTCAGTATGCATAAATACCAACGTTTCGATCATATTGCTGTCACCTTCAGAGCAATGTCAGAGTCATACAAACCTAAGTCGCTGACCTAGGTAGAAAACGACAGAGACTTAGGTCTGGGCGACTCTGACATTGTCCATAAGAAGGTCACAGCAAGATGGCCGAAACGTTGGTATTTATGCATACTGAGACGCGGTCTCTCTCGGAAAAAGCTAGTTTATACTTACTCCAGCCGCGCAACTCTACGTTTACAATATTTATAAAAATATTTTGAGACATACGAAGGAACAAATGGAGAAAAATAGCTAAACAAATTACATAGCGAAAGATACATTGCTACTATAGTCCGTATTTCCGATACAGATGAAAGAAATAAAGAAACATGATAATTAACAACATTTTATGAGTTTTTTGTTCGGAAGAAACAATTTCATAATTATACTTTTATTAATGTTTGAACCAACCTCCGATGCAGATTGTTTTGGACTCGGAGAGTCGTAAGATAGATCAAGTCTATGACTTGGTAAGAAGGCACTTTTGATAGGAACAGGTTAAGATCATAGAAATTGAACGAATAACCCTTTCATTTCGTACCACTGCATATTTTAAAAGGTTTAATAACTTTTGAAAATATTTTCATGTGTATCAGTGTAATGAACTATGAAACTGAGTGTCGTCAGAAGCGTAAATATTTAATTATGTGTTGTTGAATGAAAATGGGAGGCGGGCCGGAATTCGAACCTGGGACATCAGCTTAGCACTCTGATGTGCAACCAAGTACGCCACTCCGTTCGTCTCCTGGTCCAGACATTGGGTCGCGCAAGTTGTATGACAATATTAGAGTGAGTCTGGAGGAGAACGGGATGGTGTACTTGGTTGGACAAGAGCGCGCGAAGGTGAATGACCCGGGTTCGATTTCCGGTCTCGTTTCTCATACCATAGTTAATCTCTTACCTGGAGATATTGTTCACTACATTTTAACAAATTTTTGTATGTTCATAAATGTTTATCAGAGAAGGAGAAATAAAAACTGGAACTACTTTGCTGCTCGAACTAAATAACCCACCGTAAAATATGACATCAGATTCTTCTGACTGTTAACGATGGAGGAAAAGCATGAAGAAACGTCATCTGATTTCATATCACTTTCTTTGGTTGATCCATGTCATATTTGATGGACCTCGTGACTTCCAGGTAGGAGATAGCATCTGCTTCGTAAGCCGTGTAAGTTGACATCCACATATGATCCCCCCTGGCGCCTCCCACTAGTGTGTACAACTTTGTGACTTCGTGTGAAGGTACCCGTGCGCCGACGACACGACAAGTGTTTTGTAGTGGCTTAAATTTTGCCGTGCGTCACTCATTAAAGTCGGCCTTCGCTAGCGCTCGCTCGTGATTACATCTGCGACGGTTTGTAGCGCGATACGAGTGTCGCAAGCCGAAACACGCGACCGCAGCGCCTCTCTGGCGATGGAAGAGGGAATTATTATTGCGGAAGATGAGGTTGTTACCCATGACTTCCACCACGTTCCTGAAATCCATGAACCAACGCACAAAATACTCAAGTATCTGTAAAAAAGCAAGAACTGAATGAAATAATGCCCATAAAATATTTTCTTACGATCGTTCCAGTTTAGTTGTTTTTTTTTCTTCCGACGTTTCGCCCTCTCGAGACAACTACTAAAAAAATATAATAAGATATAAAATATGCAACACAAAGATTTCAACGATATAATATAACAAGGGCTGATGTACCTACAATTAAAACAAAGAGGTGTAGCACGTCATTACATTTAAAGATTTGTTGGAACACACATAACCTAAATTGTGTCGTAAGTCACTTATGTTCCAAACACAATAAGGAATGTATAGTAATCTCTCTCCCTCCCTTCCCAAATGTCGGAAATGTAAATAAAACTTAAAATGTTTCGTAAGAAAATTTGTTTTGGACAAAATACTCAAGTTATGTTATCATATGATCACGATTGGTTGAAATTTTGATATACTTGGGGTTAACAATAGGCAGCAGATAAATTTACATGGACCATATTACGTACGTAAAGAAAAAAATTAAGGCCCTGTTGTGTAGGTGTAATATGGATGAGATTAAAATAAGGCAAATGTATAAATAATTAATATTTTACGACCTTTTACTGACGAATAATATTTATATTTCTGTGAAGAGCTCACAGACTCTGTAAAAATATCTGGTTTATACAATACAATATTATAACATGTTTGTGTTTCTGGTTTCTTGTAAACATACTGTGTGTTTATATTTCTTTGTAAATCATGTTCATTTGTCCTGTTGTAATGTTTATTGTTATGATTCGTTGTTACTTGATCACCTGACGACGACTTTAATTCAAGTCGAAATGTTGTGGGTTCTTCGCAGAAAATATAAATATTATTCGTCCGTAAGTTATTAATTATTTATTTAATTAGATTACATAATGGACGTTAAGAGTAGTAGCAAATTATAAACTTAGGAGCATTGTTTTGAATTATTGCATATTGCACCAGTGCTTGGGAAATTCGAGTATGTAATAGATATGTCGAGCGTAAATTGACGAGTATTATGGAAAATGTATAGTTTTAGTTACGAGTCGACAAATTATATATTCATTACCATATTAAGGAAAGGGCATGGTAAAGGAAAAAACGAGAACTAGGGATGTCAACAAATATTAAAAAATATGGGTTAATTTTTTGTTCAGAATATCAAGCACTGAATTATTTACCTACGCTGATACGATATTTCTGTCATCTCTGCAATTGGAAAGTAAATAATATTTGGTACTATTAAACTCACTTAAAATTTTCTGTTCTTTGCGTGTGTTAGAGATTTATTTTCTCAGATTCGGTAAGTTTGTTTAAAATACCTTTCACGTTAAACTGAGGGGGTTAAAAAAAGGGAAAGCTGCCAATTGGATCACATGACGTAGACGTTTAAAGAAGTGAGACAAGTCATTTCTTTCACATAATTTATTATTATTATTATCATCAGAATTGATTTAATATTAAGAGATCCAATTTTTTAAAATCGTCTTGCTTTGAACGCATGCAAATAGACTTTTTATTATGTTAGTGTACGTACCCTGTTTTAGTTCCTGAACGCCCTGTTATCAATAGAGTTCATAGTTTTGGTTGGTCGAATAAGGAAAACTGCTCTCCTGCTACAGACTTCTGTTAATTCGGTATCATAATATGTCCGTGGATATAGGTCAAAGGGTGGTGTTTCCATAAATTTCCTGTCAGGGAGTGTGAAAGGAAACGATTAGTTACTGATTGCGACGATAGGACTCGTGACGACAGCTGGGAGACAAGGAAGGTAAGAATGCACAAATGGATGATTTTTTTCAATATACTTTGTAGTGAGAAGAAATATCTTCTCTTAAACACCACTGATATGTTCATTTTGAATAATAATACATCTTGCATCGTCAGTTGATGGAATTTTACTATTCTTGTTCGTGACAGTGATACACGGCCATCGTTATTTTGGTTCCGGTGAAATAACACGTGAGACGATCAGTGATCAAATTGCAGTTTCGAATCTAAATGTGGCTGTGCTTTGCTTAAGGAGAGACATTCTTCGACTTCCAACAACCAATATTAAAAAGTCCACCCTCTTTTTATTTTCATCAACTATCTTCGGTGACTATCATCTACTATCAACCAGTTAGCGTGTCTCAGTGGGGTCAGAGAAAGGGGTAAAATGGAACAACACTTGACAATATATATGCGCCGTCAGGAAACAATAACAGAGAAGCGCGAAGTGCTCTTTTTTCTTAAGATCTTGCTTATTTAGTAATAAATAGTAAAGAACATCTCATTATAGGAGGGGATTTTAACTGTTGGGTCGGATCAGGACTGTCAAGGGAAACATTCTGCAAAAGTTTAAATTCTGTAGTTAAAAAAATGAATTTAAAAGATATATGGGAAGAAAAAAGAAAAGACAGACTATTTACGTACAAGAGAAGATCTAGCGGCTCTAGAATTCATAGATTCTACGCATCAAAATAGTTGATTGATAAAATATCATATATAGATATTGCTCTCGCACCCTTTTCTGACCATCACGCTGTCGTCATGAAAATAGTTCTTCCATCACGACCGATGGCAAGAGAAAGGTCTTATTGGAAGATGAATATTTCACTCCTAAATGACAATGATTTTAGAGATGCATTAATTAAAAAATGGAAACAACTTCAGTCAAGGAAACATAATTATGTTGATGTAGCAGAATGGTGGGAACAATGCGTAAAAGTGAATGTTACGAAATTTTTTTAATACAGTACTGAAAAAACGGGAAGAAGAACGGAAGTTAAATTTATATTTCCTCTGTCTGAACGAAATAAGTAGGAAGTCTATTAAATCTAAGGGAGATAATGAAAATAAAAAATATTTTCAAGCTCTAATCTTTAATATCTATAGGAAAAGGATGGAAGCAGCTAAAATTCGGAGTAGAGATTTGACATCGCAAAATGAACTTGCCAGTATGTATCACGTGATTGCTGATAGGAAACGCAAAAGTTGTAATTTTATTTCAGGTTTCCAAAGTAATGAAGGATCATTTGTAGGTCAGTCTCAAATCATGAATCGTGCATATCAACATTTCAAGAAATTTTTAGAGGCGACAGAAGAAAGTAACCACGAAGAGCAGATGAAGGACGTGATAAAGTGTTGGAAACTGAACCAGGAAAAAAGGGACATTTTCAACTCTGATTTATTAGTTGACGAGGTTAAGGAAGCAGTATTTTCCGGAGTTAATAATAAATCCCCAGGATCTGATGGAGTACCTGTAGAATTCTATAAAGTATTCTGGGAAATTATAGGAAAAAATTTACATGAAGTAATCAAGACAGTTCTTTCAAGGGGAAAACTAACTGAATCACAATATCACGGAATAATTGTTCTCTTCAAAAAGTCACCAAAAGCTAGCAATTTAGAACATTACAGGACAATTACTTTGTTGAACACCGACAACAAGATTAATGTACGTGTTGTGGGAAATAGATTAAAGCAAACTCTTCCTGATGTAATACATCCTGCACAGGCGCCTGCAGCTCAAGGAAGACGAATATTGGATAAAGTCAATGATATTAGAGACGGGATTGCATATAAGATAATTGAGGAGAAGACAGGTGGAATATTGTTAGTAGATTTTAAACAGGCCTTCGATCGTGTAAATCACAAATATCCGCACGCCGTGTTACAAGAAACTGGTTTTGGTAGTATATTATGCAACTGGACACAAACTTTATATGCACTCAGTTATTCAAGAATACAAATAAATGGACTTCTGTCGGATAAAATTCCAGTCAATAGATCAGTAAGACAAGGATGCCTGCTGACAATGATATTATTCTGTATTGTTCTTAATCCTTTAGTAATAGCTCTACACAGAAAATTCAGTGACTCGTTCAACCTTCAAAAAATGGTGTCTGTCAAAGCATATGCGGATGATGGAACTGTAGTGTTAGAAAAAGAAGAGGATCTGCAAAAAACTCTAGAAGTGATACATAAATATGGCAAAGAAAGCAGGTTCTGAAATAAACATGTCAAAAACCAAAATACTACCCTTTGCCGAAGGACAATTGCAATCAAGTAATATTCAAATAGTCAGAAAATTAAAGGTATATGGTTCTTATCTGATTTAAATGATGCATCAAATTACAATTTCGGAATAGTTGTTGATGCTTTGCAAGGAACTTCAAAAGACTCAATATTAAGAGAATGGAATTTACAACAAAGAATATGGTACATTCAGATATACCTACTGTCAAAACTTTCGTATGTGGCGAAAGTGTCACCAATACCAAATAAGCAAATAGTGAGAGTGAAAAAGTTAATAGGGCAAATACTCTGGAAAGGAAACATATTTAGGGTCCCATTGAATAACATGTGTGCGTCTAAGGCTAAAGGAGGCTGGAGCTTATGTGGTTTTAAAGAAAAATGCGACATTTTATTTGTTAAAGAAGTAATAGGTTCTTTCAAAAATTCTCAAAGATTTACAAAATATTGGTTCACATATTGGATTGAACACGTCGGTTTGAAAAACCCGCCGAACATTAATTCAGTGCCAAGAAATTTAAAATATGTTAAACTCTTCTTGGAAAAATGTGTTTATACTCCCTCAATATATGAGGAAATTAGAAATGAGAACTAGAAAGATTTTAAAAAAAGCACAAAATAGATCTACATAGAAGTGATGAAAATGAAGATAACAAAGTCCAGAATTGTTGACAAGAAACCAAATGTGAAATGGCAATCAATATGTGTGGAGAAATGTTCATGGTAAATTTCTACCCAATAAAGTTAAGGAGACTTGGTACAAAGCAATAAATGATGTAATTTTGATTAATGCTAGGCTTTTTGAAATACAAATGTGTGATTAATCATGTTACGTCGAATGAAAATGGGAGACGGGACCGGGATTCGAACCCGGGACATGATTAATCTGTTACCTGGCGGTGAGGTTCACCGCAATCTAAGAGATTTTTACAAATGTGTGAGTCTGGGAACTGCGGGTCATGCGGTAAACAAGACACGATACATCGCCTTACAGTATGCAAACGTGTCAAAGAACTTTGGAACAACGTTAAGAAGAAATTGGCAAGAATGTGTAGAATGCCACTGTCAGATGTCAAAGGGAAAACTTTAATTGAATCAGACTACCAATATTTTATCAGTTTCAAAAATAACGCTATCTCATGGTTCATAGCACATTATGTCCATTAGACGATGACAGGAAGACAAAAAAGCGAAGATCTTCAAGAAAATTATGTAAATCAATATTTGAGAATAACAAAAAATCAAGAGGGAAAGTATTTCTCCAATTATTTAAGAACTATTTTAATGAGCCAGTAGATACATATCGTTAAGATATGTTAATAAGGTGAAGAACGGAGTGCACAACACCAAGTTATAGAAGAAGCTGTAAAATGACAATGGACTGGTGCACACGGAGTACTGCGATGGAAGGGCGATCACAAAAAGATAGTGGGTAGAGCTCTGCGTTTCTGACTGGTTGGACGGCGGGTTCGATCCCCGGTGAGGTGGGGATTTTTCATCTCGCCTCAACATTCAGACTGACTCCCAGACCTACTCAGCCTATTGTAAAATGAGTTCCGTGTCTATCCTGGGGGTCAAACTGACCGGAGCNGTTCCGTGTCTATCCTGGGGGTCAAACTGACCGGAGCGAGATGCTGACCACATCTCCTCCTTCTAGTGCCGAAGTCAAAGAAGTTGTGTTGCTCTACCCTCTGCAATCCCCATGGTCACCTTGGGGGCCTGTTATGGGAGAGTTTGACTTAGACTCGTCAACAAGCTTCTCCAATCGCTACTTTCCAGCAACATTTTGGTTTAAAAATTTAATATCGATGTTCTTTTATAGAAAATTAACCTCAAAAGCATCTACATATATTGTCCCCAAAAATCCCACATTGACAGTATTTTCTGTGCAGAATACTAAATAAACGCTTCTTGATACCAGTCATAATTCATAAACCATTTTGTAGACAGATATTTGAAACATCAGTGTCTTTCTTATCGGTATTTTGCTGCAATATTTTTGTTTAACGGATTCAATATCCTTAACTAGCTACTTGTTCGTAAAGTATTCATAATAATTAACTTACGTTCTCTGGGTAACTGTTAAATACAATTAAATCTTCATCGCTCATTCTTAACAGTTCATTTTCTATTCTTTAATTTATATTTGTATGGTATAATTTGGTGCCCGGAAAATAGTCTTGAGGACCTTTTGTTTAGATAATGACACATAGATTTTTTTGTGGGGTTTTAGAGCTCGTCAAAATGACAGATAGACTAAATCTTGAATTAAATAAATAAACATTATTGTCAAGAAAAGCAGTTACAAACTGCGTATGACCACGTGGAGGATAATAAACTAATTTACTCTCCGGAAGCAAGCAAGGGACCATCACATTGTTTATTGTAGTATTTTATCTGTCCTATTTAAACCATAGGTCATCTATTACCTCCATACAAAGAAGTTAACTAGTTAAACCTAGAGTTATCATATCTTTGAGGTCAGAAAATTAAAATTTACCAGCCCATTATATGGAGAGAAGTGGCAATGCGAAGTCAACAATATACAGAAATTACGTTATTTTCGTCTGAGAGGAGCACGATCATCCAGATTGTTGTTAATTGTCAGTGCCATAAATATCGCAGTCACCCTCACTGGTGAAGATACCATTTCGTTCATGTTTAAAACAAGTACAAATGCCAGCTTGAGTGGAGCACTGATGTTCGCGAGGTAGACGCACTTGTCTCTGAAGTGGCTTCCCCCCGAAGCAATTAGAACTCTTTTCGGATGTAATTTCCGTTTGCTAACGATGCTCCTTCTTTGAAGATTTCGTGTCTCCTCGCCTTTATCTCTCTCTCCCGTCGCCATTATGCTCACTGGTGACTGCGAGATGAACTGGTAGCCATCACCGCAAAATTAACTGGATCCGGAAGATAACCTTGATGCGCCATTTTCATTGGTGATGTCTGTGAAAGTTGGAGAATGACAAAGTGAACCGGGGGCGGAAACGTTTTTTCATTGGCTATCGTAGATCGCACTTGTCCCCTCTTGGTGTAAATGAATTCGCTCTCAAGCTAGGCTCACGTCAGGGGCGTCCATGGACTATGACGCTTCGGCCTCGCCTGATGTTGATGAGGCCAGTGAATATTTCGGGCATAAAATGGATTCAGCTGGCGAATGGGTACCAGAGTGCTTCTAAAAAAAATAAGTTTTCAAATTTGAAAAGGGCATCAAATATTTCATAAATTTATGTCACAAAACCGCGTCGAGGACAATAAGCTAATTTACTCTCCGGAAGCAAGTAAGGGACCATCCCAGCAATCCAATAAAGGGTNGTCGAGGACAATAAGCTAATTTACTCTCCGGAAGCAAGTAAGGGACCATCCCAGCAATCCAATAAAGGGTCAGAGGTGGATTTAACATTTCAACACACACCTAATAATAAAAACGAGTTGTGCAATTAACATAATAGAAAAAAAAAATGTATTTAATACAACACAAAAACGTTGTTCCAGAAGTACGAATTACTAGCAAACAATAGATTATTTGCAAAATATTGTTTATAAATCGATAGTATTAAAATAACGCTGAATTCGAGATTTACTCTTCCAATAGATTCCGCCCCTCGACAAGAGCCTTGTGAGTGCGTAGAAAAAATCCACCTCTACCCGAAGTAAAACCTGAGAAGAACCCGGGTAAGGATGGGGGAAAACCCGGGCCAGGAATTTATTTCTTTAATTTATTGTTATCTTGTGTTCAGGAGTTGGACGGCACTGTCTTGAAGATGATTTTCACTTCAGGCACACTCTAAAGACGTTAGCAAAAAATATTAAAGATTATATTTGAATTATTTACTTTTGTATCAATATTACAATGTGGCAAAAAAATTGATGGTAATGAAAATTATTTATTCAGATGAAATTGAGATATTTTATGGTAGATATTCCTGGTATAGACTGAGTCTGGGTATAGGTTATCTTGTTTTCAACATGCAAATGTTTTGCACTGCCACAGATAATTGCGTGTTTAAATAATTTGAAAAAAAGCACATAATCATTGTTCGTGTAAAAAATTCAGATTTTATAAATATATTATTTAAACTTTTCAAATTTAAAAGTTTGGTAACAACGTCTCGCGTATATTGTTTTAATCTAAAGTTTTAGGAAAATCTTATTTTAAACAAAATTCTTATTGTAACAAAATGGGTACCCCGTCGAAATATCAAAAAATGATGTAATAAAACTGGTATGACATAATGTACGGTATGGCAAAACTAGTATTTTAAAAAACAACACATTTTGAGATCTTTCGAATTTTACAAAAAGCATATACTCGAAATATCATGATGACATCTGGTATCGAACTATATTGTTCTTCTATAACTGAATCATAATTCAGAACCAAATTTGAAAACTGAGAGATTTCTTTTGGAACTGAGCTCTAGTTTTGAACAGTTTAGTCCGTCATAAATATGTAGTACGCCATTTTTTGCTTCAAAAATTAAAACTTTGAAAGAAAAAAATTTTGTTTTGTTTAATGTTCATTGAAATTGCAACGCATTTTCATACGTCCCACTGTTTACGAAATTAAACCCGGTTTATACGATATTGACATTGATGAACTAAACCGTTATGCATATTCACAATAGCTGATTCCTCCATAATTATTTAGTGAAGCATGATTGGAAAACATTATCTTAGAAATGATTTTCATACACTGAATTGTTTTTTCCTTCAAAATCCTATGACCCATTTGAATCGAGTTATTGGACAACCCTGCTATGGAGATTTAGTGATGTTGTTGATTTTCCAGTGCAGTTGGTGTTATAATTGTAGCCAAATAACACACATGGAAGAGAAACGTACAAGCCACATTGCAGTAATTGTGTGTAGTGAAAGTACACGTATGTAATTTGAGAATGTTTCGGTAGACGTTATCTGGCACGGGAAGCCCTTTATTCCGACATATGCTTATGTGTTAATTATGTGCTGATTTTGAAGTGATGGATGGTTCCACCGTTGAAGACTTACGATGGAAGTCTGTTATGTTTTACATCCGATAAGTAGTTCAGTGACAATTAGTAATGTCTGTATAAGAATTATCTCATTCATTATCTGAGACACCTTGATCGTAATTCGTGGACGAGTCGAACTTTTTCTCTGAGAACATAAAAAATATTTCCACTTCGGAATTCGTAGATCTTATTCATTTTGTCTCTCAGCTATATTCAAAGTTATATAACTTTACTGAAAATAATGGAATATGACTGCCTAAAATGAATTGCCAACTTCTACAAATTTAAGTAATCTCCGAATAATATTAATAGTAATAACAAAAGTGACTATTTGCTATAAAAATACAAGCTAATACCACAACAAACTATGACACAAGGTAATATTAATTCCAGTCGCTCGATGCCGAAAGAACAGAACAACGCCACAAGAGCATTGAATTGAATTTATGAGCCATGTTAGCGATAATTTAAGTTCAAAGAAATCTGAATATACCGCCAACATAACGAAAGGTACACTTATTATTCTTAAGGAGGATTGTGAAGTAAAAACATTGGCTACACTGTGTACAGGTCCTGTATCAATATCAAGCCAGTTAGAATAGCAATAAATAAATTAATTTATTAATAATGTATTTTCAAGAGAGCAATTGCGAACTGTCCACGACCACGTCAAGGACAATGTGAAAATGGCGACGAGCCGGGAATGGAACCCGGAACTCCTGCTTTGATCGCAGGGGTGTAAACCACTACACCATCCGTTCGCCTTCCACAACTGTACGTCATTTCCACCCAGTCCTACGGTACGGATACACCACACTACACGATCAAAGCAGGAGTCCCGGGTTCCATTCCCGGCTCGTCGCCATTTTCACAGATCTTCTCCACGTGTAGAGTACACGGAAGAATTATGTACAAAATTAATTAATTGTTGGGACTACACAAAAAAACAAATAAACACAGTGCGCTCCCTGTCATTTTCGTTTTTTCTTCGGTTAAATTTTCTCTGAGTAAAGTCTCCTGACTTTGAGTATATGCTGCGATAAATCTTCTGCACTCTTTTGTAGAAGTGATGTCTTTCAATTTTTGAATTTTTCTTGTTTTGGATTATATCTAGAAAACAGATAATGTTTGTATCCAGATCCATTGAAATACCCTCAGTTCTCTGTGGATTAGTTTGCTGCTATGCTTCTTGAAAATAATTTACGCATCGTGTATTATTACATATCCGCATCCTTGCTCGACTAAATTTTGAATTTCTTGAGCAAAAATATACTTCCTTCAGGTAGTACTAGCGTATGTAGAAGTAATCACTAAAATATCTGAAATCGGAATAAATAAATAAACAGATTAATGTATGTACATATTTCTTCCGTGTACCCTACACGTGGAGAATATATGGGATAACTTACGGTCAAGTGAAAATGGCGACTATCCGGGACTCGAACCCGAGTGTCTTGCTTTGATCGCAAGGGTGTTAACCGCTACACCACCGGTTCGCCTTCCACAACGGTACACCATTTCCACCCAGACCTAAACCCCGGCAGACCTGAGACACATCCCCATACAGGAGATAAGATACCCCCGGGTTCGAGTCCCGGCTGGTCGCCATTTTCACTTGACCGAAAGTTATCAGATATATTCTCCACGTGTGGAAAGGGTACACGGAAGAAATATATGCATCACGAACCTTAACAAGTAGGTACGTGTGAAACCGGTAATAAAGTGCACACAGCATAGTGTGCCGCCTGGTTCACTCATCTCCTGTATGGGGATGTCACTCAGGAAAAGGGACTATAGCCTCGCCATATATAATTTAAAACGTAAATATCATAAATAAAATGTCCAGTTGAATTGAATCGAACAAAAATCTTCTTTAAAATCGCTTCACGTAAAAGCTGCTGAGCAAATTGGAAACGAACCTTCACGGTACCTTTTGTTAGGTTTTGGAATCAATTTCATTTTGAAGAAAGAAACAAAAATACCAAAATGGAAAATTTTGATTTTCCTATGTATAGATGTATTTACTATCGCATTTTGACAAGTGTCAGCCAGACTTTTTATAATTTTTTTTGACCAGCCATGTGGCATCTATCAAAAACTCAGTATGCATTTACGGAATTCCATTTTATGGTGGAATTTAAATAATGCTATTCATTTATGCTGGGCCAGTTTTCAAAGTGCCTCGAATATCAGGAAAGGAAAAGTTTCCGGACCTCCAAACATTTCAAGTTGTTGCTGTTACATTTCTTTCCCTTCTAGCGAAGGAGCCGTTCCTCGTGTTTTCCAGACACATGCTGCAAGTACCCTCACGCATTAACCAAAATTACTTCTATTGACAATAATCTCCCTTTTAAATTATGGGGATATTACCAGTAAAAAAGTGTATTCTTTAGGGGAAAGTGAATCAACTTTATGCAATATTTTTATGCACTTAACTTTGTGTCAACTAGAAAAAAACTTTCGCTTATTCACACGAGAGATGCATAAATCAAAATTAATGTATAAAATTTGTTTCTTAATACGTAAACAATCGTATATGACGTCAGTATTATGTCATGTTATTACGGTTCTATAATTGCACGATTTATCCCATGAAAAGAAAGAAACCCCGTGCTGGCTAAATTGTTAAATATAAAAATGTTTTAAACAACTTTACTATAAATTTATTTTTTTTAAAATTAGTCTTCTATCGCATGTAAAACGTCTTAGATGATGCTAATATTTTTGTTACTGAAATGTTAAAAATGCTTTGATAGTTGACTTCTTCATAAAGTATAAAACTTTCTAAGGGTAAATTTTGTTTTGGAACTTTCTGTATGATTAAAAGTATCTGTTGGATCTTGTACGTACAACCGGATGAGATTAACGAAAATTATCTGACTAAAAAGTAAAAATTTCAAATAATTCAATAGTATAGTAAATGGATTAATATTAATAATTAATAAATTGTAACAAATAAAGGCATAATCATTATGTATAAATATAAATATAAATTTATTGTCAAAAAACAGTACAAACTGCGTATGACCACGTGGAGGAAAAAAAAAAACTAATTTACTCTCCGGAAGCAAGCAAAGGGACCATCCCATCAATTCCGATCAAGGGCCCTAAGGCAGAGGCGGATTCAAAAATTTCAGCAAAAATTCCTAGATAAGATAAAAAGTTAGCTGCGAGTTATAATACTAATAGAATGTCAATATGTTTGTAATTTTAAGAAAAAAATTACATGTAAGTTATTATCGAACTATAGATTATTCTGAGTATAGTGCTTAAAAATTGAAATAACACTAAATTCACGATTTGATCAAATCATGATTATCAAAGTATCAAATCATGATTACTCCCAATGTAAACATTAAGTGAAAATGGTTTTTCAGTTGAAACATTCTCGTTGGGTTGCTGGAATGACACCGTTAAACGTCATTTTATTGCAATGAAAGATAGAAAATATTGTCTTCGAATTACTGTAATAAGAAGTTTGACTATTGACTGGTAAAATTTGATAAAAGTAACATAAAGTTAGTCGTTATCTCAAGCTTTCCAAGCTCTAATATTTTGAAATAAAACAGCAGTTATCTCGTTAAAAAAAAGTACAAACTCTTAAATAAAATGTAGAATCTAGCGTTGAATTTTTTTACTTTTACGAATCATTAAAAAATGAATAAAAATTTAGATCAAAGCGAAAGCTACACCTTATCACACCCAACATTTCAACTTTCTAACACTACTTTGTTGTAAGTAAAATCAATCATGAGACACTTTTACAAGAAAAAAAAGATTCATTAATTTAATTTCAGCAGTAAATTTTATTTATAACATATTAATTAAATAGAATGCACTGCTACCGACTTCAATAAGAGAAGAAAAAAAGTAATAAAATCCATGTCATAACACAATTCATTTATTTACGATTCCGACAATTCAATATCACACACTGAGATAACCAAAGAGACTATTACGACTGCAATGTTTTTACATGCTCTTGAGTATTTCAAACGTGTTACGCGAATTCCTGAATATTGGTTATGATGTTCATTCATTATAATGTGTAATTCCCTTAATTGATTTAATTTCCTTCCCTTAACATGATTTAATTTCTATAGAGTACAAACAATATTCATAAGGGCTCTGATGACCTTGACGTTCACGCGCTCTAAACAAAAATAATTCAGAAACTCGGTTCAACTATTTGAAACGGACAAAAGAATGTAAGAACATGGCGGCCGAGCGCAGCAGTTTCTACGTCACACCTCGAAAAAAAGTGAAATATCATTATCTCCGGTGACATCTAGATCAAAGTGATGTAAAAAATACTGCGGAAAACTTACTACAAATCAAAGCACACTTCCAATATTTTCGTGATTTAAAGTTGATCTGTATTTTGAAGATACGTTCTTCCTCCATAAGACGCCATGTTGAAATCACAAGAGGTACACGTTACTCTGTTCAGTGGCGGAGCTATGGTGAACTATATCCTCCCCCCGCCCCATTGGACCTAAACTCTTAACAGATAAAATTGAAGTTGGTAAATGGCATACTTTGTGAAAGTGTTACCAAATTATTTATTGTTATTCGTTATAATTTTTATTAATAATATAATTCTTATTACCACTAATAAGACCAGATGAATAAAATTAATAATATTATATTAATAACTTTAATTAATAATTATTATTGTTACGAATAAGACCAGATTAATAGAATTAATAATATTGCATCGTTAATTATTTATTTGATGCATTTCATTTAAAGGTAACATTTGTAAAATTTGTGTTGTAAAACCATAATTTTTAAACAAAAATGTACCCCGGTTTGCCCCTCCCATCTCCTAGATTTCCCATATTTTAGTGATTGAGTTCCACCTTAAACACGACGATGTATTCACTCTCCTCTTTCGCTTTCAAAGCATTCGATATCATTCCCTATGGCTCGTAGTGTTAGAAATGAATTCGACGAGTGATTGTGTGCCTCACCGAACGCTATTTGTCAGTCGAAATTTGCGTCAATTTGCGTATCGCGTGTCCTCTGTGAGGGGCTTGGTGTCCTTTAAAGAGGTCAGTGCCATGTCGCACAGTCGCCCTCTTTTACGACTTAGGTCGCCCGCCGCCGTCGCCGCCTCAGCGTCATCACCTCGCGATTCTTTGTGATCATAATTTCTTGTTCGTGTTCTATGGAAAACTGCTCTTTGACTTGTTCTTTCGGACGAGTACTTAATCGATTGCACTCCACTTCCAAGAAGTCGTTCGAGTAGAGCAAACATTCCAAATTGTAGATTTTATTAATCGTGCTCTTTTATTGCCCGCCTAGATTTATGACATTCTTTCTTTCCGTCTTAGCGTAGTATATTGGTACATCACACTTCATTACTGATACATGAATAAACAGTCGTCAAAAATCAAGGATCATTTGTTTCATCAGACGCGACGCAGATCAAGTTGGTGAGGAAGAAATGGAATTTGATTGTTAGAACAACTCTTCGTTCAGTCTTATGTCTTTATATTCTTTGAAAATAAATGTTTTACAGAGAATTGTGATCTACAGCTCGTTGAAAATTGAGGACAAAAAATTTACATATGTTCTATACCGAAACATTCAATGCACAGTTGTGTCCACACGTGACCACGTTCCTATTTCAGTCCATTAATTCAATATAAACCGTCCCTGAAAAATGCTTCTTGGCGACGAGGTCTAACCCTAAATTCATTTTGAAAAGTTCCTATGTTGGGGTTTAATATTGACTCAAAGTAGTGCGTATCTATTCTTCCTTACATTCCTTATTACTTCAATTTACGTCCATTATCTAATCAAGATACATAATTTAAATTTTTGATGAACGAATTATAATAAGTGCAAAATAAATTGTATTCGTCCATTTTGTTTTCAATTTGAATGTGTGAGTATTGACTCCATATCTAAGAAGAACTTCTTTAACTGGAGTAGTCGTGTCGTATTCTTCGTGCACTTCATGTAGTTAGACGGGTACTTAGCTGTGTGGTTTCTTTTGTGTGTGTTGCTTGTATTGAGTGGTGTTTCTAATTATGTGTGTGTCTTATGTTGATGATACACCTCTCTGTCACTCAGCAGGACGATCCTCGAGGAGGAAGGTGGGTTGTTCTGTCTATAGCTTTGGATGCATTTCATATCCTTCTTCTTGTGGTGTGGGGTTTCTTCTTCTTCCATTCTTTCGTTGTAGTCTCTTCTTTGTTTTTGTTCAAAGTTGGGTTTGGTGTTGTCAAGTTTGAGGGTTTTAGTATGTCTATTTGGTCTGTATTGCTTTCTCTTCTTTGTGATTTCCGATGTCAAGGTTTGGAAATTATCATAGTATTGTCTCATCTTTATCCAGTTTATCATAGTATTGTCTTGATGTTATTCTCCTTCAAAAGTCGTAAGTTTTAAATTATTTATTTCTAATTTGTGATACAATATTCAACTGAGCAGATAAACTTGTAGAAAGTAATCGCCATGAACTCCATTTCATGAGTTTTTAAGGATAGGACTAAAATCTATTCGATAACAAACAATACGAGAGGGAACAATTAGAGATGAAAATCAAAGTTTTGTTGGATCTATCCGATTAGTTCTTGCAGTCCGGGACTTGTCTAACTATTAAATTTACCTGACGTTCAAAAGACCATCTAGATCATCCACTTATCTGTTTGGGTAGTAATTCTGTAGCTGCTCGGTAATCTTTGAGTTAAATTTATTTATTTTGCATATAATTTTCTTCCTTTCAACGTTTCAATTCTCGATTGAAATATTATTTATTTATTTAATCTATAAAACACATAATGAGTGAATGTTATCTACTTATCAGTTAATGGATAATTTGGAATTTATGAAGGCTAAATTTGTTCTACTTTTCTTAAAATCTGGATACACACATTACTACATATACTATAATTTACCTATCACAAATAAACATATTCGTACAAACTTAATTTTTAAGTGTTTTACTAGAAATGTTTATAAATGCCAATATTTTTTTTACCCCTTCAACACAAACTGTAATAATAATGTTTGCTGCTGCATTTACAAAACTGTATGCACTCGGTGCCAGTCAGCAGAATCTATTTAAAGCAATGTGAAATCAACGATTATATACAACAATATGTAAGTATTACCTTCACTTTTGTCCTCGACAGTCGAAGTATCACAGTTGTACCATGTTCGGAGACTCATTTGAAAATAGGGTGAATAATTGATAACAACAAGTTCCTAATTTATCTTGCTAACACGTCATCATTCCTCGTCCCTTACACGTTCATATGTCTATAGTACAAGTCAAGTGACTTTGCCGAAAATAATGAAGTATGGCTGTCTAACACGAATTGCCAACTTCTACTAGTTGTATCCAAATAAATATTAATAGTTATCACAAAACACTATTTGTTGTAAAGAAATACAAATTAATAACAAAACAAACAAAGACACGAGATAATATCCGTTCCGCACTTTGCTCGATGCAGAAGTTAACAGAACAGCGCCGCAAGAGCAAGGGAGATTGAATTGGTGGCCGATATTGGCGATAGATTTAAGTTTAAAGAAATTCGAATGTCCTGCCAACATAACGCGAGGTACAAATATTATTAGTCTTATGCACGATGGCGAAGTAAAAGCGTTGGCTACACTGTGTACGAGTCCTGTACCAACATGAAACCAGTTACACCGACAACTAATAATTAAACTAACTAATACTTTATTGTAAAGAGAGCTGCTACAGTCTATTATGACCGTGTTGAGAGTTAACATTTGTAATGTACAATGAGCTAAAAAAGCAATGCGTTTCCGTTCATGCTGTGTTTTCCTGATGTCAAATTTTCTCGATGCGAAGAAACATGACGTCGAGTATACGTCACTGATCTATGACTAAAGATCGTAGATATACGATCATAGTTGAGCTACGATCAAAGCTTGTGAATTACTCGGTCATATCTTCGATCATAGATATATGGCATTGAAATATGTCCGTTTTCTTTGTGGGGCTTTACGGCTCATCGACATCAAAGGTCATTGGAGCCCTAAAAACTTGTATAGGTAGGGAAAATGCAGTTACGGACCAATGACTCTCCCCGCGTGTGGGACTCGCCGAATGATTCAACCATACCCACTAATAACCCTCATGAATAACAACGTACCAAAACATACATCAAAACATTGGGGACAAAAAATGAGGAAAATGAAAGAACCCTAGCCTTAATAGCGTCGGGATCGAAAAGAACAAGAGGTGACCAAGGGAGGTCAGAAAAGAGAAAGGAAGGAGCCTAGCACAAGTAAGTGGGAGAAATGCCAGACTCAGCTAGTAAGGACGAGTGTTTGCCAAACTCGTACTTACTAGATGTACGTCCCCTGGGGGAGAAATATGTCCGTGTATTACCAACCTCATTGAAGAAGTCGGAGATGAGGATGAAATGACGCCACTGTGGTTTAGGTTGATGAACTTCAAGGGTGCCAGTTGTCCTTGCACAAGAATCTCACCGCGACGGGCATTGCTAGATTGATGAGTCGACGATTGATAATGAGTGAGTGTCGTGGTCTTAAGAAAGTCAAGTGATACGGGAGGATCACGAGGGGAAACCTGCCGGAGACCCGCTTTGTCCGCCGTTGCAAATTCATCAGGCGATTGCGTCACCGTTGAGGGGGTTAGTGCACGTCGCTTTTCAACTCCGCATCGTGGCGCCGCACAGTGGAGCATATTCAGACGAAACCTGGTCAAAATAATTTTATCCCATGAATTTGTTGGATCATGGTGAATTATCGTTTATATAAACAAATGTCGCGTAAAGTTAAATGTATTTTTCATCCCCCCAGGGGACTTACATCTAGTAAGTACGTGTTTGGCGAACACGGGGCCCCGAGCTGAGTCTGGCATTACTTCCACTTACTTGTGCCATGCTCCTTCCTTTCTCTTTTCTGACCTCCCTTGGTCACCTCTTGTTCTTTTCGATCCCGACGC
>NNCF01128324.1:474094-547615 GCA_002313205.1 Laupala kohalensis | reverse complement strand
AAAAATAATCGATGAAATTATTTGAAATTTCAAGGGACACTTTTAATTTATTTTATGCCTTTTGGCAAAAGGAGGTTCAGGCCACTTAACCGTTGGACTTAGGTAAGGGAATTGGGAAGGAGAGATGTTGGGATGCCGGGGAACTTATGGTACCGAACCAAAATTTGTATGGTGTAGGTGAGGGAAACCCCTCCTGAAAACCTCACCTAGTACGATAGAGCAGGGTTTGAACCCACATTGTACCGCTCAGCCAATGGGATCGCGGAAGCGAAGACGCTACCAAGGGACCACCGCTGCTGGTATGGGTGTTGCAATTAAATTGCAAAGTATGGTTAATATTTGACAATTTCAAGAGCAGAAAAACAAATAAAATTGGCTACTAATCAGTAGACATGAATCTCCAATCGCATGACTGTCGATTATGAAGCTTAGTAGTATGTTTGCTAGAGTTCGATTGGGCTACGTGAGGCGGTCAACCCACTGCACGTCATGTGACCGAACCATGAAAGCGTAATTATATATAAGCTGTGAAAAACATAAGTATATAACCTAAAAGTGAAATAAACATTAAATAATTGAGAGATCTTAACTGTGAAATTTGTTAATTTCTATGTAATGTGTATTTTCCTTCCGTCTGGATTTTAAAATAATTCGTAATTAGGTCAACATTTGGCTCCAATCTGAAAAGTGTGGGAAAAGTAATTTTCTTCGTGGTATTTAATTTTTGAAATTAACATAATATGAAAATTTAAATTTATCGCAATAGAAGAGAAATATGGAAATGAACATATGGATTTAGAATATTGTAAGGTAAAATATATCAATTTTCAATATCAGCTTTTCTTCGAATGTTGGTAATGTTTTGTATTTTTGTTTAGCAACGCCAAAAATGTTTTGTTAATTTTTATGTTGTGTATTGTTTCAAAATTTTGAATTTCCAGTAATGATTGTTTGCGGTTACTTTTCCAATTCCGGACAACGCCGGATAGTTCTGCTAATACCTTTATATTACTATTTTTTATTTATATATTTAAACGATGAAAAATTCAATACAAAATGTTATTAATAGCACACGTTGAAGTCTGTTTAGAACTATCCTCGCAGTAAATCGTAACAGCGTGTTCTGTGTTACGTACACCACGTATTCATCGTCAGACATTTTTCTTTTTGTTTTTATTCTTCAAATCATTTTCAAACAATTCTTCGTCATCACCCGACCATCTTTAATCCTTCCTTTATAATCCATATGCTGTTAACAAACTCCTCGAAGGTGTTGTATTTATCTTTACTATCTATTAAATGTCCATAGTTACTAATCGAAGGAATATCTGTTATATTCATCCGATTTAAATGTATTGTGCTCTCTACCCCATATAACTCACAATCCCATGATATGTGGTCAAGTGACTCTTCACCATCACCACACATACACTCTCCTGATCTCACTAATTTAAACATCTCTAAATATTTATTAATATCACCATGTCCTGTTAACACTTGTACCATTATAAATGCTGCACACCCACTCTGTGGGACGCGTATTACTGCGTTTTTTTGAACATGGCATCTTTCACCACATTACCGTACTCACCGGTAGTCCGCAAAGAAAGCTGGTGGTGTTTGCTGTGGAACAGGAAGTCTCTTGCGAAGAGGGGGTGGGGGGTGGGGTGTTCCTGTTTAACCGATAGTATCGTCTGAGGAGGCCTTGGTATTCTGTAAGATCGTTGACTTGGCGTGATTAAAACTTGTCGTTCATTAATATGTAATCAAAGTTGGAACGCTCCGATAAGATCTGCGTTTACGACATGGCTTCCGAAGTACCCGTCCACTTACGCGCGTCTTACTTCTTCTCTAAACGCACCACCTTCCGGTTCACGCGTATCTCTCTTGCACCCACTTCGCTGTTTTTCTCGGCGATTCTCTCTCTCTCTCTCTCATGTGGAACCTTCCATTTTGCGTTTAGTTGCTTCGCGACCCATCCAGTTTTTTGTGACGAGCAAAAAAGTTAAATCTCGAGATTTTAACGAACATGAACACGGGCGTAGCCAGGGGGAGGGGAAGGGAAGGGAGGGGCACTTTGTCCCCACCCCCGATTACTCAGAAACAAAAATTTTAAAAAAACTTGTCATTAAAACTTTTGTGGTGCAAATCACACATCTGGGCAATAACTTCCTATGCGAATCTAACATAAATTCCATTAACTAGTAATATCTTATTATATGAAAATAAATATATCACTCGTACTTCAGCGTTTTGTCAAATTAACATGTGAACGAATCCATATCGCAAAGTCGGTCAAAACATACTTGGAAACGTTGAAATGGGAAGTCGAACCCCACCCGCTGTATATTCCAGACACGGGTCCTTCTGAACATCGCACGTATCGATCAATGGCACTCGGTCAGGCTGACCAACACTTTTGTTCTTATGAAGAAGTCAAAAATTGGATCGATACGAGGATAACGTCTCAAAAGATGAGCAGTTTTAAACGTGTTATAATACTAACGGAAGATCAACATGTTTATAATTTAACATTAAAAATTTATTTTACATGTACGAATTATTTTCAAACTATAGATTATTCTGAGTACAGTATTTATAAGTCATAAGAATTGAAATAACACTGAATTCCCGATTTCTTGTTTCAATAAACGCGCCCCTAGACAAAAGCCTAGAGAACCTATATAAGAAATCCGCCTCTACCTGAAGGAAAACCGGAGAAAAACCCGGGCAAGGATGGGATTACTTATTCTTTTCAACGTTTCGACCCCATCTGTGGTCCTTCATCAGGCAAATACTAACAACAAATTTCGGTTACTGGTTACCGGTTACTGGTTTCCCGGCATATTTACCAGTAACCGAATTAATTAGTGTCGTTCAATTTAATAAGTTCTACAGACGTAATACAAATGTAAACTGGATAACCCCACAATACATGTCACTATTGCCAATCCTTTTAATTTTACGTAAAGAATCCATGACCAGNAAGGGGGCTATACCCCCCCCCCCACCATTGGACCTGAACTCTTAACAAATAAAATTGAAGTAGGTAAATGGCAAACTTCCTAAAAGTGTTACCAGATTAATAATTGTTGGTAGTTATAATTGTTATTAATAATACCATGTTAAAAATATAATAATACCATAACTTTAATAAATAACTGTTATTTATAATACTGGATTGTTAATTGTTAATTATTTATTTGATGCATTTTATTCAAAGGCAATATTTATAAAATATGTGTTGTAAAACCATTATTAAACAAAAATGCTCCCCGGTTAGCCCGTGATTATTAGACCTGTTAGAAATTCATTGCGTTTTTTCTTCTTCGCATTCCTGGACGTTTGGTTTTGCATTTTCCTCCTCTGCCTCCCGCATAGCACTTGTTCGATGCCACCCCCATCCCCACCCCCATACCGTCTCCAACAGACGCCACCAAACGCGTTTGACGGCCCCCGGCGCCGGCCAGGCGGGCAACGTGCTTTTTAATAGACGCAGCTACGCGTATGAACATGTGCATGTGTGTGTAGTTACCGGCCCAAGTCACGAAGAGTAACAAAATCATGTATAATGCGTCTCTCGTCTCCTGACTTCCTGCGTGGAGGAGGTGGATAATGGCATGATAGTATGTTATTGTTTAATATTTTCGGTCTCGGCGGCGTCGGCTGCGGCGGCGTCCACGTAGTGTCACATCATAAGATTGTTCTGCTAATGAGAGCACACCTCTAATGACATGGATAGGCGAGCGATGGCTACTTGGAGCGTGTTTCCAAACGTGTTTATTACCATTTTTGCTTCCCGCTTCATAATGAGCATTTTGATTCGAGAGAGAGAGAGTTAATTAGTGAACACGTTGCACTTGCTTTCCTTCCATTATGACTGAACTGGTTCTTCCTTTGACGGAGGAAGTGACGCTGTTGAAGCTCCATTCGCTCGGACAAACGGCGCTGCTGTTCCGGTTCACCACCACCACCACCACCACCCAGATACATGCACCACAGCAGATCAGACCACAGCCTTCGCAGCGAGAGAAAAGTAACGAGATGTAACCATAGCGTAGCTCCACCTTTTGCACACGACATGCCATTGCACCCACAGAAAGGCCAAAGATTAGAGATCAAGCTCTTTGTCCGTCACATTTGGCATATCATTTACTGCCGGTTCTACGAATCGACTGATGTACGTGGCAGCATTATTCACTAAGATTCTTCTTACGCGGGTAAAATGCCCTCGTGTCTACAAAGAAAAGAAGAGTCGGCAATCTCGCAATATTCTCATTGGCTCTTCGTCTTTCAAGTGGTCATTAAGACTCCTCCCTTCTTATTACTTTTCTTTCGCTGCGAAAACTGTAGTTAAGTTTCCGTGAATTCACTCGCATCGGATTGTTTGATATGTATTGAAAATGTGTGTTTTACTCACTTGCCCAAACAATTGGAAATCGAATCACGCATGATAAAACAAACAGAAAGAGGGTGGTCAACAATAAAATTGCAATGCGTACTCTTTAGTACTAATCACGAAAGTGTAGTATGTTGGCTATATGCTCCTTACAATAATAAGAACTTACGCAATGTCAATATGATGCTATTTTCATCATATTTTTCAAAATAATGTATGAAATGTTCTGGTATAAAAATCCATTATCAACATTCTTCAACGTTTCCTCTAGCCATCCGTATTTTTCATTTTCGGTTGCTGAAGATTTTACGTTGACGTCATTTTCTTTTATAAATCGGTAAGAAATGTTCGCGAACTCCTTGAGATATAAGTAAAGATACATTTTTATATATATTTCTCAATTGTGCGTATAATCGTACTTATTCATCATTGGCTCCCGGGTCACGCTCCAAGCAACCATAAACTTGATATAGTTGACTAGTTGTTGTAGTTAGAATTCCGACGCGGAAATTTTATTTATTCAATTCCTTTTCTCGACACTATGTGTCTGAATACATCTGTACTGATTTAAACTTAATATTAATAACAATAATAATAATAATAGTAATAAAGTGTCATTATATTGATGAGACAGACGATAAGGTCTTCTCTTCCGTCTAACCATTTAAAACATTTACATTTTAGAATACAAGATGAAAATTGGGTGGAACGTATTTACATAAAATTAGTTTCTGATCATTAAAAAAATTTATTTTAAATATACACAATTGCTATCCGAGCCAAGTTTGATGATCCCGATAATTTTTTGTATATGTTATTAGATAAATCTTGGGTTCATGATGCTTCATCTCATTTTTGTTTGTAAATCATATTTTTAATACGTCACCTCGTTTGCTTTTACAATCAGAGGTTTGCGTAGATTAATAATTTTTACAGGAAATAATTTAATACGTATTGTGTATTTTAGCCAGTTACTTAACTGTGTAACTTAAATTCACTCAGCTTCGCGTACTTTTGTTATATATCCGATTTCAAAGAGGAAACAAACAAAGTGGTTTTGTACAAACATTGCAATTTTTAACAAAACGTAGGAATTTCTCGAAGGAAAAAGAGTGGAAAGTGTGGACCACTTACTATGGCTATGTGATTTATACGGTGATAAATGAGGGAAATTCTTCAGGAATATTGTGTAATAGATCTTATTAAAGAAAGAGAAGATTAATGCCAGAGAAGACAATTATAAAGAATATGCAGAGTTTACAACATGAGAAAAGAGTAATTAGAGATGTAATTAAAGAAACATTTTAATCCTGGATAAAGAGACGCAGCCCCCATCTGTTCGTTAAAAGAGGGTTCCGCGAAGATATCTCAAAGAAAAATGTGAATGACTAAATGTATAATGTATTTTTAGATGCAACAATCTGTTATGAGCGATATATCATTGTAACACACTTAATATAAATAAATATATTTATATATTCACTCCGCGTACTTACACGCTCACAAAGATTTGCCGATTTTGCGGAGGTCGTTATTCCAGGAGAAGAAAAGTTGAGCGCTGGAGTGATTACGAGGAGTTTTGGAACTGAATGTTACATTCAATTTTTCAATTCAAAAGGGCTTCATTAGACGTATTACGTATATTTATATACAAACAAACATATTGCAAAAGTATTTGGCCGGGCGGAGGACCCATGCACCTATGTTTAAGCCCGAGGATGCCGTGGGCCGTGCATACTGCACCCTGGTATTCACTCTCAACGAATGTTCTAGTTGTTTGCTGCTAGAAATTTAAGCTTTACGGAAAAAAGAAACAAAAATGCAACTAGAATAAGGAAATTAGGCGGAATAATGCAACTAGAATATTCGTTGAGCAACGTTGGGAACCACGGAAAACCAACGGTCAGGATAAGCAAGTACAATACATATATTTCAAGTAAGTATATTTAGATTATAGTAATAAATTTAACTACACAGAAAATAATGAGTAATAATAATAATAATAATTAATAAATAATAACATAAAAAATAGTCTTCTTCTTGTCTTTTTCTTCCTTCTTCCTCCTTCCTTTTTGAGCTTCCAAGTAACCTGAAACATATTTAAGGAGGGGCGGCAGAATCACATTCTTGTAAAATTTCCAAAATCATAGTTTCTCTTTCTCCCCTGACTTTAGTAGTGATTTTAGTATTNTCTTCCTCCTTCCTTTTTGAGCTTCCAAGTAACCTGAAACATATTTAAGGAGGGGCGGCAGAATCACATTCTTGTAAAATTTCCAAAACTATTGTTTCTCTTTCTCCCCTGACAATANTTTCTCTTTCTCCCCTGACTTTAGTAGTGATTTTAGTATTCTAAAGAATCTGCTCAGGAGTTGCACTATCGTTGATCTTTTATCTCTCATAATTTCTATTGCCAGATCAAAATTTCTCGTTCGTTCGCTAAAGTCCCCTTCGGAATAGCATTCGCTTCGATTGTGTTCGGTTTTGGTGCAAAACAATAAAATGTGAATCCATTCCTCCTCTTCTGCGCAGAGTGGACATGTGTTATTTAACTCGCCTCGTAGTTTTCGGATTTTCCAACCCCCAAATCTAAACCATGCATACCCTGCTCTATCTGATTTATTTAACCAATCAATGGTTTTCGTTCCCATTCCCCAGCAACCACCGTTCGCACAATAAGAGAACGCTTCTCTAATCTATCGAGAACTGATTCCATCTTATCTAGTTTCCTGAGTACTATTTTGATGCATTCTAAAATATTTCATAATTGTATTCATTCAAGTCATTGTGCCAGAAGTCCCCGAGTCCTAATTTATTTAAAAATAAATTTAATGTTTGTGCACCATCCGACATCTCTTTTGTTTTTGTAACATTCCAGTACAATTTCATTGTTGTTTCCACTTTCGATGGGAAGCCAATATTTCAGTGATTTTAATTTTAAGATACCGTTTAGTGAATATTCTCCGAATTCCTACAGAATCCCGCTATTAGCTGTGCTTGTAGAAACTCCTAGAATGTGTTTCAGATAACCGTTCTGGAGGGAGACAAAAAGATAATTATCCCCTGTTCCCTCTAATCCTGCTTCGTATACTACAATGGGTAATAATACTGAATTAAACATTTTATCCGATAGCTTTGGGGCAATTTCAGGGACTCTAATGGAACATTTTATTTTATTTTATTGAGCGCAAACATACCTTTTCTTTGAACTCTTCTTCAACCCAGATTCATTGACATCTGTACCCCTAACTATGTAAACTCTTTAACAATATCTAAGGTTGTTACCCATTGAATACCCATTTTTCTTCTTTGCTTAATACCCACCCGATTTTGAATATCATTATTTTTGTCTTTTTAACTTTTAATTTTATTTTACTATCATGGCAAAACTTGCCTAGGGCATCTAACCCTCTTTGGAGTCCCACTACGAATTTAGAGAAGATGACCAAGTCATCCGCAAATAATGGTGCCGGTACAGACCTTCCTGAGCTTGTCACAATACTCAAATACTCAGTCTGCGCGATATCCAAATACTCAATAACATCATCAACGAACAGGATAAAAAGCAGTGGAGAGAGGACGCATCCTTGCTTCACACCGATGATTAAAGGGAAAACCTTCGTTGTAGAATGCCTGTCGATTTTAGCACATGCACTGTCACCGTGATAAATTGCCTTTAGTATGTTGATGAATTATTGTGAGATTCCTATTTTTCCTAGGGTTTGCCAAAGAAGTACTCTATCTGCTGTATCGAAAGCTTTCTCGAGAATGTTACGTAGTGAACAAGCGTTTGTCTTATACTGCAACTCCGTAATGTTAGCTCGGCCTAATAGATTGCAGAAAACCAACGAATTACGGAGAGTACTCATCATGATCCCGATCAATGATAATGATTCTTATAAGTAAAAAAAAACATATAAGGCTGGAGTTGATGGGATAGGCATGATTATTTAGCGTGAAAGTAGTGAAGAGTAGTGATCTGTAATGAAGTGTACGCGATTGCTCTCAGCAAGTCTGTTTTGGTTTTATTTGTTATAGTTATTAATTTCTTTAATTTATGTTGTAGAAATTACTTTTACGCTAAGGGTATAGGAGGAGTAATGACATATGTGAGTATATTGAGCGTGTTTGTACGTAAGAGTGTTTGTACGTAACTGTTTATAAGAGAAAATGTGTTTGTGTATGTATGTGTATATACGCACATATGAGCCTCATGTAGATAATTAATTTCTTAAATCTAATTTCTTTCTCGTTGTACCCACGTGTAATAATTTTCTAAGCATTTTATACCGTTTGTGTGTGTATTTTATAGATATTGATGATTTGTATTTTAACTTCGTATTATTTTATTGTGTACGGATTCTTTTCTATCGACCATATTGATCACTAGCAGACTAATAAATTATTAATGGAAAGCAAGTAGAGATAGTTACTTTGGGTAAAATGTGGGATTGGAGGAGTAGAGAGGAACAAGAGGGACCAGAGATGATTGGAAGATGTAGAAAATGACACAAGAAAACTTTACGGAAATTAATGACCCTGGCCAAAGCGGAATGAGCATCTGTGATTAAGGAAACCAAAGCGAAACTAGGAATGCTCTAGAGGTACAGGAAACAAGAGGAACAAGAATATTCATCGTAATTTGTAATTTTACTGTGAATAGTGACCTACTCTAAATAACTATTTCCAGAGTATTTGTTAGCATCGCGCAACACATTGTCCCCATCGTTTTGCAAATATTCAAAGTATCACTTTTTGGTGTCTCAACGTTTTCAACAAATTAAACTCGTAGTTACCCATTTCGAAATAAGGAAATTAAGAAATAATAGAGCGTTTTGAGAAACTAACGAAAAATATTATAGATACACAGGAGTAGTGCTTCTGTTACAATTGTCTCATTATGGTTGAATATTTTGTGGGTTAAAAACAATAAATAACTTTATTTTAATAAGTATCTTTTTTTAATAATATAAGTTTGATCGTGGATGTATGCTAAATTCCATGATCAAGATTGTATATCCCATGAATAATTATGAAAATATTAATAATTCTTCTTGCTAGAACCATAGAACTTGTTTTGAAAATTGTCACCTTAGACCTCGTCAAGTCACACCACAGAGTCAATAATGACATAGATTAAATTTTTGAAAGTGGCAATGAATTACATAAATTTGTCTCTACGAAAGGTATCTGATTACATTCAGTATCCACTAGCGCAGCTCTTCGAATCGTCCATTCTCCTAATCAACTCTGCCTTTACATTTTCTACCCCACTATTTACTCTTAATGAACATACCAATTTCAGTTTCACACGTTTTACAGCTGAAATGAGTATACTTAGTAAAGTATGTATTAGAGCTTTCTTATTATACATAATTCTTCCTTATTCCCAATTAACGGTGCGCTAGAACACTGCGTACCTTTGTCATTACGGACGTTCTTGTAACATTAATTTCTCAAGCGCTTGTGATGCTTCCAACGGTTTCCTGCACGCCGCCACTTCCTCTGGTTGGTTGCCTTCGTCGTGTAATTAGAAGAGACGGGGGATGTGTAACTTTGTCTCTCTTCGTATGGACTCGCGCGTCAATTATCTCGAATAATTTATCTCGAGTTTAGAGTTATTTTATTTTATTTATTTATTGACCAGAAAATTAGAAACAACAATACAATTGTCGATTTGCATACCTACAGAGGTAAACAAAGTTACCTGATGCACTTACATCTCATTCTTATACACTAGCTACTTATACTAAATTACTGACTGGTGCTCATATCATTTACATGTAGATAGTTTTCTTAAAATTATGTGATGTGTACTCCATTTGTACTTTTAGGCATTTTGTATAACCCATTTTTTAAATTAATTTTTAGTAGATTTTTTTCGCTATCTAAATTTTTAAAATCATGCGTTAATATATTGAAAAGTTCGATTGTATTGATATAATTACTATTTGTGATAACAGTTTTGTTGATATTTTTGGTATCTGGATGCTATTTTTCTTTGTTCTACTTATGGAATTTGCATACCTGTGAGTGGGGCTACTATAGTTATGAAGTAAGAATTCGTAAGGATTTAGTTGTCTTATACTCACCGGAATTTGTGTAAAATTTATTTTTATTTATAATTATCAACGATGTATTTTGTATGTTTTGCAAAAGTATTAGTACATTACTAGATGAACCACACCAACCTACTATTCCATACCTAATAATCTTAAGAGAAGAAGCATACTACGTAATTTTTCAAGTTTCCGTTCGCGTAAATTTTAATAGTTACGTTTTATAAACAATATTTTCCGAATAATGTATAGTTTGATAATAATACAAACTTGTGAACTTTTTTGTGTTTTATTCAAAACAAATCTGTCGATATTTTGTTGATATTATAAAACATGGCAAACTATTTTTATTCTTATCTTACGAGTGTGTTGAAATGTTAAATCCTTAGCCTCTGCCTTAGGTCCGGTGATCGGAATTGATGGGATCGTCCCTTGCTTGCTTCCGGAAAGTTAGTTTATTGTAATCCGAATTGTCATGTGCAGTTTGTAACTCCATTTTTTATAATAAATTTATTATTATTATTTTTATTATTATTGTTATTACGATTAAACTTTTGAAACGAAGGTGAATTCCGTACTGAAGACAAATGCCAACACTTCCTCTCTCGTGTTTGTCCTCAGCAAAAAAATACTTTTCTTGAGCTCACACGCGTGTGCTCCCAAGCCGTGTGAAGTGGTAAATGAAATGGAGTACATATGCAATTCTAATGCATTACCAACCCACGTTTCCGGAAATTTCGCGATACAGTAAGGTTATAAGAGCGTTAAACACAGTTTTCCTCCGCTATCTTCTCATTCCGAGGTCAGTGTAATATTTCTGAAATAATTGGTGAGTATGGTAAATGTTCTTCGTTTCTTCTTTAGAGCTCGTAACTGAAGATTTATTACCGTGAATCTGTAATGAAGGTAAGGTTATCAGGTGGAGCGAGGTGCTGTAGGTAAAGAGCGCATCGAATTATGTGGTAGCCTGGAATTTACAGGTGCTCTAGCTAATAAATCGTGAGATATTCCTGGACTTAAAAAAATAGTAGAATTGTTTGGAATAACTGTGTAAATAGCTCTTTCATCACACGGCCTAGAAGTCATGAGCACTCCATTTGGAACTTGAATAGAAAGTTACCAAGATGACCACATGAAAGTCAGACATACCAAAAATCTGAATTTACAAAAATGGAAAACATTTTAGCTTATATTTATTATAGGTAGAAAAAAAAAGTAAATTAAAATGGTTCTCAATATCTTCCTCAGTGACAGGTCTCGCTCCGGCGTGACGTCTTGAGAATTCTCCAGTTAATAAACATATTCATCCACTCATGAGACGTGAATCACCGTTAATGGACATAACTTAGGACATCTGTTGTAATATGTTGTTGTTGTACTTTGAATACTTTTATCTCTTACTCAATTCCTCTAGAAAAGCGTTTACACATTTTTGTCATGATAATAAAACATTGACATACTGCGTTAAAACACAAACGAATTGTGGAGAGACACAAAAGGATTATTTCACACGAACTAAAAAACCGCCTCTACCCAAGGAAAAACCGAAGAAAAATTCTGGCCAGGGTGGGAAAACGCGGACCAGGTTGGTCCATCTTGTGTCCTTACTCTAACTTGTCATATTATCTCCTACTGGTAACATTTCTGGACGTATGTTTCTTTATGATTTTGGTTTCTACTTATGCTCTATCATATGTTCATTTTTTACATGGTGCAGCATAAACAGAAATCAAGCCAACCTGGTTTGGGTTTTCCCACCCTGGACAGAATACAACGTAAAAAACTGAAATCACGAAACCATTCCTGTTATCCAGTCTTCGTGAATAAAAAATCTAATCAAAATGGGCTGTATTTACTGAAGCACAGAAATAAAAGCAAAGTATATGTAGGTATATTATTTTGGTGGGGCTGAGGGCCCGTGCGACTTTAGATAAGTCCTTGATTGCCGTGGGCTGGGCATACTATCTGCTGGAATTTACTGCTAACGAATTTCTAGTTTCATTTAGGAGTAATTCAAGACTAAATCATTTTTGCGATAAACAAAGAGAAAATAAGTGAGAGATAAGCTTGGAAAACAAGGAGATAGAAAAATGATTTTTGGTGGGTGTACTGAAAGTTGGCTCTGCGAAATGTATTACGTTGCTAAGTGGATGACTGCAACTAGAGTATTCGTTAAGGTGGGACCGGCACCCCAAGCTAGTCAAGTCACTGAGATGTGTAATTATCTTCTTAATTTTATTCTTGTAGTTTTAAATCGCAGTAATATGAGTTATAAAAAAGGTATTTAATTTGTATTCATCTATAAGCTAATATAGTACAAACAGTATTCATGAACTCGCTTGACTCGTATGAGGTGCACAAGATGGTGTAAAAACATGGCGCACGAGCACAACTGTTTCGTGATTAATGCACCTCACCTCAGAAAAAGTTAAATAACTTTCTCAAATGTCCGGTGACCTATAGATAAAAGTGAAGTAAAAATTCTACGGAAAATTTACTACAAATCAAAGAAAACTTTCACCACTTTCGTGATTTAAAAGTTGGTCTTTTTTAAAAAATAATTCTTTCCTACATAAAACGCGATGTATTTCACCATCAATTATTATTGCAATTATCTCATTTAAATGGCCGGTGAAGTATGTTTTTCTAACGTTGACCCACAATAAGTATATGCTCCACTGTTTATTTACGCAGATTTTAGGTAAAAGGGAGTTATTGCATAGCGTACCTGCGAGCTATCGTATACGCTAACTACATGCAAGCTACTTCTGCGCATAGCGCTCCTAGCGTAGTTCGTTACAACGCCTCTGCTTGCGTATGATGTTAGTGAGCGAGTTCATGGCGGAATCTGGTCTTGATTTGAGGTTATGTTGATATGCGAGAGATTTGTTGGTTTTGTGTGCCATACGAGCACGTGCTGGTGTAATCAAGTAAAGTTTAATTGTGTACGCTTGCATAGAAGTAGTTTGTTTGGTTTAACAACTTTTACTATGATTTGATTCGAAGGTACGCTACGCAAAATGCATCCATTGCACCATGTACGTTAGCGTCATCAACCTAACACATACTTTAGGAACAGTGTACGTTATGCAAAAACTCTCTATTTTAGTGATTTAATTCAATCTACGCTAGAACTACCTTAAGCACCGTTGGGAACCACTGAAAACCAACAGTCAGGACAAGAATTACATGTACTTGAATGGTTGCTCATTTCTGTGGGCGTTAGTGGATGTTATACTTTGTCAGTCTTTCCGTTCGCGTGCTCTGGGCTCGATACACGATTATCTTCCTGAAAACTTGCGCTTGTGTTTGTTACTGTTCCCTGACGACCACCCTGAGCTGGCGGCTGAGATTAGTAGCCACTCATTAGAGATCTTTTCGGTGCTTCGTGTTAACATGGACTTCGAAGTCTCCGTCGCTAACTAACTTCTGGGTTCAAGCGTTTTATACGCCCAACGCCCGCTCACGCCGCACACGCGAACACTGGCTCCAAACATCAAAGGGATGACGGTAAAAACAAGAAAAAGGCTTTTTAATTATCAAGATGTTTGGTACACAGGAGATTTTGAAGTCACTGATTGGGAGTATGAAGTCAAAATTTCACGAATCCGTAAAGAGGATTCAAAATGACAAAGAAAATTGAGTAATAATTGCTCAAACGCAGTATTTAAAAAAAATAAGAACATCAAGGAATCACAAATAAAAAATATGAACGTAAAATGTTAAAAAGGAAGAGCAAGAACTGTTTGCCAGGTTTATTTATATATTACAAATTTAAGATATTTTGACATCTCCGAATATGAATTTTAGATAGAAAGTTACAAGAAATCATCATGAAAAATACTTAATGTGGAATTCATTTACAATGAAAATGAATGTGTCCGACAATTGTTAAAATTGTGTAATGTATTGTTATAAAAAAGAGCTGAATATGGAATATGTGTTATAGAACAAATTATTAACTAGAATGAAATTAGGTAGCATAAGTATACGGAATTTAGCTTTTTTTTCCATTGATTTTTTTAAGTTTAATTTTTCCTTGATAAAATAAGTACTTGTATTAATAAATTGTTTACATTTCACATGGTTGAAAAAAAATTGTTACAGATATTGAGTATATTTTATGCACTATGGACATTTTATGCGAGAGGAATCGATTCTGTCCTATTTTTTTACCCCTTACCAAAAATCCACTGTTCGCATCATCTTTGGCGCTACACCTGAGACGTGTATCACATTCCCAGTAACCTATAAACCAACTAATAAATAATGGATCCTTAAAGCATACGTAATACGACACTTTGAATACCGCTGCTGCAGTCAGTATGTATTAAATCCCCCAAGCTGGGAAATTTTATTTTTCCATTTTGACCACGATTTTGAGTTTTGGGCACATTGTGCGCCATACAGATGTGCGACTGCATTCACCCAAAGTGGAACTGGATGTACTGGGAATCACTAGAAAATAACGTGTTTTTTTAGTTGTTAATTTATTTCCTTGAAATGTCTACAACCCTGTTCCTTGATGATATTACCAGGAATTCTTGGCCATTGTCTTCCTTTTGTTTTCAATTCCATTCTGTACTCTTCTTTTATTTATGTGATATCACTCCTATCCATATTTTATTCATACCTATCCTTTGACGCAATCCATCTTTGTCTGTCTTGGAAATTTGTCAGTCCGTGAAGATCCAACCTTTTCACATATTCACATCGTTCGTGACCGTAAATATCTCAATCAATGAGAATGTGATCCAGGGATTCGATTCCCTGGCCACAGACACACTCATCTTCTTCTCTCTTGCCAATTCTTTTCAAATACTGATTGAAGATACCATGGCCACTGATAAATTCTACGACGTACTTATTCGGTGTAAACCATACCTTTTTATTATATGCAAACTCAATACATTTAATATATTGGTATAAAATCCTACCTTCCTTCGCTCTGTTCCATCTTATTGACTAATTCTTATCCTTTCTTATCCACTCCTTTTCTAAGTCAAATTCCTGTAAACATTCAATAACATCTCCCCATTCGATACTGTCAAAGGTGCCTTTATAGTCCACGCTTATATCTGCCATGTATTTGGATTTTCTTTGTCTCACTGTCTTTACGAATGAATTTACAGCATTAATAATATGTTATTAATTAGCGGATTTCCATTTTCTTATTGTAAGAATGCTTATTATTCCAGTAAGTACAATATTAAGTGTTAACTGTTTACAATAATTATAATAAAAAAAGGAAGATAAATTTAAAGTTTCTTGAACACATTGTGAGTATATTTTAGAAAAATAAAATCGCAATGTTCAGTATTTAATCTTTCAAGAATCACCGTCAAAAATGAACTAATGAATCCGGTTTGAGTTTAAAAATACACTATTAATTTATTTTTTCATCAGTGGCAGGGAAATACCATGTGAAGTGATAAATAAACATTTTTATTTTTCGCGTGACGAATACAAATGTTTTGGATTACCTAAAGAACCACCTCTTGCTTTAAAAAAAAGAATATGTCAAGGAAATTTGCATCTCCATTGCATTCAGTATAGACTAACATAGTTAGAAACTAAAAGCTAATTACTGGCAAAATTTGCTTCAAAAACTACAGCTATTGTTCTTTAAACTTTGCTGACTATTTTTTTTGCAATGAAATTAGCTTTCGTTGATATTTCTGAACTAAAATACGTAGAATAATGAAGTTTTGTTGTAATTTCGTTTAACAAATAAAAACCTTAGTTTTCGACTAGAATCTAAATCTAAAATAAAATCTAACTCATTCTATTGTATTGAAGAATTTCACACTTTCTACTACACTAATGGAACTATTTTAACCAATTATTCCAGAAATTTAATGTAATACGAAGTGTGAGAAATTCTGCATTAAAGTTGGATGAGCTTTATATTGGTAGAAAATACAGCTATTAATAGGCAAATTTAACAACTAATAATTTTAGTTGAATAATTTTAACAGCATCTAAGCAAGTAAAAAACGATTCTTCGCAAAGTTCAACTATGTTTTTATCTGAAAACTTAATAGCTCATAAGACCACGAGTTGTTAGCTATGAATAATAAATTAAGTTCAACATAACAATTACCAAGCTCTTTTGGCCTCTCCCTAATTTAATGTTGTGGACAAAAAACTTTATGTTTTATTAAATACAAATTTATTTGTATTCAATTGATATTATAACAAGCAGGTAACTACTTTTATTCTTATCTTAAGAGTGTGCTGAAATGTCAAATCCTCCTCTGCCCTTGGGCAATGATAGCCCTTGATAGCAATGGATGAAGTTGGCCGTTGTTTTGTTCCGGAGTGTACATTTATTAATTTCTTTTTCCGCTACTGATATCATTTACCTTTCAAATAATCGAAATATTTTAATACCTCTAATTTGAGTTTCTGTTTCAGTTCATTGAGAGTAAATACTGGGGTACATTTTAGGGTCTCTGTAAGGTGCACGGGTGTTAAGCCCCACCATATATACTGTATATTTTTGTTGTTGTTAAAATATAGCCCTTTTGAAATTGAAATTGTTCCGGAGAGTTAATCACTTTATTGTCCTCCATGTGGTCATACGTAGTTTGGAACTGCTTTTTTGACAATAAATTTATTAATAATAAAATGAAACCTTGCATGAACGTATGCCCGGAAAAAGCACACTTTAGACGTGAGTTTACTATAATCTTTTTTGTTTTTAGTTCCCCCGCTGACGAGAGCAGAAACATTTCCCGGGCGCAGCCATTGGGAAAAGCGTGTTTTTTTTCGCAGATGGAGTCACGATGTGTGTCGACGCGACGAGAACGCTTCGTCGCCCGCAACCCGCAACGCGTGTGACGCGCGCGCGCGCGTTAATTCATTCTCGTCACATGCTGCTTCGCACGACGCAGAAGCGGCGTCAAAGAGGGCGGAGTTGGTGGTGGTGGTGGCGGCGGCGGCACCAGGGCCACTATGGGGATGAGGAGACAAAAATATGGACAAAAATGTATTTGGATCGTCAAAAGTGAGAAGGACCCCAACTCGAACCCGAGACCTCCTACTGTGGTCGCAGGTGTGCTATCCACCCACCTCGATCCGCAAAGTTCCTTCACAACATTCACCTGGCCAGATCCAGTGAACCCAGGTTACATCCTCATTTAGGGGATAAGTGGGCACTGGTTCCGAGCTTGTACCCGGTTTCCACGCACCTCCGTGTCGGATGCAGTTTCTTACTCACAACTTCCGAGTACTTACTCGACGAGAAAATTTTACAATGTTTCCCTTCATTCTTGAAACTTCACAATTATATTAATGTTATTTTTTTCTATTTCCTTTGTAGCGGTATTTTTATCCTACGTTGCTGAACCAACATACTCATTTAACATTACCTATGAGAAGCGGTATAGAGTTCTCTCTATCGCTTATCTTAAGACATTCCTCTTCCAATAATTTAACTACTTCGCATGTTTCATTACCTTTTTTCTTGGGACTTTAGCGCTTGCCAACGTCTAGGTCATTAGAGCCCTTGTAGGTGGGAGTGTAAATAATGTTTCATTACAGTCTATACCATAATAGTTCGCGCGTTGGAACCTGAATGTGCAGAGATAGTCAAAGGGAGTTTAGCAGGTTGCCTATATGCTTTGTGGGTTGCATAAATGTATCTAACCCCTTCATTTTATTTGTATGTATGTATGTATTTCTCGTTTCGGTCAACTCAGGACCACAATGACGAGTGCTAGTAAAGCCCTAGTCTTGAGTTTACTCATTAAACACGTCGTGAAACATTTTAGGCGAANAGGTGGGAGTGTAAATAATGTTTCATTACAGTCTATACCATAATAGTTCGCGCGTTGGAACCTGAATGTGCAGAGATAGTCAAAGGGAGTTTATCAGGTTGCCTATATGCTTTGTGGGTTGCATAAATGTATCTAACCCCTTCATTTTATTTGTATGTATGTATGTATGTATTTCTCGTTTCGGTCAACTCAGGACCACGATGACGAGTGTTAGTAAAGCCCTACTCTTGAGTTTACTCATTAAACACGTCGTGAAACATTTTAGGCGAAAAAGTGTCTAGATGGCATCGGAGTATTACTGAGGTGGTTAACCTTTCAATCATCACAGGTATATTAACTGAGACGCAGAAGTGAAAGATCTACAAATCGTTTTGGCCCCACTGGGAATCGAACCTGGGATTTCATCGTGATAACCGAGTGCGCTAGCCTTGAGCAATGGAGGGTTTTTTAAAATGTCTTTTTACTAAAATAAGACGTTGTTCCAAGAACTTCTCCGTAAACACTTAAAAACTGAAAACCCCAATTTCAATTTTTATGTTCCTTACTATCCAGACATTTTTGAGAAATGAATTACATTTAATTATTCGGTTATGTAATGCAGTTCATCAAGATATTCAGACGTGCGACTGCATATTTTTCAATAAAACGTTTTATATGTTATAGCACATATTCAAGATTAATTTATATAAAAAGGTAAAAAAACGCGTTTGGAGAAATCAAAATAATAGTAAAAACAGCCTATTCCTATTAAAATACGAGTAACCCCTCACTGATTTTGGACGTTCGGTAACTATTTAAATGTTATATAATTTATTATTGTTGACAAAACTTACATTATCCCTTTTGATGACCTTTCTCTGTCACTTCTCCAAAAACAACTTGCTTTGAAATTACGATACCTTTTAGGTGTTTTCCTTTTTTAAATTTTTTTTTTTACTTTCCAATTTACAGTGTGTTTAAGGAAAGTTTTGTAATCGGCTGAAAAATAAATTTCGGAATCTCTTCTGATCTACACAAAAGAAGAGGCACCTTACTTGGATCAGCTTATGAGGCAAATACAAACAAAATAATAACCCCCGCAATCCGAAGTTGTATGAGCAGATACGAACTTAGGCAGCAGACATGAACACGTTTTTCTTCCTTATTCATAAATAATTTTCCGAAGTAATTTTATAGCTATATAGGCTGTTTCGTATTGTGATCTGATTTAAGAATTGTAATTTTTAACGTTGAGTGGGTCACTCGCCAGATGCTTTTATGTGATGTGAAACAGAATTTGGTCCAAAAGTGGAAAGAGTATTCACACTGTGGGGCATGCGATGAGTGGGATACAGAGGCGTCGACGGTACAAAGCTCTGCTTTTTCTTCTTCCGCTCAACCCTTCCGCCACCACCCCTCCTCTCACCGTGTACCGGAAGCGACGAAAGCATCAGAGGGAACAGTTGATAAGGGATGGGAAATTTGTCGCGAGATTCTTGTCGCGTCGTCGCCCAGCCATAAATCTTCCGGTCGCAGAGAGGAATGAGAGACGTGGCGCTGACAATTTCTTCATAAAGAAAGTCAAAAAATCCGTCATGAACTGACTTGAACTTCGGGGTTCACAGGAAGTATTCATTTATGATTTCGAGTTCACTGGGTATCAGCTTCGGAAGATGTGGCTGACATGACGTACCTGCAGATTGAAAAGAACTAGGAGAATTTTTCAGAACGGTTCTTAGTCTCCTGGGAGTCCGATCCGTCAGTGCCTCTCGTGCTAAGCCACGCTGACCATCCGATTCGGCAAGAATTGGCGAATCTTCACCGAATTATCTACTGATGGCGTAACTCCTTCGTATTTAGGTAAATATAAGGAAAATCACTGGTTCATAAAGTTTAATCCATATTTTAATTACGTCTGTAGAATTATATATAGTTATTGAATAAATTAACCTTGTTACACATATTGATTTGTTGACATAATTTAATAACATAATATAATTTTAACATTTTGTATGAGTAATTATAAACCGCGTGTTCAACGTCACATCATTCAGATTATAAACTTTAAATTATGGTACATTGAGTTACACTTGCATGATTGTTTGGCCTTAAGGTATTCGTTTCCTCTTTACCGTTGTGAAGATTGAGGTGACTGCGTGCAATTTCCTTGATAAATCAAACTGCTCTTCAATAAACACAAAGCAAAATAACTTAGGAGATCTACGAGCAAAGGTTTGCCAAGGAATTTTTTTTTTTGCGCACTTCCATGATTTATTTTGCAATTGAAACAAGCTTCGTAATGATGTCATTATCTGTGTATTACAGCAGAAGACCGAATACATTTCAGGAAACTAATTTCGCTGTAACGTTCTGAGAGACATGGCCTGTAAAACTGTGTGTTAATGCGTGTGAGAGAGGTTTAGTTTTTCTCGCTGAGTTATACTCCAGTTGAATCAAGATGAAGTGTTTCCTTAACTTGAGTTGTATTTTCTTGACGATCTTTCCAGTGACCGCGTCCTTATTTGGAGTTTTACATTACAGGAGAGATTTATGTGAACAACACGCTTATGTTTTATTGTAGAGCACTCACATTAACTAAATCGCTACTCTTGGCGTGGTTTGGTTTTCCGGTAATTTCCGCTAATTTTTGTTGGATTTCCCAACTCCTGATAAGCTTTGTAGAAATTATTATTAACTAACTGGTTACCCGACAATTGCCCCGGATTTTTCTTAGACTAATCTTCTTGAACTCAGGAAAGAATAAAATCTATCTATATTGTAAGATCAAAATACTTTTACTTACTGGTTTTTAAAACATATACAGCATCCTAATTTTTCAAATTCATAATAATACAAATTTAATGCTAAACTAGACTGTAGAGGCAACACCATCTCGTGGGAACCACGCTGGTCGAATCTTCGCTTCCGATGCATGACACGGATGCATCGTTTCATTAAAATTCTTGTAAAATCGAAAATATTCGTCGAAACATTTCGTTTCAAAGACGTTTTGCATCTTTGTTAAATACTCAAAGCAAATAATCCGTTAAATTTGATGATGATTGATTTTTTCCTTCTTTAATTACTCTCCTAATTTGAAGTATTTTATTCCTATTTTTAATGATGTTTTATCGATAATTTCGTTTAATTTTTGTAGATACATAAATGCTGTCGCGGACTTTTTTATAGAATTATTTGAGGTTATTGTCATTCATAGTAGTCACATATCTCCAACGGTTTATACAGCGTTAGCAAAAAGCGTTTTTTTTCTTTTTTCGGTTTTATCGACATCGTGGAAAAACATTTTTTTATCTTTCTTATCACACATTTGAAAAATTAAAGTTATCCTATGTTCCTCCTGGACATCTAAACTATCTACTTGCCACATTTCATCACGATTGGTCCAGTGACTAAGACGTGATGAGGTAAGAAGCAGACAGACACACTTTCGCGTCACGAATGTGTATGTTAGCATGGACTGTATTACGTTGTGTACTGTTTTCAAATGAAGGGGCGTTTGAGAGCTTACGATACTCCCTCGAACTCTACCTGTCCCTTCATCCCCATTCGATCTCTCTGGGGTTCAGTTCTTTGACATCAACTGAACCCAAGAATGCACTACGTTGCTTTAGTACCATTTGTATGTCAATATTGCAATCAACACACAGCGACAATGAAAATGGATCGAATCCCTATATAATTACAACGAAATTCAGGGTGTAGGTCTGGTACTTTCTTTACGGTTGATCCTATCCTTTTTAATTATATGGTATTTGGAATCATTTTATTCGCAGCTCAGTATAGAGTAAAATTATTCTATATATCGCTTTTGGTCAGTGTGACTTGAGTATAGAAACATGTGATAATTTAAACAAGTTTTAAATTGTTTCATGAGTTTTTAAGGGCATTATTTTGTTATTAACGGAATATTTTTTTATGTATTTTCACTAAGGTCTGGTTAATTTATAGTGTTCAAGCACTTCATTTGCTATATATTTATTTACAAAGTAATCCATCAACATTATATTTATATAAATAAATAAATGAATTCTATGTGTTTTTTTATTTATAGCTTTTTCTTAAATTATTAAGATATTCGCGTGTTTTGTATGTAAACACCTGATGGAGGCTAAAACACTGACGTGGGTTGTGCTATTAAATACAGTGAATAACCGTTTATGAACGCTCGTTAAAACTTGAGACACCAAAAATTATTTACGTTTCACCAAAGACCTGAAAATTTACACGTCTGTGGAAAAAGAGTAAAATTTATTCCCGTGGCGAAGTAAAAGCTAACTAACCCTTATATATGGCGTGTCAGCATCGGTTTCTTTTAAAACTATTACAAGTTCGTCAACTTGCTGATAGAAAACAACTCATAGAAAACCTGCCCTGGTCTCTTCTAACATGACGTAACCCAGTTCTGCACTCTAATTATTTCCTAGATTTACCCCGATTGCGTCAACCGATGACGTAGAGTTGTCATGGTTGAGTCACATTTATCTTAATCAACTCTCTAAAATATGACGTCATGAATAAATCGCACAGGGTTGAGTGCAATCTGTTTGTGGGAAACTGCTTTTTTCTATTCTTTGCGTGTGGAATTTCGTAGAGGAGGTAAACGACGACGATGAATGGAAAGAGGAGTTTGGAGAGCATAATTTTGTGTATATAAGTTTTAAAAAAATACAATTCCATACGTAGGGTCATGGAATTGTGAGTTGATCTACTGAATATTTGTCGTCATAAAATAAATAAGTAAACACTTACGACCTTTTTAATTATTTATTTTATTAGGTTACATAACGGACGTTAATAGTAGTAGAATTTGTTATAGACTACTATTTTCTTGGTTGCTTAGTGGCGTGAAATTACATTATTTTTCTGTTAATTTCTGATCATTTTTATTTCATGCGGTTGCGCCAAATTTTCTGATTTCAACGATTCCTTCAACGAAAGTCCATTGCGGACTCTCGAGTTTGAAGAAGAAGAAGAAGAAACTCCGATTCTGAGGTCCGAGTAAAATGTTCTGCAGAAATAGTGACAGTGAATTCTCCAGCTTCTACATCGACCGCGGATCATCGTGTCACGACCCAGTTTTAGAAGAACTGGTGTCCTTGAACCTCACCACATGTATGATATTGAAACTTCATTCGTAAACCTCTATGCCGATACTGCGTATCGTTTCTTGGGGCTAAGGGTATGCGACTGGAGTGAGCGTGGCTCAGTGGGTAGAGCGTTGAGTTGCTGGCTGGAGGACCGGGTTCGATCGTCCACCTCAACGTCCACACTGATTCCCAGTCCTATTCAGCCTCTTGTAAAATGAGTACCAGGGTCTATCCTGGAGTCAAGCGAGATGCGGACCACATATCCTATTTCTAGTGCCGAGGTCAAGTAATTGCGGAGCTCTACCCTACGCGAACCCCTTGGGCACCTTCGGGGCTTGTTCAGGGACAGTTAAAAAAGGAGATGCGACATCAAAGGAAAACAGGAGCGGGAGGGAAACTGATCAAAAAATGTCAACAAAGAGCATTATCCAATTCGTGGATGGAAAATTTACCATTAACTCCACAAAATGACTTTTTGATTTTAATCAGTTATTTCTTTATACATTATGTAAAACTTCTCTTAACGGACATTTCTCTGTAACGGGTATTTTCATCCCGTGCCCGATTAGTATTAATTTACCGAATTCGATACTTCTGAATGTGTTACATTGTCCATAACCGACAGCGGTGGTCCATCGGTAGCGTCTTTGCTCCCGCGATCCCATTGGCTGAGCGGTAGAGCGTGGATTCGAACTCCGCTCGGTCGAAGTAGTTGAGGTTTCTATTTGGGGTTTCCCTCACCCACTCCAAACTAATACATCAATGAAATTTCCACGTTTTGCCATGGTAACAACTTTGTTTTCACGGCTAACTGGCAGGAAAATGCACTCTAAGACATGTTATGAAACAAATAAAGGTGTTACCATGGCAAAACGTGGAAATTCCATCGATGTATTTACAAATGACTATGACTCACCTCCTTCATATTCAAACTAATGTCGGTTCTGTACACTAAGTTTCACGACAACCCAACATCTCTCCTTCCCAATTACCTTACCCAAGTCCCACAATTAGATGGAGGAGCAGACCTCATTGCCTGAACCTCTCCAAAAGACTAAAATAAATAAATCAATAAATAAATTCAACGGACATGGACATGACATGGGCAATTGTAAAAGAAAAACGATTCTCTACAACGTAAAAAATGAATTACTTAAAAAATGTGAACAGCTCGACAATAGCGGCGATCGTTAGTGTCTTTCGAAAGAAATAGGGCCATGTATGTCCGTTGTGGAGAATGTTGATTGCATATGCGTTTGGGTTATTCTAGTAATTCATGTTGTCTATTCTCTATGGATAGTTTTTTTCAAACTATGTGAAAACGCGTGAAACAGTGTGGACAGACCGATTTAAATTCTCAAGTGAAGCTGGGCGATTTCAGCTGATTTTTTTCTTTAATGAAAGTATATACTCCAAGTCAGTTAACTTTGCCAAAAATTATGCAGTATGGCTGCCTAACACGAATTGCCAACTTCAACAAATTCAAGTTATATGCATATAAATACTAATAGTGTCACAAAAGCGACTATTTGCTGTAAAGAAATACAACTTGTTTACATAACAAACTGAGACGCAAGGTTATATTCGAAGCAGAAAGAACAGAATAGCGCCACAAGAGCACATTCAATTGGTGTCGGAGGTTGGCAATGAATTTAAGTTTTCAGAAATTCTAAAGTCCTGCCAACTTAACGTGATGTACAAATTTCATTACTCTTATGGACAATGGCGAAGTAAAAGCGTTGGCTACATTGAGCACTAGCTCTTTACCAACGCGAAGTCACTTAGACTGACAATAAATAAATATATAAATAATTTATTGTCAAGAGAGTTCTTACAAACTGTTCCTATAACCCCGTTGAGGACAATAAAGTAATTTACTGCGACTCATATACAATAAAACTAATTAACACAATGCGTTTCCGTTCATGTTTTTTTTCCTATGTTAAATATTCTCGAAGAAGAGAAACGCGACTTCGATGATACTTATTAATAGAATGTATATTCTTTTCTATCTCCGAGTATGTCAGACTTGACTTCTTAGGAACTAACGAAGAAATTGAAGTTTGTGAAACACGCTGGGCTAGGACATTGCCATACCATGAAAGAACACTCGTCATTTTAAACATTGTTAAATGATTTTATGCTTCCATTCAGCGCTATTAAATTATTTCATAACAGGCATGGATATTCACGCTCAACAATTACCTCTTGTCAATTGTTCTATTACAGGTTATGTGTCCAGTACTGCGATATTTAAAATTTAATTTCCCTCTCTGAAAAGGAGATAATATGTCCTTAATTCCCTTACGCGTAAGCTTTAAGAGCCATTTTGCCCTATCATTATCTCCACTTTCTTTCAAATTATCACTCATCAACAGTAATTACTTTTGTTTACGGCTATTAACCAAGTAATATTATCCACTCCTACTTTATGCCTGCAGGTGTGGTCAACAAAAGCTGTGCTTACCAGTTTAAAAGTTCAGACTTGAGCGGTTATGCCTTACATTTTACTATAAATGCATGGCAGCGTTACGGAATACCTTGCAGTTCCTTGCCCTCATCTGCTTGAAATCCCGACTCTACGGGCAGAAGATTATGTAGTTGCATTGAAAATTATTAAAGAGAACCAGTGAACAATACTTTACTATGCAGCAATAAAACAATAATAATAATAATAATAATAATAACTAGAATAGTTCATTGGCAAACAGCTAGCCTAAAATGATTAGAAAACTAAACTTTGGGAAAAATAATACATTTGGAAATTGCCAAAACACTGAACTGCATTAAGAAAACCATACCACAAGAACATCCGCATACACCCCAACCAGTCCTGCTAGTCCTGCTAGAGTCGGGATTTGAATTCAAGTATTTTGTACTGGGACAGAAGCATCCTCACAGACCTTAACACAATTCATAAGTCCTGATGTTATCCTTTGGATAAGAAATGAATCAAAAATGTACCTCATCGATTTTGCTGTCGTGAATTGCAACAATCCAACAGAAACAGAGAAACGTCAAAATGTCGAAATATCTACAAGTCATTGAAGAAAAGAAGATGGAATCAGTCGTAAATGGAAGAAACAATGATCTAAACCCTTAATTTTGTTGTAGTTATATAGTGTTTATATCTATTTTATTTGTAATTGTATGTAGATTACAAAATATCAAAATGGTTATAAAACGTTAAATAATAAAGGTAACATTTCGATTTTTTGGGGGGTGGGGGGGTCCAGTAGGTGACTAATAGTTTAACCCCGAAGAAGTGGAGCTGTGTGCTGAGTAGGGCTGCGGAGACCGGCAGATTTAGAGGAAATGTCTTAAGCTGTCACCCGCCAGTTTCATTTGCAAATAGTACAGTGTAGTACCTACAAATCCACATAATGATCTTTTAAATTATATTGTGTTACGAGCAGTAATTTTAATTAATTATGCACGTATGAACTTTTTAGTGATGGGAATGTTCATCGGTCGGATGTGGCCTGACCGCCTCTGACAGGAAAACAAGGTACGTAATATAATGACAAGCACTACTGCACAAATTTTTATTAGCTTGTTTCTATATTAGTGCAGTTATAATTATATATGATCAAATATTTTCATTATCACTCGGGGCCATTTGTCTTGTATTATAACAGAGCTTGTGAAGATCGCAACATCAAATGAAAGTTATGACAACTTCAATCTAAATTGGTCTGCAGAATTGATTTTGAAACGTCTCGTTAAAGGTCTATCTTTTAAATTGTCCGGTCATTTATCATCGCAGATAAAGCTCTCTCAACTACCCAATGATATTTTAACATATTTTAATATTTTTGTAATATTCAGTAAAACTGTTTTGTACTGTAAGTTCGTAAAAACGTAATTCTGTGTAGTGGAACATTAACGCATCCCTCGAGACTTCGTGTGGCAAAGAAGGGCGAAATATCTTGTCACAATATACGCATATCGTTACGTTTAGATCGGTTCACAGTACTAACATCTAACTAAACGATTCCTCCTTTAACTTAATTCTGAACATATGATTTCTTTTCTTGTGATTGGGGCGAGAAAGAATTATCTATAATCTATTATTAAAACTATCCAAAGAAATCTTTTCAACCTCGTCTATCAAATTTCTTTGTTAATAACTTCCACGAAATTTGTATTTCATTTTATTTATTTACCAAGTATCACTACTCGAAAAAAAAACTTTTTTTTGAGAAAGCGAAAAGATAATGTTTAGTGTAACAAGTATATTTGATGAGTCGTTTATGACAAGTGACGTAATTACCCAAGATAAGGACATTTCGGAAAATTGTGACATTATGTGTAAGCACTTTCGAAGTTGTCAGCATTTCGCCAAACTGATTGTGCTAGGGATGTCTTGGCAGAGGATTGCCCAAGGCATGTACTAGTTAATTGTTACTAAAAAAAACTATCATTTTTACTTGAGCGAATTTTACACTTTGGGAAGTCTTTTATTATTTTCGTCTTTGAATACCACAATACCTTTTTATTTCCTCTCCTCCAAGTCTTATCGTGGAGGAAGTTCTTCATTTCCGTCTGCGCATCTTCGAGCATGTTTTCTTGTGTTCGTCTACCTCAAACAGTTTATGACCGAGGTGGGTTTCATAACTGCACCAGTTTCGTCATCCAGTTTCCCCTCCTTGAAGACGATTGCCTCGCAGATCTCCTACTTTCCCTCGTCGACATTTGTTTTGCGGCATCCGACTTTTTCCACATTGTTTGCGGTGCTCTGAGCATAGTTACGAGTTCTCTGTTATAGATTGAAGCCACGGAGGGTTTTTTTTTTCATGAGAAAATAGCGGAACGTGGTGCTTTACGTCGCTTGTTCTTTTAAGTTGCACGTTTTCCTGGAGTCTAGCTGTTGCGTATGAAGAACTGTAATAAAAACTTTTTTTTTTTTTTGATACGGTTCATGATTTACGTTACCCTACTTCCTCCATTTTCTACAGCATGGGTATGAATACACTTTCTTCGCGTTTATCTGTCGCTATGATTATTGTTTACTATCTACAGTGGTCGATTGGTTAAGCTCGTAACTTCGGATTTGTAACGTTGCTTGACCGGGAGACTTTTCAGTGTCGTTGTCTGACTGGCGTCCAACTTTCGATGAGCAGAAGCAATATTCTAATAATCAGACTGTTCACTTTACTTAGCTGTTTTCCTGTTCTATCCAAGTATCTCCTGTATGGATCCAGGTGGTACAGGGGCCGTTAGCACTAAGGAACGTAAATCTACCGTAGGGACTAATTCTACTACTATTAGCGTCCAGTATGTAATCTAATTAAATAAATAGTTAAAAATTTACGACCTCTTTTTGGACGAATAATATTTTTATTATTTGTTCAGAACTCACTACGTTTCGACTTGGAAATATAAACACAAAATATGTTTATCTAAAGGCAGAAACACAAACATGTTATAATATTGTATTGTATAAACCAGATCGTTCTTCAGTGTCTGTGCGTAAATTTAAACTCTCCTGTGTGTATTTTTTTATAAATATCTTTTCTGATATACGTTTGTAATAATTAATTTCTTTGTCAAAAATTAATATATTTTCCCAATCCATCAAGTGATAATTATTAATACAATGTGAGGTAACTACACTTTATTCTACTGATTTTAAATTTCTTTGTGTTCCTGGATTGTAATTTCTAACCCTCTTTTTGTTTGACCTACAAAGCTAGAATTATGATCTTTACATTATATTTTGTGTACTACATTGTTAGTATTCATGTCCTAGAAATGGTCGTAAGTTTTTAACTATTTATGTATCTATCTTAGACACCAATCGAGGGAGAACCGACAGTCGTGTCTACCACTTTAGAGCACTTAGTTTCTCATACCAGATATTTATATTACGCACTAATTCTCATAGTCGCATTGGCGCCAGCTGTCACTCGATGCTCGCCTATTATTTGTGGAGAAAGGTGATAGGGAGGGAGGAAAATCACGTGACCAACTCCAGCTTGTTGAAAGCTCTAAGAGATATTTTGCGGAAATATGATGAATTCCGGATTATATTTCCTGTCGTGGCGATTCTCTCTCAGTTAAGGTCTCTAGTCTTACTGAGTAGATGCAGGCCTGTGTAGGCCTGGGTGGACGGAGTCTTCAGCTATGGTAGCAGAATAGTTGGTGGAACTATCATCAAAAGCCTGAGACCATTCCAAGAGATTCCAGTGAGAAGCGAAATTACGAAGTTGACTATCGCTTTTGTTATTCGTCAATCAAAACACTGTTAATGAAAGAAATTGTTTTAATAGATGCTAATCATTAATTTATAACACAACATTCTTTGGTCACAAATAACAATCTCATTGAATATACATTCCAATATTTATAATATCCTCAGGGCTTCAGTAAGATTAAAAAACCAACATTTATAACACATAAATATGACCATTTATTATTTCGAAAATCGGTTTCAATATTTTCTTACACACATCAATGGCGATTTAGATAGGATAGATCTAAAAACTTAATTGTTTTACGCTAGCGACACTGTGGATACTCAGCTAGTAAATTTATATTTCTTACAACATAAATATTATTTTCTACTAAATGTTTCAATGATATTTTCAGGCGGTGGTACGTACAGCTCCTTTCTGACTCACCATTTTCTCCGATTTTCCTTGGAATATTTTGATTGGAATTAATTGGATGATTCGTAACTAAATTTCCCGAGATTAAAATTGTTTATTGTCCTCCATGCAGACGGGTACGGTTTTTAACTGCATTCTCGACTCTAAATAGTTAATAATTTATTCTAAAAATTAATTCGTATATACTTTACGTCCTTCATCATAGACAATATTTTTTTTACAATTTCAAACGTGATATGTTATGTAAAAACTCCTCCAAATTGTATAAATTTGCAAACGGATTCTGAGACTTAATCAAAGTTTATGAATGTTTTTATGATTCTTTGTGAATGTTTATTTTGTACAGTCATTAATTTTTCGTTAAAGTATTTATGTGTTAAAGTAGTGAATGTGTTTTAACCTGATGAACAGGAGTCGAAACGTTGATGGAAATCGTAAATAAGAATAATTGTCTACAAAAAAGCTCGTAATGTAGAAAGAAAAAAAACTAATAGACGCAAATAACAAATTAGATCGTGGTAACTTTCAGATCGTGCTGAAAATGACGACGAGCCTGAAATCGAACCCGGGACTTCTTCATAGATCGCAGGTGTGCTAACCACTACACCTCCCGTTCGGCTACCGCTATTGTACACCATTTCCACGCAGAACTAATTAGTTCGTAATCAATTGAATTAGAGTTTTATTCACTTTGACGAATTCCATCATCATTAATGACGCAACAGTTGAACGATTTGGATATCTCTCATCTTCTGTTAAAGATAAAAAACAGGGAGAACGAACTAAGTTTCGAGAATACGTCACAACGTCTCGCTGTACCAACTCCTCTGATTTATTTCTTGGACTCGTGGATGTGAATCCGCGATGTTAATCATCACTAAAGAGCTGACGGGAGGTGCGGGCTCATAATGGGACACGAACACGCGACTTTCTGTGACGCGAGCGCGTTATTCTTTCTTTCTTTTTTTTAATTTTGACACGTGGAGAGGCAAATAATTAGTGGAAGCAAATGTTAGTGCCACTATCGCCACCGGAAGTAACGTGGGTTGACGGTGGCGCGCTCCCGTGGGAGGACAAGGAAACATAATGGGTTACATATCGTATCATTTTGATGTGGAAGGGTGATTGTTGCTGTACAATAACGCACAACTTTATCCACTGGATCGGTCTTTATAGTATTTTCCGTAGACATGAATTTTATCCCTTCACAGTTTTGGATATCTTGCTTGTTTCCAAAAATTACGAAAGGTCCTTTTGTATAACTTTTTCCTCCCAATAGATCTATATCTAATGGACTTTTATTTATTACACTCTTTTTAAACATAAGAAAGTGTTAATGATAATTTTGAACAGATTTCGCTTTTTGAATACCTCGTTTCGTAAGTTTTCTTTTTTGTTTTGAAGAAAAACTGGAAAGGTAGAGTTAGGTATAGCTCTCACATTTATCGCCAGAATCATTTTTTGGAAATAATTTATCCAATTATAATCTTCATTATTGTTATTATAAGTAATTAAATTATTCGTTCTATCACCCCGTTCGTCCTTGCGTCGGAGGCAAGTCGTGGGACGCTACAACACAGTACAATTCCTAAGCTGCCTTTAGTCAACCTATTAAACTTACGCATTAGTTCGTATTTCTATTAGCATACACGCAGCTAACTTTTTATCTTATCTAGGAGTGTGCTGAAAACTTTACATCCGCCTATGTATTAGGGCTCTTGATGAGAATTTGATGGGATGGTCCCTTTCTGGCTTCCGAAGAGTAAATTAGTTTATTGTTCCCCACATGGTCACACGCAGTTTGTTACTGCATTTTTGACAATATATTTATTATTATTACGTAATTTAATTTCCTTGAAAACATGTTAAAGACATTTTACTGTTTTGTAGCTCTTGTAATAAAATTCTAACTGAGTATCGTCTTCAGCATTTCAAATGTTAATGTCAAATATTAATATTGACTCTTACACTTCTAATACGTAGGCAAAAGAGAAAATAAAGATTCTTCATAAATATATATAAATTTTATTTTAAATTTTAATCACGTTTATCTCCAGAAAATCGTAGTTTTCCATCTACGAAATGAAATGACTGTTCCATTAGAGGAGTTATAATTATGTTGACAAGGTTTCCTAATTCAGTTAGAAATTATTCAAAACAGAACTACAGTGATCTGTGTTTCCTTTTGATTCATTACTTTCCAACCATCCGTCCTCCCTCCCCCCTCAACATCCACTTCCTCGCCGTATCCTCGCCGCGATCCGAGCGCAGCGATAAGGCTTTGTATGAAATGTTAAACAGTCTTCGCCTCACAATGGTGGCGACGCGGCGTCCGCATTGTGAGCTGAGATGATGACGCTAAGTGCGCGGCTGGACCCGCCCCTCACCGCCGCGCGCCTGGCACTCCATTATTCTCCCCGCTGACAGGGAGACAGGCGGAAGCGATGAAAGTATATAGCAATTGAATTTATATTACTATTAGCGAATGTAATAACTATTTATTTCAAACAGTGGCGGATCTAGACCGTAATCAAGGGGGGGGGGGGGACTAACCGGGGAACATTTTTCTTTAAAAACTATGGTTTTACAACACAAATTTTATAAATATTACCTTTAAATAAAATGCATCAAATAAATAATAATCAACCTGGTTTCATTAATGACAATAATTATTTATTAAGTTATTAATATGGTATCATTAATTTTATTAATCTGGTATAATTAATAACAATTACAACTAATAACAATTATTTATCTGGTAACATTTTTACAAAGTATGCTATTTATCTACCTGAATTTTATCTGTTAAGAGTTCAGGTCCAATGGGGGTGGGTGGGCTATAGCCCCCATAGATCCGCTACTGATTTCAAACATGCAATACCAAACACTTTCTACGAAGCATTTCTTACTATTTTTTTATTGATCTGCAATTCAAACAGTGTAATTATACCGATAATATTTAACATTTTACCATTTTACTTGTATTCAAAAAATTAAACAGACCACAGTTATTATTAACACGTGTTATAAGTAAACAGGAATCATTAAATACACATAAAAATACATCAAAATATTGAAACATCAAAAAACGTGTACTTTTTTTAAAGATTCATTTCTACTTAGGACATGTGTCAATACTAATAAGAACTGTGGTCGAATACAAGTATTTATTTTTAACTTGGAGAGTTATTTTAACAATAAAATAAAAACAACAATTTGTTGTCACACACGTGACTACATTTCCTTGGCCATGGCGCTGTCCCCATCCTCACCACTGGGACGTGGATGTAGTCAACTGCCTTTTGTGTGGCCTTATAATTATTTCCCTTTATTATGCTTCGCTCCGCACACACCCTATTTACACAAACTTCAAATATTATGTACATACCTTGTTTTCTTATTTATTAGGTTTGAGACGTTTTCCATCATCGGGATTCCTTCTCGTATCACGTGTCATATTAATTACCTTCGTTCGACGTCGTAAATGTTACGTGTCCATTACATATGATCTCAGTCCTCCCTCCATTCCGTCCCCACAAACGCATTCTTCTCCTTCAGCTCTTTCTATTAAATCTTTTTGTGAGGAGTTGAATTATTTGTTTAGGTTAGGCCACACGACCATAATTCATCTTATTTTATATTTCCAACGTTTCATCAAATTTATTGTGGCTTCTTCAGGGTTGTGATTCGCAAGTAGAGATATGTAAATAATTCTCATTTTATTTATTCTTATTACGTGCCAATTATAGGAATGATTATTTTATTACATATTGCGGAGTTTCACAAATTTTCACCTATTTTTTTCAACCATTTACTTGTTTCTCTACTCTGCTTTCTTCTTCGTTCTTCCTACTTCTTCAGGTGTGTACTGTGTGAAGTCACTCTTTCTTTCCATAAGATTTGAGAAATCTTTTCGGAATCGTTCAGTTTTCAAAAAAAGAAAGAAAGAATTATCCACTTCTTTGAATTACTTTCAANGAAAGAAAGAATTATCCACTTCTTTGAATTACTTTCAAAATTTATACTACCAGTCCATTTTAAAACTTGACTCTTCATTTGCAGAGTATCACATTTTAAAAAAGTACTTATATATTTTCAACAGTACATAATCAAAATTTCACGCAAAAATGTTAATTATTTATCGTTAGATCAACGGCTTACTTTGAAAATTCAAGGGTAAGCCTTTATATATGAGTACAGTAAATAATACGACATTCGTAAAAAAAATCATATAAGCAATTTACAATATTTTACTAAAGAATTCTATGAATAAATGAGAAGAATCATTATTTATATTCTGTATTGGATTCCGACGTGCGCTTAAATTCAGCCAATCTCACACATGGTCTCAAATTTAGAGATAGTGAATTCCAATCTATTGCTAGATTGCATTAAAAAGGTAATTTGTATTAGTACAGAGTTCTAGAGACTTCTGGGATTTTGGAAGTTATAGGAAAAAATTATTCTAATTCTGTTCCCGTATTACAAGAACCACATAAGTTGCTGTTCATGCAGTTTTCGACACCCGTCGTGAACTTAACGCACCATTTCTCTCATACTGTGTGAATTTTGAGAGCAGAATTTCATCAAAATCTCAGGCGGGGGGAGTGGGGTGTAGAATTGACAATATTGATGGAATGACTCCCCTTTTCTATTCCACCCACAAAAGGAAAGGTCTCTCCATTAGAGGAAACTTAATGCGTGAATTTCATGACAACAGATCCATTTCCAGTATTGTTTTGTTGTCTTTACTTGTCTGTTGGGAACCGCTATCAAAACGGCCGCCACTTGAACGAAATGCATTAGTCTATCGGTCGAGGAATCTAACAGTCAGATATAATACACGAGAGGGTTTTACTGAAGTTTGCTGCGGTGGATAATTATTTTGATTAATGTCCCGGCAGTAAAATAATGTAATGATCTGCTCAATGCATTTATCAAATTGCTCATTAATTCATGTTGTGAGAATTGCGTTGCACAAGAGTTTCGTTTCTAAATTTTACTTAACAACTTAATGAACAATTAATTGTTGTTTAGAAATTTTCTGTTTCATACTGTATTTTAATAAATCAGTTTGGTAGGTTGATTCGATAATGAGTAACATGTCAACCTAAAACTAATTAATTGTATTCTTTTTTCTAATTACTATCATTTTCCTTTAATCATTGATTGTTCTTATTTCAAATCATACCTTGTTAATTAGCATAGTTTTGTACATTCTCATATACGTAGTACATAGAAAGTATTGTAATCGTGAAAATATTCGAAAGCGAGATTTCGACAGAAATATCCGTTTTGGCGACCAAAGATTCAGAAAAGTGGTTTTTGGCATAACGTCCGTCCGTCCCTCTTTCCGTCTGTGCGCAGCGATTCTGAGTAAGCGGATGAATTTATTTAATTCGCATTTCGTATTTACGGTAGACTTTACTTGTTGTCGATGCACTTGCTCTATTTTCTTCTACTTTAAAACAAAGGGTACTTCGAAGGTCAAGTGCACTTTTGAATGTTTTTTTTTTAAAAACGGTTCCAAGGATTTTTCTTAAATTTTCTGTACGTAAAGTACAATTAGTATACATTACATTCGCATTAGCGGTATTTCACTTGTAAGTTTGGTAAAAGACGCAGTAAAATAATTTGTGTGTGCTACACTCACGCATTAGTTTAGTGATTTAAGAAGTTAGAATAGTGTTTAGCCATGTAAATGGACCAAGTAGACGGAGAATACACTTTCCGTAGACTGAAATGATAGATATGATAATGATAAAATGAATAGGAGGACGGCAAACTCACTACAGATACGAAAAGTCATCAACTTCTCTCTACAACGAAATAATATTTACATATTACTTTTAAGATATTTTTTGTCACTCTATGCTGTAGATGGACAAACGTATATGAGAAAGTATCATCAATGGTTTTGCACCACTAGTTTTTATTTACTTTCATTTTCCCTTAGTGATTAATTGTTTTTATTCCAATTCATTAGCAAAGTCTTTTTTTCGTATTCTACACAATGGGAGCTCTGCAATAATCAAACAATCTTCCTAAATATCTTCGTAATTTTAGTGTGTGAGTAAATATTAACGCTGTACGATTTATAATTTTACGAGATTTTTATCAAATATTTTCCCTCTGTAACAAAAACATTCATATACATTTAAACTTATCTAATTAACATGCAAGTATTTTTTAACATCTCCGATCTCCCGATATACTAAAATTGTATTATGCGCCAGGTTCTTTATTATTTCTCAATAAAACGTTGTGCGAATATGTAAAGGTGTTATATTTAGGTTGATAATTACTTTAGGTAAGCCTGCGTCGCTTCCCTAGCTTTCTAAAAGATAAACAGTTTCAATAGATTTGGAAACAAAAATTAATTATTTGAAACAGCTTTCAAAGCATTTCAGCTCTTTTCAGAAACATTTGAAAATTAAAAGGAAAATATTTAACGTTTGAAAATTTGACTTTTATTTCTTCGAAAATGAGAGGACAATCACTCTCAAAATCAAATTAGTCTCACTCTGGAATGTATATGGACAAGTTGGATTTTATTTTCGTATGAATTTTAGTTAATTAAGTATTACTATAGTAACTGAAAGTAAAGTCATACATATGAAAACCGAATAACTAACTAACCTAAGAACTAAAAGAATTCTATACTTCTAAGAATTCAATAATGTATTGATTTGTATATTTGTTTGTTTCTTTTCCTTGTTAATGAATCCGTAGNAATTTTAGTTAATTAAGTATTACTATAGTAACTGAAAGTAAAGTCATACATATGAAAACCGAATAACTAACTAACCTAAGAACTAAAACTGAAAATTCTATACTTCTAAGAATTCAATAATGAATTGATTCGTATATTTGTTTGTTTCTTTTCCTTGTTAATGAATCCGTAGTAAACAAAGGAAAAAGATAAAATCTCGAATTATCTCGAAATATCGAACTAGGAAAATAATTAACAGCGCGATATATCAACGATATTGACAATTGAAAGTCATCAAATTATTCAAATAAAGTACATTTTCATCCGGAAGAAATTCCATTGCATATATTTGTAATGAATAATCAGCGAATTTAATAATAATCCACAAATAATAAAATGTTAAACGTTTATTCATTTCAATTGAAATAGTAAACGACCTTTTGATGTAGACTAGTAATTAATATTTTTACAACGTTTCAACAGCATGTTGCTGCCATCATCAGGCAAATGTTAGTGAATGAACATATCTACAAAGTTTCGTCATAGTTACAAGCATAAAAAACAAAATTAAATACATATAGAAATAAAACAATGACAAAGTAAAAATAAATTATTCCTTTATTCATTTCATAATACAATTTTTATAAATGTTGATATGTAAGAATTAATAACCACTAAAATCAAGTATATTGGTTATGTTGATAATAATAATAATAATAATTACAACATTTTACAGAATAATAATCAGTCCATTCAGTCTTCCTTTTCTAAACTACAAATAAAATTGAGCGGCCACTGCAACGCATGCTTATCAGCTACGATAGAATTGTCACTGAACACTGGCACTCTTATCAGTTATGAACATAGTTTCTGTAATTAGGTACAATTGTTAATATTATCTCAGAATGCTAACAAGAAAGTTTAAGTCTTCCAAATCATTGAGCCAATTTTAAATTTTTCTTTCAAATATTTTTAAATTTCGACTTGATTTTATATTGTTGGGCAATATGTTAAAACCATGTTCGACAAAGATAAAGAAATACTTTAGCAAAGAAAGATTTTTGACCCTTGCTCTAAAAAAATGTTCTATGGTTAATCGTAATTGGGTTCTTGGAAATAAATATTCGGGGAAACATACTTCAAAAATATTCGCCCCCCTTCTTCATAAGGACCATTCTCGGACTACAGTGCTTCTTCAGATTTGCTTATAGTGATGAAACTGAACCTAGGGAGTCCCTTCCACATTTACACAAACAAGTCAGAGTTCCTTCCCTTCATCGTCCTATTAATTTGTGCTCTGAATCCTTTGTTTTCCGCGGATGTAACTTAATGTGAGGACGATTCTTTGTATGCCCTGTAATTTCCCACTTCCGGAGTCCTCACAGAGAGGATCGAGGTCTCTGTTTATTTGTGGGTCCGTCTGTAGATAGCTGCGTGGATGAAGCCCGTTCTAACGAATCATAGTAATTTATTTAGTGCATCATTACTTCTAAGTATAGTCAAAGAGCGTTCGTTCGTTCGTTCGTTCGTTGATGGATATTCTGATGGTGGAAACCTATGTCTCTGAAGTGGATTTTTGTGGTTGCGTTAAATAATACTCTTTTTTATGAATACGTCTCACAGAGGCGTACAACTCCTGCGAGGAAAAACGATGGCGCTCATCAGTTTTTAATGGTTCTTTATTGGATGCGGTTCCCAGTGAACGAGGACAATATATATTTGGGTTTGCTGTATTACTGTATTAGTACTTCGTGTATTATTCTTAATTCCGCAGTGTGGACGACAATTAAAAAAATATATTTTTCTTTTTACTTTCCAACCGTACTGAATATATAAGGGAAGTATTGCAATCAGTCGAAAATAAAATTTTGAGATCTCATCGTATCTTTACAAATTGCCCCCAGGAGATTATTTTCAAATTTTGGCGATGGTATCCAATGTCATATGTCTGTGTATAGAATGTGTGTTAAGAATTTTGTTCCCCCGATAACTCACGAATAACTTGATGCATCGATACCAAACTTGAGATTTGACTTTGAAAGAATTGGGAATAGAAGCTGGACAGCTCATTTCCAAAACTACGAATTAAGAGAATTATATCTTTATATTTATATTAATGTTAACATCCAAAATATTTTCTTTTTCTGAATGACTTTGTCATGATGGACGTGCTCATAGTGCTTCAAATTTTCTCATTCAGTATTTTGAGATAAATATTCATCTTCTTTTATATTATTGTCATTTTTTGCTCGAAAAGAAAAAAAATACGTTTCCAAAAGAAGGCAATGTATTTTATAGTAGACCTATGTTGTTTATCGTGTATCCTTAATGACATATTTTCGTAACCATTTCAGCGCACAAACCAATCCTTTCGTCTGGTGGCCTTCTCAAATGATACGTCTCCTCGACCACAAAAAATAAATAATTTTAGGACGATGTCAACCTGTCGAAAACGAATCCCTGAAAAGATAATATTCGTACGGCCAATGACAATATGGCTACTCTGCTGCTTTAGTTATAAATGTATCATAAAATCTAAAGAAATTAATATTTATTTATGGACGTACTAGTCATCCATAATAAAATACAATAATTGTCGACGTCATTTATGTATTGTATGAAGCGTTTTAGAGCTGCGCTAATTTTTGATACTAGGGCAGAACGTGTGCGAATAATTGATTACACATTCAAATGGTAAAATTTGTCAAGGTTTTAGATATTTCAAATTTCTAACTAGCGTATAATTATTAATCTTGCAAACGTTTGATTATATAAAGAATATAAAATCATACACAAATGAAAAATAATATCTATAATTAAGAAATGCTTGGATAAAAATTAAAATAAATACAAAATCGATTATATTAAATGGTTTCCTTATTTTCACATGGCGTAAATTTAGTGATATATTAAATTAAAATGATTTTCTTTGGGTGTTTCTCGCTTTGATACTTAAGGAAGTGAAACTGATAAGGGTCATAAACTTTTAAATGAGAAAAATCCACAAAATCACATNGTGTTCTGTCTCGACAAGAATCAGAGTCTTTGGTATGTAATTATTACGTAAATTAAATTGGTCCATTTATACCTGAGAGGTCTGGAGACACTTTTTTAAAGAAATAGAATTATTCTAGGACTTATGTATTCTTTAACCGTTCCTTAAATCACCAGGTTAATATATTTAGATCATCCTATATAAATATGACATAAATATTAAAATTTAAACACAACTTTCAGTTTAACATCTCCGTGTGTTATGAAGAAGATAGAAGTTCCCATATGAGTTCAAGTTTCTTTTTTAGTTTCATTTTCCCTATGGAAGCTGTATGAGTAATACGGGCCATGTAATAATAATAATAAATTTATTGTCAAAAAACAGTACAAACTGCGTATGACCACGTGGAGGACAATAAACTAATTTACTCTCCGAAAGCAAGCAAGGGACCGTCCCATCAATTCCGATCAAGGGTTCTAAGGAAGAGGCGGATTGAAAAATTTCAGCAAAAGTTCCTAGATAAGATAAAAAGTTAGCTGCGAGTTATAATACTAATAGAATATCAATATGTTTGTAATTTAACACAAAAAAATTATTTTACATGTACAAGTTATTATGGAACTATATATTATTCTGAGTATAGTGTTTAAAAATCATAACAGTTGAAAAAACACTAAATTCACGATTCATTGTTACAAGAACACACCCCTAGAAAAGACCTAGAGAACCTGTATAAGAAATCCGCCTCTACCCGAAGGAAAAACGGAGAAAAACCCGGGCCAGGATTACTGTATGTATTACTGTGACACATTTGAGAAGATAAGTATTCGTGGAGAATCAATATCAACTCACATTTAATCCAAGTACAGCAGGGAAAAAGGGCTAGTACTTCGATAAATTTACAGTCCCCGCGAGTACTTCCTTGGTCCTGGTACGTTGGCGCAGAACGACTGCTACATCCACCGTCCGCTGCTCGCATCCCGAGGTCCTCGTAGCGGCCGAGGCGTTCCCGCCATTGTTCCTCGTTTTGCCGCCGCTTTAAGCGCGTCCCCTTCTCGCATCCGCTGGCGGCTGGTACTCGCCATTTTCTCTTCATCGTGTCACTCGCCGAGATTTAGGAGCGCAGTTTGTCTTGAGACAGTTTCCTGCCCCAACTGCTGCCCGCAAACGCGCTTTCCGGGCACGCTGGCTGCCTGTCTGCCTCTAGGCCCTCGGGGCGCGTACGAGGGTGTGTCTGTGCAGGATACAGAATGGAAAGTGCTCTTCGCTCTTTTAAAGAAATAGAAATAAATAGTTAAAATAAAACTAGGGAATTAGCAAATAATAAATAAATAAATTATTTACTATACGCAAGACTTATTTACGTATTCACATAATTTACACAAACATTGGTTTGGCCAGGTTTAGCGAAACGTACTTCCCAACCGATTATTACTATCTCCCTCTGACCCCACACATAACAATCCGTCTACTTATGCGAGTATTTTTAGAAAAAGTAAATCACGTTTCTTTAGAACGATTCAATCGGTTTTTATCATTCCTGCTGTGTCCAAAAAAAATATCAACGATGGAAACTGGGATTCATTTAAAAAAAGGGAAGATCCAAACACTTCAAATATTTTATGATATACTCGTACTTGAAATCCCTTTGCTGCTCACACCAATAAGATTACCTTTAATCCCCACGTGATATTTTAAAACTATTGAATTTTGGGGACTGACTACATGAAGGGGAAAATCCTCTGATATTTCTTGCACTGTACTCACCAATTCTGAAACTCTAAGAATCATTACGTACACTACACTCAGCTGTGTGCAGTGACTATCGTAATATAACAAGTGTATCTGAGGTGTTGTTGCTATTAAGCAATAAGCTGTATATTGCTACATTAAGACATACATTCTATTCATACCTATGTTTTAGTTTAAGTCGGACCAAGACAAACACACTGCGTTTATTTCGAAATTCAATTTAGGTTTCTTTGGATGGAGATTTGCAATAAACTGCGTACAAAAATCGAAACATTCACGCAAGCATAGCTGTGGGGACTTAGCTAGTAAAATAAAAAATGGAAGGTAATTTTTCAGAAAATGAAACAGTGGTAACAGCTCTTGCCTAGGGGCGGCATCTATGGAAATAATAAATGTTGAATTTTCTGTTATTTAATAGTTACGATTTATGAACAATACTTTCCGAATAATCTATAGTTTGATAAACGTACAACTGAAATAACTTTTTTTGCGTTTTATAAAAAAATATTGGTATTATAATACTTTTATAACGTACCGAACTATTTTTATTGTTAGGAGTGTGATGCTGAAATGTTGAATCCGCCTCTGACTTAGGGTCCTTGATCAGAATTAATGGGATGCTCCCTTGCTTACTTCCGAACGGTAATTTAGTTTATTGTCCACATGGTCCACGTGGTCACACGTAGTTTGTAACTGTTTTTTAACAAAAATTTGTTATTATTATTATCATTATTATTATTATTGCACACCCACTCATGCCAATGACTCGTGCTCGTCTTCATCCCGTACTGAAATCGCTGGTTCATCTCTCTCCCCTCATCTCTTATTCCTCACTCTCATCCTCGCCGTTCAATAAACGACACACTACCGCCTCCGCTAGCGATCACCGTGATGAAGCGCCGATACGCGGACTCTTCCGGACCGGAAACCCAATACAAACACTCCTGAATGACAGGATGTAAGCTTCTCCCCCCTCCTCCTCCCCCGTCCCTTCGCTCGGGCGAATATTAAAAGCGCGGCGGGAAGCGGAAAAAGGGCTTGTCGAACGAGGCTTCCACAATGACCAACCAAGGCTAGCACTCCGCACATTACGACTTCAAAAGCCATTAAATGGAAAAAATATCCGGAGCGGAGTGGTAGCGTTGGCGCAAGAGAGGACCATGCTACCGGTAGGGTCACACATCAAAGAATTGCAGCCAAATCAGTTCTATTCGACGATGAAAGTGGTGGATTTGGACGTGCAGTTACCAATTAATGACACGATATAATTGACACGAGGCCTCTATGATGAAAAATAAGCCCTTGGATAATTTTGAAGTTTAAATGATCTACAAATATTTTTGAAGAGATTGGTAGTATTTATCTTCTCAAAAATATGAATGGTCACACGGAAAATTTAAAAAATATATGGTAGGATTAATGTCATATTCTTACATTCAAAAAGGAATACTTCACAAAATTTTGGAAATGGAGAGAACGAATTACGAAAAACAGCATTAATTTATCGAATCTGAGGATTTTTTAAAAAAGATATCTGGAACTTTCGGATGGAAGTATTATGAAAGTATCTAAATGATTTCAGTGGAAAAATTTTTGAATCCATTCCAGAAAAACATCTGTCTTCAATGTGGTGACAGTGTTCTATTTGTCATCAATTAGTTTTGTAGTCAGATAACAATTAAATTGCAACCCTAGGAAAAGAATACCATCAATTGTCTACTGTACGAATCTCAATCGCATATGTCTAAATATATTATTAATTTTATCATATGTTCCGATGATACACAAATAAACGGAATAATTAAGGGTGGTAGAAAATAGTATGAAGTATTTTCCACGGAGGTGGAACTTTGTTTATTTTTCTCTTGCGAATGAAGGGTCATTATTTTTTAAACAGAATCCTTGAACATGTTTCATTTCACTCCCCTAACCATAACTCCGGGATCTATTAGGAGCGCAGTGGAGAGCATTCAAATGATACACACAAAGCCCAGAAAGGAAAAAGCTCTTACATGAGCAAAAGCATAGTGCTCCGCAGTGGACAATGGACTTAATCACGTATTCTGTGCGAGGGACATAGCAAAACAGCGCTGGTGTCGCTTATCTGCGATCAACAGCATACGTGACACGCGCACCTTGTGTAACGCGACGAGCGATTACGGGCCGTTTTTGCGCACACCCATGATTCGTTGTCAACTCCCGTCCTTTCCTCGTCTCTTCTTTCAAACCTTTTCTATTATGACAGAATTATTCTGAGAGGTTTTCGAGTACACATCATTCGCACGAATCGGTTTGTTCCTTGTCCATGGTCTTTTCTAAGGGACATTAGTGCTTTTAAGTACTTCTCCAGTATACATATATCCCGCGTATCTCCACGAGGAGAAAATGTGTGATAACGTCGTGTCAGATGAGAATGGTGTGAATCGAACCCGGGGCTCTTGCTTTGATCGCAGAGGTGTTAACACCGGAAGATCTTAGACACATTCCCATACAGGAGATAAGGAGTTATGTCTAGGCGAAAGAGCTGTACGACCGTGGAAGGCGAACTGGTGGTGCATTGGTTAACAACCCTTGAATCAAAGCAGGATTCCCGGCTCGTCATCATTTTCACCTGATCAAAAGTTATTACTTCTTCAGTATGTTGATATTTATTTCATATAGCCGATCAGATATACGAGTTATAAAAATATTTAATATTGTACAAGTTTTTAACTTGTTCCAGACAAATGTCGATTCGTTATGTAAGTTTCCCCGCAATCCATCTCTCCTTCCGAATTGCCTCATAAAGTCACGGTTAGGAGGAAGAGCCTGTATCATGACCTGAACCTCGCTATGAGGCATCAAATAAATATTTTGCAATTTTTATGACTTGAAACTTGTTGCCAGGTCCAACATCTTCGGTCGCATCAGAACTATAATACTACTTATCATACAGTGCAAAAGACAACACACGATCACAACTAGTGACACAACACGTTCGTCATTGTGACTCAATGACTTAGTAATCGGTATCATTGAGCGGGCACGGTAGAAATTCTTTTTTTTTAAATATAAATTGGATTGGGTCGAGAGTAAAAAAGAAAAAAATAACACTACTCCATACAGCCGACGTTTCGAAAATTTTCCTTCTTATTGTTTTGCGTCTGTGACGTTACGCCACAGTGACTCATTAGTTGTGAGTTACTGAGCGGCGGAGCACGCGTCGTGCACAGTTGTGTGTAAGCATGAGGGGTACTCATGTAAGTGGGTTTGGCGAAGAGTGCGAGACAGTATGTATGCAGATGGGAAGCTATGTATGTTATGGTATGCGAGAAAGTTTTGTGATTGATGAGTGATAGGTGAGTTGTTGTATTGCGAATTTATACAACCCTGAAGAAGAAAATATAAATTTTCGAAACGTCGGCAGTATGGAATTGTGTTATTTTTTAATTTTTACTCTCAACCCAATCTCAATAACCAGTTTATGTTATAAAATTTGGGGTCAACAATATGGAGTATACAAATAAATTTTTTACTTGTCAAGCAGTGAAGGTGGAAAATAAAATAATAATGTAAAATTTAGTTTCGAGATTTTTTCTAACTCAAATTTAGATCAATAAGAATATAATTTCTGGCAGATTCTAATCCTACATTTGTGAGATTATATTTTCAGTTTACAACTTAACGCTTATACCTTTTAAGTGTGTCTAGATATTAATATTTATAAGCAATATATTACTCTCCGTGTAACATATCTCTGTGATCTCGCGACTACGAAATCCATGGATTCTGTCCTATCAGGGGACAATATTTTTAAATTAATTTTTCTAGCAATTATGTTGTACCTTGTTATACATTAGTGCTTTTAAAACATTTTGCACGATTAAATAAAAACATTGTGTCCATTAATAATAATAATAATATTTTTTTAAAGCAGTTGCAAAATGCGTATGACCACGTGGGGGATAACAAACTAAGTCACTCTCCGGAAACAAGCAAGGGACCATCCCATCAATTCCAATTAAGGGGTCAAGGGCAGTGGCGGATGTAATATTTATAAAATATATTATAAAAAAGAAACTGAAAGTATGCTACGGCATTATGAAAAAAAAATATTGGTAATGACACATCGTGAGACCGTTCACGGTAACAAAACGTTAATGAACATCAATACAGCACTGAGGCAGGGATCGTGGTTTATAACGCGGGGAAATGTAATGTACAGACGAATGAATCGAGAAGAGCTCTTCGCTGTTTCACATTCACGTCGCCCTTTATGAACGCTTTATCCTTCTCAAATTCAATATAATTCGTGGATTTACAATGAGGGGATATTGTGAATAGTATTACCCGATTGTCGAGTTGCAGTCTCGTAAAACGCCCTGCACTGGTTGCGCAAATTGTCCACTTTGAGTTATTTGGTTTTATTGAAAGCGTTTCTCCATTGTGAAGCAACAACATTCCACACGAAATATATTACGTTTAATTCATAATCTTTCGAACGGAACGTGTCGTTAATTTTTGCATTTTGATTCGCACTATTTACTGATCTGCGTCTCGTTAAGGGGTAATAGCTCTGGGACGAACCAAAGTGTCAAGTAGTGCGAGTGTAGAGGAGCAGTTTACAGTCCTCGCAGCGAAAGAAAAGTAACGGAGATGTAGCCAAGGGAACGAAAGTGCGGTGTTCCCATATGTCTGCTGAGGGATGTGATCTAGCGTAGCTCCACCCATTCCAGACGGAATGCCTCGACACCCACACAAAGTCTGGTCATATCTGGTTGTGTCAGAAACGTCAAAGGTTAGCAGTTAAGCCATCTGCCCGTCCTAGTTGGTATATCTATTACTGCCGATACTACGAATCGGCTGATGTAGGCGTCAACATCCGAACGTAAACTCACTAAGATTCTGCTGACGAGTGAAATGCCCACATGTCTACAGCGAGAGGAAGAGTCAGGAATCTCGCAATACTGACATTCGCTCCCCCAATCGACTTTGGCGTGGGTTTTAGCCCTCTCCCTCATTGCGTTTCTTTCGCTGCGAACACTGTAACGATTACTGAACAGCTGGTCACTTACATTACGAGGCATACTCCAAACCACGTTTGAACCATCCCCCAGAAACATTTCCCCCGAATTACATTAATACTTTTTCTCGCGTCGGAAAAGAGTCCGCTCGATTATTACCTCGGAGTACAATAGGCTACGTATACATATAAGCTGACCACGTCACTCTTCTTTTTTTTGTGCGTTATCTTTGCTCGCATCACGTACTGAAGCAGCGGAGTCCTCTCTGAATGCACTTTTTTACTTTCTCGGTCTCCAGTCATGCTGTCCCTCATTACCCGCTCTCTTTTTGTTCGTCCGCCCATCCGCTTCGGCCAATGGCGGTGGTAAGGACGCAAATTATCGGGGCAATAATTGATTTCATTACACGGAGGATATGACTTCTCCGTCTCGTTAAGAGACCTGACGTCTGTCTCACACCGCGTCTTTTTCTTTTACTTTTTGTGACGTTATCATATCCTTGGCGGTACAGGATGTTTCATAATGACGTGCATCACGACCAAATGAATACTTCGATCCTAGTCCAGGTTTTTCCAGTTTTCTGCCGGGTAGAGGTAGATTTTCCATTGGTGGGAATGTCATTTAACACTTTGGTTATTATTAATCTCGAATTTTGACTGCACTTTATTATGGAATAAAAAATTAATAGTGAGTATTTTTATTATTTTTTTATGACTTAAATCTACCTCTGCCTTTGGGCCCTTGATCGGAATTGATGGGGTGTATTCTTGCTTGCTTCCGGAGAATAACTCATTTTATTATCCCCCACGTGGTCATGCCCAGTTTGCAAATGTTTTTTTTTGACAATAGAGTTTGTTTGTTTGTTTGTTTATTTATTTATGTACTTATTTTCTTTCATGGAGCGGCGATACCGAAGGATGCAATTCACGTGACGGGGAGTGAGCGAAGGGAGCACGGCCTACTTGATTACAGTACTCAATATCGCAAATAAATCGCAAAAACATTGTGCTCACAACTTGGGAATGTCTGTACCGTCTTTCCGGGAAGGGTGGTCGGAAACGAACTACAAAGAGTAGGGATGCTATCTAATGCCATCTTGCACTAACTGGGAAATACTAAATTCCGTAATAGTTCAAATTCTCACCCTTACGCCACAGACATCCCCAGAAAACCCACTAACGGACGAGTTGGTATGCGATGGAAGGGGGTCTATTCGTTAGGCTCCTTTGTATATATAGACAGACGACATCTTGAAGAAATTTCCATGGAATACCGAGTACACTCTCGTATTTCAGCCGATCATCTGAACGTGCATATCATCTTTTTGGCAGAAAAGGATGACCCAAGTAGCCACCCTGTGTATTTGTTTACGTAGATTCCTCACTTATGGATGAATCAACTATATGAGGTCTCATAAGCATGTCTCACAGCAGGGGGACCAAAATGGCTACCACAGCTCCTGACCGTTTCCACCTTAATGCGTGTGTGTGTGGGAAGGGGGTTGTTTCAGCTGACCCAATACGGTGACCCAACGTCCATATCGTTCCTCTTTCTTATAAAGGGCTCAAGATAATCAGTAGAATGATGTGGAAGGGACGTGATTACGAAATGTCACTGTTTTATGCACTTATGCAATGAATCACTTTTCTAATTTCGAATACTGGTGATTCAACCCGGATATTCACGTTATGATGGAAATAACTGATCAGAAGTGTCTTGACGATCATTCATTCATCTTTTATAAGGATTGCCATGAAGTATAGATTAAAATTATATTTTTTTCTGAATGATAAAACAAGGTTGAAAACTGCATAAATATATTTATGCAGTTTATTGAAAGTATATTATGTTCGCTAGAATGAATACAGAAAAAAAATAATTATCACAGATGGTGCCAAACTATGCAGATCGCGTTCTCAATTACTGAGGTTTTCTTCGTAATATGTTTCAAGTTCAAAACTGCATTCTCTAATATTCAATGAGGGGAAAAAATGAGGCGATTTGCTCTCCAAAATACATCAATTCTGTGAATTTCATGAAAATTGTTACAGTCATTCTTGAGAAAGGAAAATACAGAAACACATACGAGAATTATTTCTCGTAGAATTATTTTGAGAGATTGTCAAGAAGAGTATACCCTCGTGCAATTTTTTCTTATTACCAAGAAAGGAAAATCCCCATAGTTTGTATATTCTCTTTCCTCGACAGTTTTCGACAACATAAGCTGCGATTTGTTTCTCATCAAGAACATAGATATTGTAAACATGAATTTTTAGATCCTCGCTCATTTCGGATATCTTATATCTGAGGCTTTTTCCAAATTTGTTTGATGCGTTTCGTCGTTCTGAGAATACCCACGTAAAAGCTGAAACTGAACCAAAGACTAGTTTGAGTATGCAAAACACACAAAACCCACTCACATATCTGTAGAAACTGTTTCGGTTTTCTCTTTCGTCAGTCTCGTAATAAATAAACAAAAAAATGTATTTATTTAAGAATATTCTTATTTAGCAAAAATAATATTTTAAAACATTCGCTTGTCCTTGAAAGAAGTTTTAGAATATATTGTTCAACCCCTTCCTAATATGGTTTTCGAAGAAATAAATATCGCAGTTAAAGTGTAACTAACGTTTCATTTATACAGTTCAATGTTATTATCGCATTTAAAGTGTATTTAATAATAATAATAATAATAATAATACATAGGGTCAGCTCTACCGTCTAACCACGCAAGAAAAATAAATAAAATTTGTCCAGAAGCAGAGAAATAAGGGAGGAGTAACGTTTACATTTAAGTCTCGGAAAGCAAAACAACGGTCCATCCCGGGAAACCTTAAGAGATTAAGGAAAAACCCAGCAAAACCTTCAATCAGGACGGCGGCTTAGGGCCGAACAGGTTAATATTGCAATATAACAATTACTATAATAATATGATACACACATAGGAAAACTTACAATTTAAACTTCATAAAAATATTTTAACAATAACACTATTAGAAATATAAAGATAAAGATAATTGTAATTTCTATCAACGAGTGAGTTTGAGGGTTCAAAAAAATAAAGGAAACATCACAGTGGGAATAAATGAAACACAAAAAGCAGAAGAAAATACTGTACAACAAGACTTAAAAAACAAATAAAGATATTTTGAAATGTAAAATTTATGTACTATAAAAGATAATAACGATTAATTCAAATAACAAATTCAACATAATAATATGTATAACTCGTTAGTTTATAAAAAAAAATTATATGCAAATTCAACACGATGAGAAAGAGAATACAATTTTACACTGCGCCAATGGTTTTTTTTCTTCTATTTTTACATAGTACATAAGGTATAAATACATTTTTCACAAAACGTAAACATTAAACGGGTGAGATGAGTTATGGGGGTTGGTGAGATAAGAAAGTGAAAGATGGAGAAGTGAAAGTGAAAGAAGCGTTAGAGGCTGGGAATGAGTGAGGAAGAAGGAAGAGGGGGTAATAAGTGCGAAGAGGAGGAGGGAAGTGTATTGTAAAGTGACAAAAGTGAATAATGTTGCAAGCACGTGGATAGATGTCGCTTATATGAAGGGAATGAAGGAAGAGATTTAATTTGAGATGGTAGCTTGTTCCATGCTCTGTACTGTAAATGATTTACTGAAAAGGGTTGTGTTATGTTTTGGGATCGTGAGAAGGAATGGGTCTCGCGCGTTTTGATTTCAAAANATTGCTCCATTCACTGAGAATCCTTATCTTGACGGAATTTAGTAGGTCACGTTTTGGAATAGTGGAGAAATCCACTCGATTCCTGAGGCATGCCGCCTTTGCGGAATCGTCTGCTTCCTCGTTTCCTCTGATACCCACGTGTCCGGGAACCCAGCAAAACATTATGTTCTTTCCATCACTTTGCAGTGAGATAAGCACATCCTGGATGTGCTTATCTCACTTATGCTTATGGAGAAGTGAAAGTGAAAGAAGCGTTAGAGACTGGGAATGAGTGAGGAAGAAGGAAGAGGGGGTAAGAAGTGCGAAGAGGAGGAGGGAAGTGTATTGTAAAGTGACTAAAGTGAATAATGTTGCAAGCACGTGGGTAGATGTCGCTTATATGAAGGGAATGAAGGAAGAGATTTAATTTGAGATGGTAACTTGTTCCATGCTCTGTACTGTAAATGATTTACTGAAAAGGATCGTGTTATGTTTTGGGATCGTGAGAAGGAATGGGTCTCGCGCGTTTTGATTTCAAAAACTGGAAACGTTCAGCTAATTTTTTTTAATGGTCGCTATTGAGGATCTTATACAGAAGGAGTAACATATGTAACGAGCGTCGTTTCTCAAGTGTGAGGATACCGGATTTTTCATAGAATTCTGAAGCATGATCATACTTCCTTAAGTCGAAAATAAAACGAACGCATGCATTTTGTGATTTTACTAATTGACGTTCTAATTTTCCCGTTATATCTGTGAGCAAGACGTCACAGTAGTCAAAGTGAGGTATGACTAGGGATTTGATAAGGGTTTCTCGTATAGGAATTGGTACAAAATCACGTAAACGTTTCATTGAATGAATCGAAGAGTACGCGTTCCGACATATTTTATCAATTTCGTTTTGCCAGCTAAGTGAGTTGTCGATAAAGATGACTAAATTTTTTACACTATTTCACCATGTTATTGGCGTTCGGTCCTCTATGATGTCAGGTAATTGTGCGTTTGTAATTTTTTTCATTGATTGCTTTGAACTAAGGAGAATTCATTGTGATTTAGAGGGATTTAAGAAAAGACCTAACGATGTAGCCCACTTGTGTAGCGATTCCAGATCTGAATTTATGCGTTCAGTGACTGATCTTATGTTAGCTGGTGTGACGCTTTTATATATTTGCAAATCATTAGCATACATTTGAAATCTACTGTACCTAAGAGGCTTGTCGCCGTCGTTCACATACAACAGAAAGGCTAGAGGACCGAGAATGCTTCCTTGTGGTACACCTCTTTTTGTCCGGAGGGCTACCGATTTTTTATTATTAGTTACGACTTTTTGTTTACGATTTGTTAAATATTATGAGAACCAATTTACAGTCGGCATTACATGTCCCAGTTATCTTAAATTTACAAGAAAAATATCATGGTCGACCGAATCGAAGGCTTTGTTAAAGTCAAGAAGAACTAAAACAGTAATTTTTCATGAATCAGTTGCATTAGGAACATCTTCGATAACACTTAATGGGGCTGTCCGAGTGCTTTTTCCTGTTCGAAAACCCGATTGAAATTCATTCATTATATTATTAGATAAAAGAAAGTCTTGCGGGCAATTTTTTTCTAGTACCTTTGAGAGAGCGGGTAAAACGCTAATTGGGCGATATTCAATCGGATGCTTAGGTTGTGTTGTTTTAGGAATAGGATGCGCAAAACCAGTTTTCCATGCCGTGGGGAAAGCACCACTATAGAGAGAGTTATTAATAATCCCTGTTACTGCCGGAAGAGCAAAGTCGGAGCATATATTTATTATTTTTACATTTAAGTTATCAGATCCCATGGCATTAGATTTAATACTCATTATTAATTTCAGAACATCAGATTGATTAACAGAGGAAGAATAAAAAGAATCCCTTATGGTACTATCTTGATTATGTAGATTATTTAGAACTTTTTCTTTTAACGAGCTATCAATACATGGTGCTTGGTTCACAAAATGATCATTTAATTTATCTAGAGGTATATTCATATCACACGGAACTTTTACTTTTCTTAATTCAATGCTTTTAACAGTTCTCCAAAGCGATCTACTGTCTCATTTTGCACCGAATATGCCGTGATAATATTATTTATTTTCATTCCTCAATTTCTGAGTGACTTTATTTCTCAGGAATTTATAATTTTTTCGGTCCGTTTCTTTTTTAGTATGGCGGGCTGTGGAGTAAGCAATATTTCTCTGTTTTATTAATTTCCGGATTTCAGTCGTTATCCAAGGAGCTGGGGAACTTGTTGCAGGTGCTTTCATTAACGGTATATGACGATTTATGTGGGTATTTATTAATTCTGTAAAAACTGAGACTTTACCGTCAAGGGAAGGTTCTTGATATACACGATGCCATGGAAGGCGATGACCTTCAAGAAAAAATGCATTTTTATCCATAATCTAATAATTGAATTAATTTAGGATTATACTTCGGACATTTAAGAGTACGAAAGGTAATAGGTAAATTTAACGTTTCCGAAGCGAGATAAGTGGGAAGGAAATGTTGTTGAGCCATGTAAAAGACGTCTTGTAAAATTCTGTGTTAAGCATCGCATAAATCGAGGCTTCAAGTTCACACATGTTGCAATTGTTTCTTTAATCGGACTCTCAGCCGTTTTTCCGCCTCAATTTAAGACCAGGTGATAGTGTATCTTTAATTCTATTGTTCTTGTTCTTTATTCCCTACCGTGTTGAAGGAGGCACGAGTGAACAATTACTCTTGTATTCTAATTCCTGTGCATTACGCTGTGGCGCGTGCATACTGCGCGCTTCATTGTATAGAGTGGTCACCATAGAGTTAAACATAAATAGAGGAAACCGTCTCTGCTGCAGATTGTCCCTCATAACATACTGAGATACTTCGCCCTCTCGCTCGCACATCCGCTTGGAGGGGGTAAGGTGTTACTGTGCAACGAATTGTGAGCAGCACTCAGTGAGGGGAATCGAGTTACCCCACCGATGAGCGAGAGTCTCGTCGTTTTCCCCTCCGGACAACTATGGCGTAAGGCTGTCGGATACATGAAAAGTCTATGGTGGTTACACATGCGAGTACAGGATTAAGGTCTGAGTCTAGCATTACTTCCATTTACTTGTGCGAGGCTCCTTCCTTTCTCTTTCCTGACCTTCCTTGGTCACCTCTTGTTCTTTTAGATCCCAACGCTAGGGTATCTTTCATTTTCCTCTTTCATTTTTTCATTTTTTAAAATAATTTTTGTAATGATTTGTATAATGTTTTGAGATACGTTGATATTTTAGTTTTGTGTTGTAATTCAGGAGGGTTTTAGTGGGTATGGTTGAGTTGTTCGGCGAGTCCCACACGCGGGGAGAGTCATGTTGGCTCTCCCTTGTGCGTAACTGCATTTTCCCTACCTGTACAAGTTTTTAGGGTTCTAATGACCTAGATGTCAACGAGCCGTAAAGCCCCCCCCAAAAAAAAAAAAAAGATTAAGGTCACCATGCAGGTAAATCCTGTTCTTAAGTACCTTTTATGAAGTAGCATACTACTGATCAATTGACGTCGAATGGAAATGGAGTGGGTGTCAAAAGTAAACTGATGGGCAAAGGTCAAAGTGTTGTACAAAACGATGCCTATTAGGCAAGCCAATAGTAGACCTCCAATAACTGTAAGACAATAGATGGCTCAGTGTGGACATCACCGCCTTGATTTTAGAAGCCAACGACTTTCACAATTGGCATGCCAGTGAGTTGTTCCGCGGAGTAGACTGAAACTATTGGCGTTAATTGAGAACTGTCAGCTACTGCTGTACTGGCCGCACCAACGCGCTGCATCGTGTGGATAGAAAAAAAATCCGCAGTACCTTCACCTCAGCACAAAGACGAAGAGATGTGACCAGCATTACCCATCTGTTGCTCTGACCCAAGTATTTTACTATACAACACGTTGAGAAAGTCTGGGTGTCAATCTAAGGGTAGGAGTAAAAGTGTGCAGTGACTGAATCAAAGCTTGTCACATCATTATTAACTTGCATTGCGTCATTTCCATTTCATACTTCGCTGTTTAAAAACCTACTCAAAGATTCTGGCTTTGTTCAAGATAGAAAAAAAATTGAATTATATTACGGGAGTGAATTCCACGTCAAATTAACCAGGGCGATATAGATTGATTCAAAAATAATTGATCCTAGTTAATTCCATTGGATTCTATGTGTAACTGTAAACCAAATTTGTAGCCCACAAGATGTAATATTAGCGCGAAATTAAAAAGTCAAAGACAATATTGCTTCTTTCCAATGTAATCATCCCAACATCCAAAAATTGTCCTAACTCTCAAGTGGATTTTTGGCTACGGGTCTGATCCCAGCTTTCTTAGTCATGAAATCAGCAATTTTATTAAATACGTGTTGAAGTTCATTATTAGGTAAAACATAACTGTTGTACTCCTGAACGTGTGCTGCTGAAGGTTCTACGTTTCGCCAGCAGGTACCAGCACTTGTGCATATTCCAGGTGCTGTTTTTAATCAAATTAATTGACACATACTTTAAATGTATCTTCCGTTCTAAGTGACAAGCGCGTACTCTCAGAATGGGTCCTATGAATTGGTTGATTTAGTCATGATGTGGCTTACTATTTCCAAAGATTTCTGAAATGACATAGTGAAAAGTGATGTAATGTTTCTCTTAGGAAATTTGATGGTCCTACTGACAGAGGCGGATCTATGGAGGGGGGTTCTAAGTGGGTTATAGCACCCCCCATTGAACCTGATCTCTTGACAGATAAAATTAAAGTTGATAAAAGGCATAATTTGAAATAGTGTTACCAGATTAATAATTGTTATTAGTTATAATTGTTATTGTTATTAGTTAGACAATTGTTATTTTTATTAATAATATTATTAATTATTTATTTGATACATGTTATTTTAGGGTAATATTTATAAAATGTGTGGTGTAAAATCGTAATTTTTAAACAAATACTCCCCGATTACCCTCCTTGATTATGGTCTAAATCCGCCACTGCCTACTGGTGGAAAGAATACTCACCTCAAAACATTAAATCGGGACTCGAATTTTCTTTTTGGATGTACATTAATTCAGAATTTTTGCAATTATCGTAAATTAAGTGCAGTTTTGTCCTGTTCGAATCATACTTATAGTTTGAACGAAGAAAGGAAACCAAGAAGCTAATGATTTGCAAATAATATATTTTTACCCGATTTTATCTTTGGATACGACATACTGAAACGTGTTCGGAAGTATTTTGTAACAGCTCTGATGTAAAAACAAATCACGCCTTGAAACGTTTGCACCCATCAGAACCATCCACCCCAAGGTGGAATTAGTTAAATAGTTCCACCAAGCATCCACCCTACATCCTCCCCTCTCGAACCTTGTTTAAGTGTTCATGAGTTTACTCTTTTGACTTTTGCCTGTTTTCATTAACCTCATTTATGTGGATCTCCTGTTTGTTTAGATAAGTTTCGTTTTCATAAAAATATTGTATTTAAACTCCAATAGAAAGGTTGAAAGTATGATGGTGTCAAAGTAATACTTTGAAAGTTAAGTGATAATTGGAGAAAGTTTTTACGCTGTATCCTTTTGCGACAGAGACGCTAAGTAAGCTACCTAGGATACAATTTAAGATGTAACAAAAGAGTAAGTAAGCTACCTAGGATACAATTTGTGGACAATTTAAGATGTAACAAAAGAGTTTAAGCACCTTAACTCAAGGCATGATACGATGATGTAAAGTTTACTTTCCATAACATTGTTCGTGTCCGTGGCTCTAGAATTTTGCCCGAGAACAAAAGCGTACCTTCAGTTATGACGTCACACTTCTACTAGAGACCACGGCGCTCAGTTATGATGTCACACCCAGGCGGGAAACTCTAGTGAAGCTTTGGCTTTACCCAAGTGAAACGACACTGCATAATATTTCCTGTCTTTCCTTCAAAACATACTTTTTATAAATTATGTTACAATTATTCTTTTTATAGCTGAAACAACAGTATATTGCTAAGGGGACAAATATCTTTACGTCGTAATGGTCGTACTAAGAGTTAAGGAGAGGATGTCAGATCTAAATTTAGAGGATGATAAGAATTTCTCCAAACCTTTAAATGTGACATCCCTACATCCGGATGTAACATCTCAATTACAAGGTTTCGATGTCACCTCCAAAGGTTTGGAGAAATCCTTTCCTTCCTATGAATTTGGATCTACGAATCTGACATACCAAGTATCCCAATTATGAGATTTGGATGTCACATCTAAAGGTCCTTTCCCTCTGCTAAATTTGGATACATGGATGTGACATCCCAAGTATCTCAATTATAAAGTTTAGATTTCATATCCAAAGGTCCTTTCCTTCCTCTGAATTTGGAACAATGGATGTGACATCGCAAGTATCCCAATTAAAAGGTTTGAAGATTTCCTTTTCTTTTTCTAAATCTGAATCTCACATCTATAAGTGTTTTCTTAGTGACTTGAGAAGGGAGGACTAGGATTAGTCGGTTTAATGTTTTAGAGAGTGTAGAAAGTTTCTCCGTCTTCAGTCGAATCCTTTCTGCAGCTTAAGGAATAAAATAGAATCCTCTCGTCCATGAACTCCACTTCCAAGTAAATCCAACCCTTCATCACAGTCGTCCTCCGAAGCAATCTCCACCACTTTTCTGCTTAGCTTTCCACGAAGCTCCTCTGCATATTCAACGTTTTAAATGGGCCTTGCAAGCGTGTGTTTAGTCTTTTCTTATCTGCTGCGGAGCGCGACGCGACGCTGCTCGGGGGCGGCGTCTAACTGCGCGTTTCCGCCCCCGCTCCCGCCCTTCACTCTTTACCAGACGCAAATGGATGGTCTTGGGTAAGTCGGCTGTCTAACGGGATGACGCGGAAACAGTAGCTCCTAACAGCGAGATAAGCTCAAAGAGGATTTTCCCTCTGAGAACCACCGCCATTAATGAGAGCTGAATAATTGAAGAGGACGGGAAAACATTGTGTTTTAGGTGGATCTCCAAAGTGTTTGTTTAAATGGTAGTAAAAGTAATTTATTACCAAAATAAAGATTCGCTCTCGTGTCCGATAATTACATCAAGGTGAAAAAGAAAGATATATTATAGTACGTAACGAATAGCAGAACAGCTAATAAAGAATAACTAATTGTAACGAATAATAATATAATACAATAGTATAGTCCACTCTGTCATAATCGTTTTTTACCCAGATACCCTTTTCACTTAGCGAGCATCATCATTACTAGAAACAAATATAAAATAAAAATTCTTTTCACGCAAAAGTTAATACTCGGGAAGAAAATGAAGAGAAATGGTGAATGGGAAAGAATTGGTACGGTGGGATAGAAAAAAGCACGTGGTCAACTAAAGCAAGAATTAGTAATGGGTTGGTAAACTCGTCGGAACGAGAAAGCAAGAACTGGGCGGAAAAAGTATGAGTTTATTACAGAATGCGGAATAAATAATGGATGAAACTAAGCAAATATTTATTTCAATTTCTGACCGTACATGGAAATTTTGAAAGGTCAGAATAGAGGTGAGAAGAGGTGCGTTTTGGATGTGGGAAAGTTGAAGAGGACGAAGAACATGTATTATGGTAGTGTGAAATATATAGATAAGAGAGGGATAGATACATTAGAAAAAAGTGTATTACTGAACACATGCAAGTCAAAAGTGGACATTGAAAGAGGGTCATGAAATGAATGACATTTTTAATGTAGGAGTACAAGGTATTGAAAGACGAGATGAAATAAAGAGAAACATAAATGAACAGTGGAAGAAAGAGGATAAGGAGGCATTCGAAGGAGATTGTAGGTCTCTGGTAAACAGGTTTTCATACAAAACGCAAATAAGTTTCACATCAATGTATTGAGACGGGAATACTGGTAATGACGCTGGTTTAGACAAAGTGATCACAAAGATCCGAGTAGACATGGGGGGAAAAGTAGAGATCAGCAAAGATTCAAATCGCTATTAAAATGCCGAAAAGTCCGCGCGTGAAATCGTTGGTAGATAGATTGATACAACATAAATATACCTTTTTGTAAAGGAATATCGGATTCATACCCGACATTTCTTCAGTGTTTGAATTCGACCATAAACCTTATAATAAATTCTGTGGCTTCCACACACACACACACATGTGTGTAAAATAATAAAAACTAGTTAAGGTAACCAGGTNGTGTTTGAATTCGACCTTAAACCTTATAATAAATTCTGTGGCTTCCACACACACACACACACACATGTGTGTAAAATAATAAAAACTAGTTAAGGTAACCAGGAAGTTATTTTACCTTCATTTTTCATGGTAAAATCATCATTAACTTTTTAACGTAAAAACATTGTTTATCATCTTAGATACGAGTATAACAATAGCAAATTATATTAAAGTTAAATGCCAATGTTTAACAAAAAATTTCTTTTCGAGGTTTTAAACAGTCGTAACTCGAAAAAATAAAAATAAATACTTAACTGGTTGTTGCTGGAAGCCATAGAATTAATAAGTGAATTGCATTAAATATATTACTTAAATTTTCTATTCAGTTATATTCTTAAAGAGTGATATTTACTTCCGCAGTCCGTAAAATTAATTTGCGGACTGCGTAAAATGAAGCGCGCTTTAAATGTATGTGAACAACATAAAACTGCGTTAAGATATTACAAACCACATTCACATTCGAAATAATTATCTTCTAATTTGTTTCATGTGTACATTAGTGACTATTAATAACCTCAATAAATGACATATTTGTAATTTTGGAAGTAATTTATATCAGTGATCAACTTACCTTAATAAGCCCTCTCGTTATTATGTTTATTAATATTCTTGTTACATTGCTCAATAATTATCTTTTATCGGGTAATTAATTACACTTATTATTGCGAAAGGACATATTTTACACGAAGAAAATTGAATATTGAATATTTTTCTATATTTCTCTTAATGTGTTCAAAATTGTTGCAGCATCGAGTGAGCTGTTAGTCATGATATTTGAAGGGGTATAAAAAGCAGCACCTACATCAACAATTTGTGCAATTCAGTCACAGAAACAGATGAAGATATATTTATTAATAAAATTGATTACATATGACTGTCACCTACTGCAGACTCCAAAAATTATTTACTGTTGATTTATTATTTTTGTATATTATTTATTTGAACAATTATAAATGGCAATACGATCCAGCTATACAGCATTGGAACTTAATAAATATGTGCAAATCACCTAATTTTTTAATGTTTTCCTTCATGGTTTTCGACACGAGTTAACCACAGTTAAATTTAAATCGTTATAAGTAGAGATAAGTTGAAGATAAAACTTATCAAATGTTATAAGCGCAAAATAGCGTAACCTTCCTAGTACAGAGGATGAAGGCTACGTCACAAATTGAAAGCGAACCATATTCAATCGCCAATTAATTTGGTTATAATTAGTGTTATGCTATTCCGCAAACGTTGACGCGTCGTGTCGATTGCAATTTCCGCTTGAGGAAATATTCTCGGTAAATCAAATTTAAGTGGGCTACGTAGACAAAAACGCTTACCATTCCTATTCATTTCATCAATCAACATGTTGCCTACTATTCAATATTTAACTCTTTAGTTATTGACTTCGAATTAAAACAATTAACAGATACGACCACATTCAAACGGTTAATTTTCCCATAAACTATTTCACGGTGACACCATCATAGTTAAGTTATTTTAATTTTTATTCAATATTTCGTCAACTCCTTTAATTATCCAGTTCAGCTTTCTTTTGTATTCAGCTAAAATGTTCGAAAAGCAGCTAGAAACTGCGAATGACCACGAGGTAGACAATAAACTAATTTACACTCCAGAAGCAAGCAAGGGGCCATCCCATCAATTCCGAGGGCAGTTAACATTTCAGCACACTCCTTAGATAAGAAAGAAAAGTTAGCTACGTGTTATAATATCTACAGAATATCACCAAGTTTGTATGAATAAAACATAAAGAAGTTATTATCAAATTATAGATTATTCGGAAAATGTTGTTTATAAATAGTAAGTATTAAAAGAATACGTCTACAAAAGACAATATTACTTGAATTCTAATCACCGTGTAAACACTAAATTCAATTAGAAATAATAAACCATTTCAAGCGTTATTTGTAAATAGGAAATGTAGTGTGCTATTGAAGCTTATCTTCATGGAGGGATAGGAGTTAGGAGTTAGTAGGTGGGCCGGGTTTTCCAACAACTTGGCCCACGTGGAGGGGTTAGTAGAAGTGGTTAGTAATAGTTGGAGTTATTGATACTAGGAACAGTTGGATAGAGAAAGGAAGGTTTGCTTTTCAGTAGTCACAGCAATATGAACTGGGACATTAATGTGAAAAGCTGGCCCCATCGGGAATCGAACCCGGGAGGACTTGGTGAGAAGCGACAATACCACCACCTGCGCATTCGCTGGGTATTCATTTCCCAAGGCAACCACTGTCGCGAGAGCCATTTGAACTGTCGCACGAGCCTTACACATGGCCCCTTCCTTCTGACGTCCCATCGAGTTCTACCCACTCGTTCCTCGCCCGAAACGACCGTATTATTGTCATTGGAACAATTGTCGTTTAATTTAATTTTGATGAGTCATTGTGAAAGAAAAGTAAAGGTCGCTTTTCAACTGTTCTTCCGTCGGAGAAAGTTGAGTAAACACAGAGCGCAGTTTGAAACAAGAAGAGAACGAGCAGTTTGAAGAGAAAAAGTCTTCGCGGTTGTCAGGTGCTTTGGTCGTGGCCTCTTGTCTCGAAATCATTTGGGGTTGTGCTTATAAATGCATTAAGCGGGTTCTACGGCCCTCGATAGTCAAGACGTAGACTGTTTCGTAGAGACGTGTTTTAGAAGAATTACATCGCTCATTGATCATTTTGTTGTATGGAAATACTCCCCTTTTCCTTTTTTTTGTAATATCCCTGATGCAGATGGCAAGGAAAAACTTATTCTCCAATGAAATACGTAGTCACATAAATAATTTTAATTCCTACTAAGTGAGTTAATCTAATCCACGTTCATCCGTTTGCCGTCGCGTATATTTTGCAAATGTTTATTCCCATTTACGGTACGGCATTATGCTTTGGGGATACACAAAAAAAAACATCCAATATTTGGAATGCAAAAGAGATATGGATCTGATAATATGTAAACCTAAAGTGGAAACCTTTCATTAGGGAAAATAAATATCGTGACTCTTCTTTGTTTTTATATTTAGGAAACTCAAAGACAGCAGGTTTGGACAAACGGGACAGGACGTCTCTCCTCCTCCTCCCCCCTTCCCCGATAGATTACTACTTATTATGAGGAAAAAAATGTAATTACGTAAAGATCACTTAAATACATATATAGATTGGACTATAAATAATTGTCTGTATTTTGAAAAATTTCTGTATTTTATATCCGTTACAAAGGAAGTTAACAGGGAATACAATACTTTTCAAGGATCTAAATTAGCTTCCGCGGAAAAGTAGATGAAATCCACCAAAATTTGAAGAAGAAAAACCTACATCAATATTACTTCATTCGTATTAATTTACTTCATGACTAATTTTCTGATTTGGCTAGGTTTGATCTATCTAATTTGAAGTAATTGGTGCCGATGAGTGGGACGCAATTGAAGTACGTGGTGTAAAACCTTGTGGTGGCAACCATTACAATAAACCTTGTAGACAACAGCCTTGCGCTTGTTAAAGGTAGTAGTAGCGAAGACAGAATTGAATCACGAAATTATCTGAAATCAGCGCAAATAAACAGAGTAACCCTTACTTACTGTGATTTCAACTCGAAAAATATACCACACCGGCATTTAAATGGAATAATTGTTATTTAAAAGAGCAACTTTTAAATCACGAAAGTAGTTAAGTTTACTTTGATTTGCAATAAACTTCCCGTCGTATTTTTTACGTTACTTTTATCCATGTGTCACTGGATATTACAAAAAGATACTTCACGAAAGCGTTGCGCTCGGCCGCCTTGTTCTCATGCATTTGAAGCGAGTCAAGCATGTTGCTGTATATTGTTTACACTACACTCTTAACTGATCGATACAAAAAAAAATACAATGTATTTTTATCATTATAATTCATAATGTTGTGTTATTAATTACAATCAATGTCAAGAAAACAATTATATATCTTTGTGAATTTACTACATTTGAACGCTAGTCCATGTCTGTGAGCGCATGCAGGTGGATGAGAGAGAGTTATGAGATAGAGCGCGATTCCTCCGCCAGATCGCAGCATCGTCCCGCCGTCGTCGTCGCCATAGCCGCTCAGCAAAGCACAGCTCAAGGCCAGGAGCCTATTGTTAAGTACTTAGTTAAAGTGCTTTTATCTGTGTATGTACAAAGAGAACGCGGCGGTGTGTGCCGCTCCTAAGTGTAACGTTGCTCCGCAGCCCCTCGCTATTACCGCAATGGCTCGCCTCAATTTCTTTTACGTTTATTTTTTTGTTTTTTTGCGCAGTGGTACCTCTAGTCATTCTCTTCGCTGAGTAGCTTCATGCATGTTGTAGCTCACCAGATGTTTTGTGCGAGTGAAAAGTCCTTGGTCGTGTGGTTATTACGAGCTTTTGTGTAAAGTCGTAAAAAGTATTGTGGAAATTTGTTGGGAAAACTGGAAGGGATGCAACAAATTAAGTGGTATTTCGGCGATTAGTGTCATTTGAAGAAGTTTACACTAGAATTTGCGTGCGCTGCCAACTGAATAATTCCTCATTTCGGTGGCACTCACCGACAGGACCGGTCAACCTAACGGACTGAAAACGATACGTCATGATAATTGAATATTTTACTCGTTTTACCTAACCCTATTGAATTTTTTTTCAAAGAGTAACCATAAAATAATCTTCTCATGCACTTCAACAACAGAAGTTTCCAAATGCTTCTCAACACTGTGCAAAAGATAATGACGTTAATCAAAATAAAACATGTTGAACATAACCAAAGTGTTAACCTTATAGCATGAAAAAGCTCCTGAAATAGTCGTGAAAAAACTTCCTGAAAATTAGTTCTCCTTTAAATATTTAGTACTTCACAAAAATGTGTACATTTTTACTCTCCGGCAATACGTGTAACAAACAATAATGATTCATTCACTGCTATTGGACATTCAGAGCAATTTATTATTTGCTTAAAATACAAGAATGAGCAAAAATTAATAAGTTATCGAGAGATAAAAATGCGAAAAAATATAAATATTTCAAGCACTCTTTTTTTTTTTGCTAATTGAGAGGAATGATATGAATTGTGTACGAAGGAGTTGTAAAGAAAAAAATAATTTCTCTGTTTAGTTGAGTTGAAAAAAGTAATTTCTCTGTTCTGAGAAGAGCCAAGGTGCTGACGTACGACCAGGAAGGGTGTGGGACATGAGGAGAATAGTCCGTGATGAAAGGCAAAATAGCGGTAGCCGAAACGTTGCGGAAGAGGGAAGAGGTGTTGTTTGTTTCAACAACCTATTCGCAAAAGTAATATTAAATATTTTTAATAATTATTACTTAACTTAGATATAAATATATGAAAATTTCGAAATTCATATATCCGAAAGAAAACACGATTAAATCGTATTTTCCCCTTCTACTTAAATTGATAAATTTAGCGATAAAAATAAAATTAATATTGCACATCCGCTGGAACAACAATTTAACTGTCATATGGATTGTTTCAGAAGAGCATCACAATCTTTGTACGTGAAAAATATTGTCTGGAGAATAGTAATAATCTTACACGAATGCAGATCCATGGATGGGAATGTCATTAATACATTTGTTAATACTTATTATTAATCTCGAATTTTTACTGCACATAATACCGATGATTCATTTAGGACTAGTAAATGGATAACAGGACGTATTTATTAAATAATTTCTTTAATAAATATAGTCCTATACTATTATGCGAGCAATAATTGTATCTATGTTCCTATATACCTACGTATTTGTCAAACAATTCCTCTAGAACGGCTCCAACGATTTTAATGAAACTCAGAGATTAGATGTATTTTGGGATAAAACTGTGATATAACATGGTATTTTTTCTTTGTTGAACAATTTTAACATGTGTAATAATGGCGTCGTTAATAAACCAAATGTTTCCTTTGTTACAATCAGTGCCCGATGGCTTAGGGGTGAACGTAAAGCTTGATTCTGCTGACACGAGTGAACACCCGCGTGTCTACAGAAAGAGTGCAAAGAGTCTGCCAGAAATGGATCCCTATTCCAAATGTACTCAACTCAAATTCAAGTTTGGTTCGGATACATTGATTATTTTGTGTTATAGAATAAACAAAAATCTATCACGTACGCACCATTATCGTAAAGACCTGAAGAGATATCGATTTATTTTTCGGACGTTCATTCTACTTTCCTTATACCTATGAATAATTCGAAAGTAAAGACCTGAAGAAGAAGTGATTACCCATCAGAGGCAAAATACTTTCTTTTAACTGAAGACTGGTCGCCACTGATCGTAAGGACGGCGAATTCTTTCTCACGGTAGTCGCCATGTAGTTTAACACTTACCTCATAAATAAATATGTATATCTAAGAGTAATGTCTAATATTATAAATAGGGTATATTGTGGGTGATAATGAATAAATAATTTTAATTTGTTTACAAATGAGTGAATAAAAGAGGAAAGCACAATTTATGACAAATGGTTATTATGTTCTAATTACTCTCAGTATGTGTTCTACAGCACAAATACGGAGTGTCAATTCCATAAAATTTCAGAATTACTCCTTAAACCCGGACACGCACAGAAAACATCTTATGTGGGCAACGTAAACTGCGCAGTGACCAAATTAGCAAAATAGTTACGTATGGAATTATCATTCGTTATATTAATGGTTACACAGCAGTGTAACTGAGGAAGTAAACCATGGCTTGATTCCCTTCGCGAAAAATATTTTGTCATATGGCCATTTTGTGAGCTATTCGAGCGTAGCTCCGTCTCCCAGATATGAAATATTTAATCCACCACTGCTCTTGGGCCCTTGATCCGAATTGACGGGATGGTCCCTTGCTTGCTTCCGGAGAGTAACATAGTTTATTATTACCCACGCGGTCATACGCAGTTTACAACTGCTTTTTATACAATAAAGTTTTATTTATGTATTTATTTGCAAAAACGTTTCCTTTTACAAATACGATCATCGTGGTTTCAGCTACGTACTGTTTCTTTAAAGTCGTGAATTGAAAAGTAAATAAGATTTTATAAATATTGGTTTCCCTTTTATATAATATATTTGCTCCTACCTTCTCAGTTTCAATACAGTTCGAAGAATTCTCGTTTAAACTAGTACATAGAATGAATGAAATATTTAATCCACCTCCAACCTTTATGTAAATCATTTGCTTATGACAATAGGTATATACGCTTTGCCATTTTTTTTATCATTTGATGACATACTATGTATTATATATTGAATTGTCATGAAATATTTTGTTAGCTCTGATGAGGTCCCAACACATATCGGAAGAAACGTTAGCTGTAAGTCATACAAACAATATAAGAAGAGTCTCGAAAATTATTATTTTTCCTCTGGTCACTGTACTTGATATTGTGCTTAAAAGTAAAATGGAAATGTGTAGGTGTGGGTGGATGGATGCTTGCAATAAACGTCACTCAAAGTTCGTTGGTGGTTGGGGAGATACGGTTAGGGGGGGGGGATGGAAGACTCGAGGTGCATGACGACTCCAGGGTTGCGTGTGACCAGCGGTTACGCGTGGTTGCTGCGTAAAACGAGGCTTAAACAGTCACCCTTGTGCAGTGATGGCGGCGAGTGTCCGAGAGAGTCACAGTGGGCAGGAACGACGAAACTGATGGGGCTAAAACTTGACTTACGATTCTTACATAAATATTGCTTCATTAACTATAAATGTTATACTATACTCTTAAGTGAAGAATCGTTCCTCTATTTGGATGAAGAGATAATTTTGCCAATGCGTCAAGGTCTCTACAAATAAAATGAAAGATTAGTGCTCCGTATCTTTTATTCACTNCAATGCGTCAAGGTCTCTACAAATAAAATGAAAGATTAGTGCTCCGTATCTTTTATTCACTGTCAACTTTTACAAGTGCCCAAACACGAGGAGACAAGCAGATGAAACCTTTAATTATCTTCTTTAAGAAAAAAAATACTAGTAGTTGTGTGGACACTAAGACCTATGGGAAGTAACCATATCTTACTGAAATATCGCCGTAATACGTTAGACTGAGTTCGGTGGCTCAGATGTAAAAATGTATTTGAGATTCTATAAGTATTTACAATGACAATGACACCGAATGATGATCCGTAAGTTCCTTTCCCTTCAGCAATGTGAAACAAAAATGGCTCAGTCGACTTGTATACATCTTTTAGTATCATTTCAAAGGGTCCTTGAGCTGAACTGTTTCTGCCGGTTGGTAATTTTTCGACGTTTAGAATATTTTTGAACGGGTTACGTTTGTTTTCTTACGGTTCAATCCGGATGGTGAGAAAGTGGCCAAAGAGAAACTGCACTTCCCTCATACCCTCATACCTCATATAAAGTGCCAAAAAACAAGCTTTGACTTATATTGCATTGATTACAATATGACTTCATTTCATTTACCCTATAACCAAAACTATTTGAAGCTGAAATGGCAACAGAGAGTCCTGCCAGACGTCCCCTTTGAAAACTTAAAGCTTTTTACCGATGATCAAATATTGGTGCTTAGAAAGAATTTAAGTGACTGGAGAACGTTAATCTATATAATACATTATACGACAATACTGTGAATTGTGATATGACCAGGAGTACTCAATTTTAGGACTAAGTTTGCTTTTCAGGTCAAATATTTAATAGTAAATTTTAAAATAAAAGTTAGTAAATATGTTTCTTACCGAACAATGAGAATGTTTTTGATTCAAAATCACAAAAATGAAATAAGTGTTACGAGGTCTATTACTTTGCGATCCATGGGACTTCAAGAATTGAATAATATAGCACAATTCCAAAAAAGTTATTATATTTTTGTAAAATCATTTATTCATTTCGGTTGCAACTGTCTCTTGATATGTTCTAGTGATGATCTAGAGATGTGCCCGTTCACTTCGTAGTCAAGTCGAGTTCCCCTGTGAGAAAATTTATTTTATTGTATTTTATTTTATTTCCTTTAATGGCCGAAGATTCTCCAGATTTTCAAAGGAATCTATCCTATGAATCCAGGCAATTTTTACCAATATTCCGTTTTGTCACAACTTTGCTCAGATTATTTGGTCATGAGCAGACTCGGAATGTTACGCAGTAAAAATACAAAAAATCAGGACCCCCCACTTTTTCAAGGAAAGATAGCAATTTCATTTTAACCATCTAAAAATGGGAATTATAAAAAATACACTATCCTTGATGTGGTAATCACCAATTGTCTTTCCTTTGATTTATTTCATTATTTAAATCAAACTCAGTGGAAATATACAGAAAATGACATGATAATGAAAATTATCAATATTTTGTTTGCATCCCACTTTTGATTCCTAATCGCCGCTTCTGTAAGAAATAGGGATAGGAGAATCAATTGGGACAGGATCTGATCCGGATACTGAAATATTCAGATAATTCGATTTATTCATAAACATTATATTTTTAAGGTTAAATAATTCAAAAATAGCGCAGGAAAAAACAAGAACTAACTAACATTAAAGACTTTAAAGAACATTTTAATAATACAATAGGTCTAAAGTTAGCTAACTACAGTAAAAAGTATAACAATTATTTAGTTTACAGTAATCAAAAATACAATATATTTTCTTTCGTCTTTCATTGGCGATCCAGATGATCCCTCAAAGTCGTAAAAAGACACGATCATAAAATATGCAAAATCTGCGAGCCCTGGTCATGAAATGTAAATAAATAAATAAATTTATTGTCAAAAAAGCAATAGCAAAATTGCTTATGACCACGTGAGGGATAATAAACTAATTTACTCTCCGGAAGCACGCAAGGGCCCTAAGGCAGAGGCGGATTGAAAAATGTCAGCAAAAATTCCTAAGTTAGCTTCTAATGGAATATCATTATGTTTGTAATTTAACACACAAAATTTATTTTACATGTACGAATTATTATCGAACTATAGATTATTCTGAGTACAGTGTTTCCAAATCATGAGAATTGAAATAACACTAAATTCACGATTTATTGTTTCAATAAACACGCCCCTAGACAAAGGAAAACCGGAGAAAAACCTGGGCCGGGATGTATTCACTCTGTCACTGCGATTTTTGCCGGTCGAAGCAGGAGCGTGGTGAAGGTCGTGTTATCAGTAGCGCCGTGGGTAAAGGTGAACTCGGTCGAGGACGGATGTGGGGAGCTGCCCGCCCACGAAGGGGTGTCCGACAATGGCGACAATAATTATCCTCGCCAGCCACGCCGCGCAACAATGGGTGGCGGAACGCACGGCACCTGCGCCCTCTTTTGTTTGCAGATCGCTGACAAATGCCTGCTGCAGCGCGCCGCGTCGCCTCGGTGCGTCTGCCATGCGCGGAATTTTTTTTCTTTTCTTTACGTGAAATGGAGGCGGTTGGAAACGTTTATGGAGGGACGTGTGTAAGTGATAAGTATTTCAATTTTACACAATGCATGGATAATATTTAATTAAATGTTTATTTATATTATTAATTTTTTATAATGTGTTTTATTAATTTTTATCATAAGTATTAAATCCGCCATGCCCCCTCATCGGAATTGATGGGATGGTCCCTTGCTTCTTTCCGGAGATTAACTTCGTTTATTCTCCCTCACATTGTCAAACACAGTTTGTAACTACGTTGTTTTTTTTGACAATGAAGTTTATTTATGTATTTATTGATACAATGACTGAAATAAACATTGATTTTACAGATAGACTAACCTTTCTTGATGTACTACTCATTGAACGAACAGAAAGTGTGCATGCAGAAGAAATCACAAAAAAAAAATATTTTTTTTTTGCTCAAATTGCCAATGCGCGAATGATGTAGTCAAGACTGACCTGGAAACATCACATTATCACAAGAATCAAAGAAGTTTTTTACAGAAACTTTTCTAACTCAGATCGTTAATAAATCGCCACTACATTAAAACCAAATTACATTGCCACATTACAAAAAACTATTTTTCGGCCTCCTTTTCTCTACATCTGTAGCGACTGCACTATGAAATAATTGCAAAAATTTCGGAACCAAATATTAAAGTTGGCAGTGCACGCCCTTTGGTTCATAAGAAACAAAAGTCTGCATGGCGATCTGAATATGACAACTGTTTCATCCTATATTACAAATCGTCTCTGATCTAGCCTCAGTATTCGGTCCAGTCTACCATAATTAGGCATTAATTCTCCTCCTAAGCTCAGAACCTTACGATTAATTCCTAAACAGCACTGACACACACCTAACTGAATTAACTCACACCTTCCGTATACCAACTCGTGGAGGAGTGTTTGCAACGTCAACAACCAGGTGAAAATTGCGACGGACCGGGAAACGAACTCGGGACCTTCTCCTCTGGCTGCAGGTGTGCTGTCCACTGCACCACCCGCCTCGACTCCCAAGTCCGTATGCAACTTACTGGAAAATAGGGATTCGTAAATACTATTTCACACGCACATACACGTAGAAGAAAACTTCAATTACTCTAGTAATTTATATGCATTTTCTTGTCAAATCAAAAGACGCATCTTTCGAGCGACGAGCCGAGCCGAAAATCGAACCCGGGATATCTGTGCGATCAAAGCAGGAGACCCGGGTTCGATTCCCGGCTCGTCGCCATTTTCACCTGATCGAAAGTTATCACATATCTTCTCCACGTGTAAGGTACACGGAAGAAATATATATGCATGGTGACATCGATTGTTTCTCCATTCTATTGTTATGTTTGTATGTACTATTCTGCAATTTAGAGCCAAGGCTGATCGAAGGAATGTCCTGTACCAATGTTGTCTTAATTGTTTTAGGTCCCTTCAATCTAAATAAAATATATTCACACTCACTGTCAACGTCTTCTGGCCTTCAAACAAGAGGAGAGAAACAGACGAAACCTCTAATTGCCTATTTAACTCCGGCTACGGAAAAATTACCACCAAATTGTATTAACAGTACTGGCATTGCTGAGTCATATATTATTGAAATTGTAATATTTGGCAAGGCTTGGAGGACTAGATTCCAAAACATATTTAAGATTCCAATAAACTCAATACCTTTCTTGAAATGTCTCTCCTCGCAGAACAAAAGTCGTGCGTGTTTTAGGCAGAACAGAGTTTAATTTTGTTTATCTGTGCTATCTACAAACTGGTAAATTTAAAGTTGCGTTTGTTCGTCAGATGCACTGGGTGGTCAAAATAAAACTGGCCCAGAAAATATTGTACTTCTAACACGGAATTGACTCTTGTTCATGTACAGAAGAACTGCCTTTTCAGAAACTTTTATTGCAGTAGCCCTTAAGAAGAGTTTTTTGCAACTTCAAATAATTTCATTGATTACTTCTTCTGATTTCCACGCCACAGACCCAATTCCAAATAATTCACTTCTATTAGTATGGATACGATGTTTTCTGATACCGTTGCCCTGCGGTCGAAAGGTGTTACGTAACACTAAGTTATATAGGGTATGTCTTAAGATGTGCTTTTAATAGCTAAGTGCGTGACTATACTTTACCGCTCAATCCGAGAACAGATCTAAGAGGAACGAACTATTGAGCCGGTGTACCAAAATTTCGGCCCATATTTTCCGAAAAGTAAAAAAACAGGGACGAAAGGGACGTAGGGCTAGCGGTACGTAAGTATTGGGAGAAGGATAAGAGGTATCGCTTCCGCACGGGAAAAAATACCTGAACTGGGGTAGCTAATGTATTGGCTGCCAGCCGGACAGACAACATATGAGCTCGCAGAACTAACACCCGTCTGCTAAGACGTGAAATTTCGTCCTTCTGTACCACAGCGTACAACATTAGCTCTCACAGCTTATGTAGCTAATACACGACATAAGAAAAAGGAACCTATAGTAGAGGATGTTGCAACCAGTAAACATGTAATATTGAATCGACGTCGACTCAACTGCATGCTTTCTTTTCTGCGCGACTTTCCTGACGATATTCATTGTTATTACAACTCCATGGTCTTTCCTTGTTTCATCACAGGGGTAAAACAAACTTTCTTTTTTCTTTTTTTTCGACGTCCGTTTTCAGGTATCCGATAGTGCCAATATTCGATCCACGGTCCTTTCCCTCTGAAGCCGCGAACGCTACCACTGAGCTACTGCATTATAATTTTGTACTCTCTTGTGTTACGCTGTCCAAAAATTGGTACCATATTAGTGGCACCATGAATAGTAAATACGTAAAGCAGTAAGCATCTATAAAATTTTGAAAAATTATTCATTAAATACCAAGAAAATACTTTTTATGTATCAAAACGTTTGTTTATTTTGAATATATTTGAAATTTATTCTTATTAGATTAATACACTTGAAAATATCATTATTTAAAATAATAATAATTAGCTATTCGCCAACATTAACCTTCAGAAATTCAAAATATCATCAACATACGGCTGCTCAACGTCGAGAAAACACAGTGAATTTTCGTCGTCTAGACTTCAAATCATCATTCTGTTGAAGTAAACAACTGCTGCAGCGTAAGCACTGCTTCAACTGCCACAATGGAGCGAAAGCACGGTGTTGTCATATGTCTGCTACGGCCCGTGACTTAGTGTAGTTCCGCCCATTCCACGAGGCATACGCTAAGGCACCCACACAAATGCTGTTCTAAATGCTTTGAAAAGCTAACTTCAGGCGCAGCTCCTTCAGCCAAAGGTTAAATATCAAGCTCTCTGCCCACCACAGTTGAACTATCAATTACTGCCGGTTCTTCGATTCGGCTGCTGTAGGCATTAGAATTCAGACTAAGAATCTAATGAGATGAGTACAACGTCCACCCGTCTACAGTGAGAGAAAGAGATATCTCGCAATTGACTCGTCGAGTTTCACATGGTATGTCGTCTCCTCCCTCATTCCTCTTCTTACGTTGCGAGTTCTGTAAGTAATTTTTTGCGTTTCGTAATTTATGGACGACTTCAAAGTTAAACCAAATACAGAGACAACACGGAGTGACGTTTCAGTGCAGAATGCAAGTGAAGCACGGGAGCGTTAACAAACATGAGCCCAGTCACCTACATCCGCACTTCCTCTGCCGTCGTTTTTGCCACTTTTGTAATTTCTCCCTCAATTTTTTTGTCCATTTTAAATTCCTTTCGGATAAAGAAAACAATGCGTTAGCGCACTTAACCGCTGACTTGATGGGCAACTTCCTCTACTTCTTTGTTTCCGGAAGCCGCGTGAACAAAAGGGAGAAAGAGACGGTGGCGGACTCTAGCGACCGGAATATACAATACACGCGCGTCATAATTACCGCTGCCATCGCCTGTGCAACCTACACGACCTTATGAGGCGGCCACCGTCGGTTCCATGAGGCCATTCTCTACCCACCATCGCATACACCTCATATTCACCAGCTGCTCGCCATCGTTTGTCATTAGCGTCACATTGTACATTCTTAAAAATAACAATATAATTTTACGTCGCGGTTCGATGTTAGTAGAATTTACGTTATATGATTTAATAAACAACTTGGTTGGTATAGATTTAACAAAAATGGAGTAACGATTAAACCATTTCTTCAATACATATTGAGAAACTATAATAAGCGTACGTTAAAATAAGTTAATAAATTATAATTAAAAGTATCATTCCAGAGAGGCACCAATTCCGGCATGAGAAGTATTATCACCCTTCGATATCGGTGGAGTACAGGATCTAGCTGTACTACAGTATTCGTAGCTACGTCTTGTACATTGACATCCCGTGAACCCCGGAATCCTTATTTGTGTGAAGTATGGTATCATTTTCAAAATAAATTTCAACAGAAATATTCATTATTTGGATAAATTAATTAATTTATTGTCAAAATTTTCTACAAGCAGCGTATGACCACGTGGAGGACAATAANTTTTCTACAAGCAGCGTATGACCACGTGGAGGACAATAAACTAATTTACTCTCCGGAAGCGAGCAAGGGATCATCCCATCAATTCGGACCACGGGTCCTACGTCAGAGGCGAATTTAACATTATTTAATTTTAAACAAATTCTTACTTTGAAGCCATGAGGCCTGCACTAGCACCTAAACGTGATTTGGGAGAGGGAATTGGGAAGGAGAGATGTTGGGTTGGTGGGGAACATATGATACCGAACCGACATTTGTCTCGAGTAGCCGAGAGATGTCCCAAGTAGGAATAGTACTCTATAGCCCAGCCAATGACTAGAGGTTCGTCAGGTGACTCCACGAATCAGTGACGAGCAGTTGGCTTATTGACTGCTTCACATTGACACATTTCTCGAAACGACAGTCGAATAAGTTAACTTTTACTAAGGTAAAGA
>NNCF01128324.1:411615-473892 GCA_002313205.1 Laupala kohalensis | reverse complement strand
GCCGCGCTGATAGATAAGTTAAACTGTGCGTAAGTTTAAGTGTGTCTGGATGCAAATGTGTCGACCCCTCAAAACGGTCAGTCGCGAGTGGCAGCGAGTAAGCGACTGAGCGTGTTAGACAAGTGGCAACACCGCACCATCACGAATCCGCTAGCCGGATGTATTCTTAATTTAACTTTACGAGAATTATGTATTAATTTTCCTTCTCCATACCCACCTCGAAAAATATCCATCCAGCGAGCAAGAAACTGGCAAATTCTATACCGGATAGTGCAGATGTTGAGATTGGCATTCACTGTACAGAAACACTTAGTGCTCCAAACTGTTCCAAAATAACACCCAAGCATCCATAGATCCAAATACGATCTTTGTTTGTGCTGATTTGAATGAATATTTCGTTCTCAGTTCACCGCAAAGCAGTGAAAGGAAACGTTTGGTCTTTTATGAGCTATCTACATACGAAGAGGGTCACTTGACAGTCTTTATTTACGTCAGTAATTTATGACGCGTCTTGAAGTCAGTCTTTTATGAGAGAAATTGTAGCGGGAGAAAGGCAAATTGGTAAAATTGCTAGAAGCCACCTTTTGTGTACTCACTACTTGTACATTTCAAAGGGTTAAGAAGGCCCACAAAGGCGTTGTGAATAGTAGAAAAAACAATTTACTGTGGACACGTATTAAGTGAACAGTGCTTAGGGGGGATTAAAACAGAATTGATCGCAAAAGCGATGCATATATACAAGAACACTTCTATTTGGGTAAATAATATTGCGTAGCAAATTAGAAAAAAAAATACCTTCAATGTAAAAGACAACTGCAAAACAGGCGAAAGTACAGAATTAGTGCGATCATTGAGATGAAATTATTAAGCAATCCTTCGGCGCAAGACTTCGTTTATATCGTTGAACCACAGTAAATAATTTGTAATCATGAACCTACCATTATATATTTTTTGACAATAGTGAAATGTTTTTAAAACTTAACTTGGCTGGATGTAGGAGTGTTAACGTTTAAGATCAGAATTTGTTTTGACGAAAATAAACTTTATTACAAACACCATATAAACAGTTACATTCACCATAAGTTTTTAAATTTACATAAGCTCAGTTTAGCAAAGTACAAAATTTAATTTTTTCTAAACAGATGTGCCAATAATTTGTGTAAAAGTGTAGAGAAATAATTTCGGATACAATAAAGCACAGTTCATAACTACTAAGTAAAACAAATAGCATACATTTTTTTGGATAATGCATAAACATGGTTATAGACAGTCTTATTTCTCTGAATAATATCATTGCCAATGCCACTTAAATCTTTCATTGAACAGTTTCCAGAGCAATAGGGATTACCGATTCTTACATTTGAAGACTACGATTTTACAGAAAGTCAAACTAGAAGTGAAGCTAATTCAATGACTAGAAATATAATTTAAAAAATTATGAAAATCACCCGTATCAACAATTTCATCTTTTGTTCTACATTGACTACAATTTCTGATCTAGACCACTTAATAAAACAAATCTTACTATATACTTTCTAGCTATCACATATGTTGAAGGAACGTTGGAATATCTTGAGTATTGTGGTTTACTTTGTTATAGTTCTTCTCGCATGTACCTTTCCGCGCAACTTGACATCCTTGTCTTGATAGCGTTGATCTTCAACTGTATGTTGCTGCATTGCAAGTCAATGCAAAGAGTTTGAGCTTGCTGTTCTTTATCTTCGACTCTGATCAACATCCATTCTAATTTCTCGTAGACACGTGTCTTCTCTTCAATCAATTCATTCATAAGAGGGGCCTGCATGCATGTGATAACTAACTGTTCTTCGGGATTGCTTTCTTCTATAGGGTCCAAATTCAATAGTTTTCTAAGATCCTGTTCAAATGTGAGCAACTTTCTCGATTTTCTTCCCTTTGCTTCGTAAGAATCCTTATTTTTCTCTTTCTTTCCTTTAGCCTCGTTTTTCTTCCCATATTTTTCTTTGTGTTTCTTTTCTTCGGTTGAAATATTGCTATCGACATTCTCCTCTGCGTTTTCACTTTCTCCAGTCTCCATTTGATTGCTCTCTTTCTTCTTTCCCTTCTCTTTCTGCTTTTGATCAGTCTTAGATTTTGAAATGTTGCTGTCCACATTATCCTGTGTCGTATTTTCGTTTTCGTTCTTTCCCTTCCTCTTCTCTTTCTGCTTCTGATCTCTGTTCTTCCCCTTCCCACACTTTCCTCGTCCTCTGCATTTCTCCTTGGCTTGACCTCCTTCCTCCTTGGTGTCCGTTGACGCCGTGGCCGTGTCCTCCACCACAGTTCCAGAACTTTCCTCGGCGACCGAGGACGGGGTGGGTTCGGGGTGTGGATCGGAGGCCTCGGTAGTGTCATCTGCCAATTCCGCAGTCTGTGCGTCCCTGACGCACGTCTCCAGAGCTCCGATGAAGCGTTTCGTCACTGCGTCGATTTGTTTGAGGAGACGAGTCGCTTCGCGCACACGACGTTCGCCTTCTTGTTGCAAGGCTTCCGCGCAGCCGCGTATCTTCTCCACGGCGCGCTTCGCCACCTGCAAGGGCACACACAAATATAAGACAGTGATATATAAATAAGTCACAAACTGCGTAGTTTCATATGGATTACAATAAACTAAGTTACTCTCCGGAAGCGAGCTAGGGACCACCATATCTATTCCGATCAAGCGCGGATTTAACATTTCAACATACTCCTAAGATAGGAATAAACATGGCTTGCTACGTGTTATAAGATCAATCTAATGCCNCGGATTTAACATTTCAACATACTCCTAAGATAGGAATAAACATGGCTTGCTACGTGTTATAAGATCAATCTAATGCCAACAAACGTATTCATCTATGTTGTGAATTTTGGGCGTAAATGTTAGTTGTGGAATCCCATTGACATCTGGTAGTAGTTGTCTCATTCAGTCGTAAAATAAATTTACGGAGACTGGCCAACAAGAAGTCGCGAAGGAAATGAGAGAAAATAGTTGGCAATGTGTGCGCGGAGGATCTACACAGTGCTAATTTGACGCTATTTTATGAAACACACAAGCTTGTATTTCGATACAAAAGCAATCATAAACAATCTTGAATGCTTTCTTAGTTTTTAGTTTACCTTGTCGAATATTCGAATTCATCTTTTATATAGAAGAAAAATTTTTTTCGGATGACTTGGGGTTGGTCGGATGGCAAAGAGATTCAATTACATCACTTACCCCATCGTTTTTAATGGTATAAAATGTTCATAATTTTAACTAAGTACATTATGTTTACAANTTTTAGTTCTATTGAAATAATTATTTTAAGACACAAAAGTTCGACCTAAGTGTTTTTCAAACAAAATAACTGAGAGGAAAGAAATTACGCAAATTTTTCAATGTTCCCGGTAGAAGCACATCTGTCACAATTACGTCTGCGTATGTCAAACAAGCGAATGTCATTACATAAAGCAGTCTTTCGTAACCAACAGAGATTCTCATGTTAGAAAAAATGACGTAATAGTTTTAACTTGCGCCTCATGTTGACAGACGCCGCCGTTTCGGACGTCGAAATGCACAGTTTTAATCCGTAGCAAACATGGCCCACCGGAAGCATTCTGAACAGTTTCTCTTCCTATGCGTTGTGTTGTCGCAGGAGGTCGCGATGATTGACGGATGGGCTTGCGTGCGCGGAGCAGTTTTGCAAACGGGAAATAATGAGTTGGAAATACTCTGCGGAGGGCTAATTTGAAGTTGATTCAATTAAGGATTGTCAATAACTTTTTCGTTAACGTGTCATCACGATAATTTTGTTTTTAAGTGTCAAGAGATTCCAGATAAGTCCGAAATTCAATTATCTAAAGATAGGCAATTTAATTTTTATTAAAGGACGTGNCGATAATTTTGTTTTTAAGTGTCAAGAGATTCCAGATAAGTCCGAAATTCAATTATCTAAAGATAGGCAATTTAATTTTTATTAATGGACGTGTCTCAATTGTGAACCATTAAACTAATTAAAAGATTTTCAATTTTTTTAGATGAACGTGTTTCATTTCAAACTAATTTTCCTGACCTCAAGGGTTTCGAGAACTCTTGGCCTTGGGAAGATTGCATTTTTTCGAGCAAAATGAAATTCTGAACACGAATCCTTCACGACAAGAGGAAAATAATTTTCTAGATAAAGATTTGTATAAACGTCACCCATCCCGTATTTTCCACCCCTTAATGCATAATTTTAGTTCTGAAAAAAATATCGTGTACTTGACNTCGCGTCTGATTTTGCAAAAAAAAAAAAAATTTCTTCTTCATTAAGATTTGATAGTTTTAAATATTTCCTTCCAGTACACTAACATTGTTTTCAAAATGTTCAACGTTGAGAAATAGATACAATAAGTCAAATTAACTAACATGAGATTCCTGATCTGGCACAGCCACCGCTGTGTGTGACGAATAAACTAATTTCGAAAATACTTTTTGACCCGCTATTTCCGCGTACACAAAATTATGCTGCAAAATTTAACATAAAAACATGTACTATGCCCAATTCTAGTTGTGCCTAAAAAATTCTAACACTTTTTCCCTCTCCCAATAGCATCGATTATTCGAACAACAGTTATTTGAATGTTCAATTACCCGAACTGGCATCTTGGAGAAGAAATACCATACAAGCCATCGCAACGATATGGTTGTCGAACTTACAACAAGTGGAGACAGCTGCCGGAAAGAGATAGTACTACATGGTACATGCAATAAATATAAATTTATCTTCAGAAAGCAAAGTTACAAACTACGTAAAACCACGTGCAGAACGTAAATTAATTTACTCTCCGGAAGCAAGCAAGGGACCATCCCATCAATACCGATCAAGTACCCTACGAATACACATTCGCATTTAATAAAACAAAAAAAACTAATTTCACGTGTATGTATTATTATAAACTATAGACTATTCCGAAAATATTGTGTATAAATCGTAACTATTAAAATAACCGTATTCGAGATTTATTATTACAATAAGGGGTTTAACGACCTTGAAGTTGACGAGAGCCCCAAGAAAAAAATGATTATGACAAGATACCGCCGGACTTATGCAAGAGTCCAGAGAACCTGTATATAAAATTCGTCTCTACCCGAAGGAAAATCGGAGAAAAACCCGTGTCATTAACAGGATACAGAATTAATATACACAACAGTTCTACGACAAACTGTCTACTAACGTGGTTAGTTGCATTGCAACTTTTTAAAGAGTGAATTATGATTATCCGAAGCTTTCCTGGCAACGTTAGTTTGAATAATCGGTTCTGTACTGTATTCAATTGTCAAAAAAAGTAGCCACAAACTGCATATGATCATAACCCAAGGAGTAATAAACTAATTTATTCTCCGGAAGCAAGGGACCATCGCATCAATTCCGATCACGGGTCCTAATGCAGAGGCAGACATCAACATACTCCTAACGACAAAAAACAGTTAAAAGCGTGTTATTGTATTGAATAAAAACACAGAAAAGTAGTTTCACAAGTATGTACGAGTATATTATCAAGCTATAAATCGTAACTATGAAACAAATTCGCTAATAATTATTTCAATTCATGCCGTCTCTAGGTAAGAGCCTCGCGAGTTCTTTGGCAAAGCGTGTTTGCTTACCTTCTGCGCATCTGCTTCAGAGTCCTCGATGCAGGTGCGGACTTCCGTAGTTTGCATCGCGTATCCGGCGTTGACCCAGATCTCCTCTGCGTGAACCACTACGTCGTCTATTTGAGACTGTAGATGACACACATGCAACGATTAGGTTAGAACAATACTTTGGGTGTTTCTACGTATCCTCGAAATGAAAAAATGATTTAAAAATCTTATTCTAGAAACTATTGATTAGTGTCAAATATTTTCATAACTTATTTCTTCTAAATCACGATTTATAGATATCTTTAAAACAAATTTTATAGTTTTTTTTTTAAAAATACGAAACAGTTAGCTCTCAATACTATTACATTTTATTCATTTATCCTGTGGCAAACAATTTCCTATTTGGAGTTTTGCCTGAACAAGCTCTCATCCAGAGAGAGACAATCTGATAGTATGAGTATCTACCAGGCATCATTAATGTGTCGTTATATACATCATCGAAAATGGCGCAGTTGTTTCAGGAGTGGTAAACTCTTTGAGACTTCTTATTTACCACAATATTTAGTGCCCGATATAAATAGTTTGTGATTTTGTTACACTGAGAGTGAGACAATTTTCACTTTAGTTTTAGAGTATTAAACGCATTATAATTATGTCACGAAATGAAGAGCCTTCTGTTTAGAGAAATTGATCATTTACCAAAGAAAGTAACTCATTGTATTTATGTCGATATTGATTATAGACCGGCTGAGCTGAGAATGGCCTCACTGGAGCAAAATCATAAATTTACCCAATACGCATTTTTCCTGACAAGGAGACGTGATTAGAAAAGTCAACAGAAGAAAATATTTTGAAGAATATAAAAAAAAATTGTTTTGTTTCGAAAATTAAAATAAATTAATTTTAAAATCTATAAGAATACTAAAAAGGAAAATATTTTATAGAAACCAAGGCCCATCCACGCTACAAAATCGCTCACATTACTGGTAAAAATTATATCCGAACCTTAGTATTGTACCTGTAAGTTTGGAAGAACACTGGTTTCGATCAACTCATGGACGTTCGCCACCAGTCCATCAAAAACTTTCTTGATGTGTTCTGCAGCGCCTTTCACGAGTCCTTGCTCGGTCAACAAGCGGCGGTAAATAGCCGCTCGTGATGGCTCCAAACCAACATGGCCCATTATCTTCAAGGAAGGTTTATCAAGAGTGTCCAAGGTCTGAAACACACTCATTTCTTTACAACATTGAAAGTACTCACGAATTGAAAAAAAAAATTGTATTCGAACTGTACAGATCAGTTTTTCAGAGTAGTAATTCTTTCAGTACACTGTTCCATAGCTGCCTTAAAACATAGAATATTTGAATAGAGTAAATATTTGAATAGTCAAAAGATTCTACTTTACTAATCTATGGTGAGGCACGATTCTAGAAGACTACGGTTACGTAATGGATATCTGCTTTTTTCGTTATTTTTACTATAGTACTGTTATCAACTTTAATTCACTTCACGCGAATTATGCGTTACACACTAATAAATAAATATCGAATACTTAGGGAAAGCTTTTACTTCTTTATTAAGATTTAATTTTATTAAGACTAAGATGGTTTGAGTATGTTCCGAATAATATAGTTTATAATAATACGTACTCGTGGAAAAACTTATTAAATACAAATTTGTTTGTGTTCCGCCGATACTTTAACACGTAGCTTATGATTTTAATTCATATCTTAAAGAGTAAAGTGAAGCTGAAACATTAACTCCACCTCTTAACTTAGGTCTCTTGCTTGTTCCCGGAAAACGTATTTATTTGTTGTCCTCCACGTGGTCATACGCAGTTCGTAACAATTGCTTTTACAATAAATATTATTACATTATCTTCACAAAATACCGATGTTTTTGGACTGTTACAATGATACCATGCAACACCTACGAAGACAGACACGAAAAAAAACAAACATCCGATGTGCATACATGAGTATACATAAATGTACATAACTGATTACTAGTACTGAAAAGGTTATTAGAAAATTAAATTCAAGTATATATTCAAAATAAAATAACACTGCTTCAACTCTAAAGTAAATGCAGTTTGTCCCTTCAATTTTGGGTTCCCTAGAAATTGCATGCTTCAATAAATAAATTATTGATTTAAACAAATTATTGAAAACAGATAGCATTGTTCATAATTTCTTTTTTTCTCCAACTTCTCAAATTAGTCGATATTCTTATTGTGTTAAGCCTAATTTATTTGTGACCTTCAATATTTAAACATTTATTGTGCATTAAATTACTTCCATACAACATAGAAGAAAGTAATTGCCTAATCGTATGGGAGTATGAAAAGTATTCAACAGCTACAGATGAGAGCACTTAAAAAATACTTTTAAGTGCCTTTGAGCAATAGATACTCAAGACATCAGAACGGAAAGTGCTTATGTAAAGATTCTTGAACGATAATGAGCTCCCTATTTAAATACTACTCTGGCAAACAAATCTCTCTAAAATCTCGTCAAATACTCAATAAAACCGTTGTGGCTTCTTAGTTATCTTTATACAACCACCTCGTTATCAAAATACATAAGTATTTTCGATTTACTTTCCTAAGCAGAGGGCGAGATACGGAAGTACAATGCCACTGACCTTTGCGCCCATTCAAAGTCAAGAAATGTTATTCCTTCAAACAGAAGTCGTACGCTTCAAGAATCATAAAAAATTACGAAAATATTTTATAAATTTGTTTTGCTTTGTTTTTCCATAAAATTTCTCAATTTTAGATAATTTATACCTTTTATTTCTAACTCAGGATTTGTCCCACGAGACTAATGCCTAGTGTTTATAAATTACATTAGCAATGAACAGTCACTTAGGAAGTTTTTGCAGGTTGCCTTACCATTCAATAGTTTTGGAAAGTCCATAGATTTTAAATGAAATTTAATTTTATTAAGACCAAGATGGTTTGAGTATATAACGTTAAAACCATTAAAAGAGACAGGACCTTGTATCATCCGCACTGAAAAATTTCTGTAGCATTTAGAATATTTTGAAGATTCACTATCAAAATAGTTTATACGCCGAGTATTTGAGCGAAAACTCGTGTATTACGATATTTTAAATTTCATTTTGAGTTCTTTCGACCGAATATCTATCACAATCAGACCGTGAATATAAATTACACAAGATAAAGTTACTTAGTCATACACTATAAATAAGAATACAAGATATGAAATTAGAATAGCACGAAAAACAAAGGTCTAATCGAAGATTTAATTTTAATGCATTGTACATTTACGGCTTACGAGATATAGTAAATCGCCGAGTATTCGTTATAATACTTATAGAATGATCAAGTCTACAAGGAGGTATGACTTCGAGAGAGAAATCTTTAACTAATTCGAGTTGATATGAAAAGAAACTAAATCCCGTAGATTTCAAAGCATTAGCGAGGTATACTTCATCGGTGCGAGTTATTTGTCGATCGTTAGCAATGGAGTAGATAAGGCCGCATGTAACATTTCTATCACATCACGGTGCCAGTATGAAGAACCGGTAAACCACAGATATCTTAGTAACAAATTATGTAACAAAATAAGTGAAACAATGTGGAAAAGAAAAACAAATGAACTACATAGTTTGATAAGACAAAAGAAATAAAACCCAAAAGATACTTAGAGGATGACTGAAGAAAGAATCGCCAAACAAAAAATGGGAGACGCTCTAAAACCACGGAGCAGAGGAAGGCCAAAAATAACTTGGGGAAAGTAATGTTCCGGAAGATCTCAAAAATAGGAATTAGATACTAGAAAAGGGTGACAGTGTACAGGAGCCATTTGCGTAATATACTCTAGCAGGCCACATTCATGAAGATCATATCATGGGGTAGAAAATACTCACCTCAGCATTGATCCCGACCAAGCAGACAAGAAGAAGAAGAACCGGCATTCTGTTGCGCTTCATCGTGAGCGAGGACAACTACGGTTCGTGGTTTCTCCAACAGTTGTGGCACCAGGCGTCACCACACTGAGCTTATCTTGACTGATAACGTTCCACCGACGACCACTCTGGCGCAAACGCCTTCCGCCTCCGTCGCCACCTTTCTGACGTATCGCATCCCCACTGGATTCGAATGCACTTACAAGTCATGCATGGGAAGACATGTCGTCGGGTGCAATTTGAGCCGTGAAAGATTTGTTTGTGTGCAATTGTGCTAATTTATAGCTCAAATGTTTCAGATTTCTTGTTTACTGGCTTAAATGAAGTAGTGTTACGTAAATTCGGAGTCATATTTCTTCGTTTCTAGAAATTTAATGTGAACGTAAACGAACTGTGTTTTTCAGTTTATTGAACCTCAGTTGCAGTAAATTACTTAACTCGTCCTCAACGTCGTCATAGGCAATTTGTAGCAGCTATATCTTATTTATTTATTTATTTATTTATTTATTTATTTATTGTAAGTCTAACTGGCTTGATGTTGGTACAGCGCTTGTGCACAGTGTAGCCAACACATTCACTTCGTCATCGTCCATAAGAGTAATGATATTTGTACCTCGCGTTATGTTGGCAAGATATTCGAATTTCTCAAAACTTAAACCCATCGGCAGCCTAGACCATTAATTCAATTCGCGTGCTCTTTTGGCGCTATTCTGTCCCTTCTACATCGAATGTTTGGAACGAATATTACCTTGTGTCTTAGTTTGTGTTATTAACTTGTATTTCCCTACAACAAATAGTCGCTTTTGTGACTACTATTAATATTTATTCGGATATTACTTAAATTCCTATATATTGGCTATTTGTGTTATGTAGCCGTTTTGGATAATTCTCGGCAAATTTACATGACCTGGAGTTCATGTACTATGTAGAGAATTTTAACGTCGTCGGTATACAGCCACCTTTCTTATCTAATAGCATATGTATCTTTGCTATTTGTATAAATATTTTGTAGAGTGAGCGCGTGGTTGGCACACGTATCTATTCTCAAACATAAATAGATCCCCTCTTCTTACAGAAGAACCCCTCTCAACCCGTCTTGTCGGAACTGAGACCTTGGCTGCTTAATCCGAGCTTTCCGAGAAAAATATTTTTTCTTTTAATAATAATAATAATAATAATAATAAACTTTGTAACTGCTTTTTTTTAGAATAAACTGCGTATCACCACATGAAGGACTATAAACTAATTTATCCTCCGGAAGAAAGCAAGGGACCATCCCTTCAATTCCGATCAAGAGCCCTAAGACAGAGGCGGATTTAACATTTCAACATACTCCTAATCATAAAAAATAGTTCAACAAGTGTAATAGTATTAACAAGAACCAACAAATATTGTATTTAATAACACATAAAAAAGTTATTTCACAAGAACGTATTATTATCTAGCTATAAATCATTCGGAAAGTATTGTTAATAATTGTTAACTATTAAATAACACTAAATTCGCTAATAATTATTTCAATTGATGCCGTCTCTAGGCAGAAGCCTAGCGAGACTTTATAAAAAAAATCCGCCTCTACCCGAAGGAAAACCGGAGAAAAACCCAGGCCAGGTTGGGGCCTGGGATCTTTCGTTTAGAAAGAGCTTACAATTTCATCAGGTTGTTCCGCGGCGACGTGGTTGAATTGAATATACAGTGGAAAACCCTCTGGCAGATGCCACGGAACACAACAGATATGTGACGACGGAGGACCAGCTTCCGAGGAAGCAATGTGAGGAAGGTAAATTAAAGAAAAAGACCAAAATGTGGGTCTCATAAATTTACTGACCTGAATCTCGTCACAACATGATATGTAATGAATAAAATAAACATTGAATTATTAAACTAAACATACATAAACTAGAAACAATTGAGCAATCAAAGTAGATGAAATAGAAGGGTGAAATATGAATCTAAATATCACTAACTTAATAACCCTTCTAGATGATTACACAATTGGCACACCGATCAATCTATTTACAGACTACTTGGGTATTTTAGTGTTATATAAAACTGCTGCTTACTCAAGTGAACAGACATCTAAGAGTCAACAAGACTTATGATTAGAGTGAAAGCGAATCCTTATACTAATAGTGCCGATTGATCTGTACAACATTACGTATTTCATGAATACATACAAGTTCTATAGGAGCAGTTCTTAGTTCAATCATGACCACCCACACATGTTCAATACTTGGACTATCACCAACCACAGTACGTTAATAACTGAAAGGGTAATACTCAGTTTGAGAGTCCAGCTGGTGTTGTCTTCAGCCTGCAGCTCGAGGTCTTGAAGTGCCTGGATACGCACTCGCAAGGGAATGTACTGACGCACACGCTAAATTGGCGGGCGCGAATTGAAGCACAGTGGTGTGCGGCCTATGCGCACACGAATAGAAAAGCACAATGTGAATAAATCTCGGTCGCGTGCGGCAACTTGTGAATGTGCTTTTAGAGATAGTTTTATAATATGACGATGTTATTCGCTTTACAGTAACACGAATAGAAACTTAAATACACATAGCTAAGTGATCAGACTTAAAAAATTGAAAGAACCGATTTGAAATCGGGTGACTGTATGAAATGTATGTTCGGCGCATGGGAGCCGACTGAGACCGCGTCCGACTTTTTGGAGCGAGCGCGGGTGAGAATTGAGAGCGCATCTGATTCGGATGGGCGCTTGGTGACGAATGCGAGAGGGCTGTAAGGCTGAGAACAGCTCAGGAAGGGTGCCGTGGTGAAAGGGCGGCCGTTTGGTGGCGCTATCTTACGGCCATCTGATGGGGCTCCATGCTAATACTTGCAGATTTTACGAAATGAATGATGCAGGAAATGTGCACATTTGGGTGAAAGGTGTTTCGCAGAACAAAAGCCAGCCAGCGCAGCCTGCATTTCGGGGGTGAGAGGAATGCCAGGCGTAGCCTCGCGGCAAGTGCTAAGAAAACATCTAGCCTCACTTAGGGAAAACTTTATTCCTAGCTGGATGGAATTATGTGTGCCGAAACAAGGTGATCACGAATAAACAAGCAATTTATACGTTATTGCAACTGTTTAATTGTTCATTCACCACGAACACGAAAGAAACCGATTCACAGATAAATAGACTCGGAAGCAAGAGGGGAATCAAATTGTTGAATTCTCCCCCTCTCCTCCGTTCTGTTCGTCACGACACCAACACATCGCAAACCTAATGTCCCGTCACTCCGTCTTACTTTCCAGCAAAGGCCCGACGAACAATCAATGTTTGAGGCAGTACCTCCCAGCTCTTATACGCTAAAAGAGGGAAACGGTATTTCTCTATTAAAAAACTCAAACCTTCGACCGTGTCTGGCATTTAGGTCATCTATAAATTTCGACAATCGGAACATCTAATTACCTAGTCAACACCATTAACAGTTTCCTATCAGAACGTTTAGTGTGAAAATCAAAGAATTTTATTCAAACCCGTACGTCACCAAATCAGGTGTCCGAGAAGGTTCTCCCCTATCTCCAACACTTTTTTAATATTTTCACTGCAGACTTGCCATCTCATTACCACAATAATATTGCTTTATTCGCCGACGAAACAGTTGATTCAAATCCGGACCTACATTAATAACTTAAAACTTTCCCTTCAGGATCACTTAAATTCCTTGGAGATAGTCCTTAACCACTCCAAACCGTCTGCAATTTTTTCCCTTCGTTTCCCAACATACCCTCTTCCATTATATATAAATAACACCAGTATACCCGGGTCACCACCGCAATCCTCGATCAGGTACCTTGGTTTACACCTCGACACCCGGCTCACGTGGAAATATCACATCGAAACAGAAATCAAACAGGCCAACAAGAAATTTGCTCAACTTCGCCCTATCATCAACCGATGCACCTTTATAAGATGCGAATCTTCACTCGTCCTCTTCAAAACTATTCTTCGACCCCTATTACTATTACGCTTGCCCCGTACGGTACAACGCTGCTCCCACACACATCCGCAAAATTCCAGTTTTTAAAAAAAAATACTCCGTTTAGCTACCAAAGCACCCTGGTTTATCCGAAATTCCTCTATTCATAAAGATTTTAAGATACCATTCATTCACGACTACATTCACGCAATATCAAATGATTTCTCTTTTTCTTTCCCAAAACCCCCAAGCGCTGCCCACTTCCACATTGGCAAAGTAGGTCCCCTCACTCCCAGAATATGCAACCGTTAACCTCTCCATAGATCACTCTGAGATTTGATTCACCAACTTAGAAATTTCTTAGGTGGTGCTCAATGAGTTTCCCCCATCTTACTTGTTTGTCGTATGTCTCAATAGTTGTAGTCTTTTATTGTGTACGTGTAACCATCCAACATCTGTTAGAGCTGTATAGCTGAGCGATATATATTCAACTAAGATTTGAAAAACAAATAAAAAAAGAGAGGAAAAGACTGTTTCATGGAGGAGGCCGGATATCCCGAGGACCGGTTGATCCGAGGTCGGTGAAGAGAGGATTTGCGGTATACCTTTTTTTCTCTGTTTACTGTTGAACTGTTTTTACTTTCAACACATATTCTCGTAATATTTCATGTTTTGCAAATTTTATTTCATTTTTTTATCTGTTTATCAGTGGATTTCTCCCCCAGATGATCTTCTCCAGACGTTTGTATCTCCCAGGCATCGACAAGCGTGTCTTTATTCACGAATCAATGGGTTTTTAAGGGATGATTTCTTTTTTTATGTGGTATAGTTCCTGGTACTGATAAAATTGTGATTGTGCGCACCTTTGAATCAATGGCTACGAATTCGCGAAAAAAGCGCACTATGAATTAAGCGCACGCATAGAAATGTGTGAAATAAGCGCAACCCGTACCCCTACCCTTGCAAGCCGGTTACAACCAATTTTTCCTCGTTCATAGTCTCTCTTTCATTACTGTTCTCGCAGTCGTTTAGTTCACTCTGTAAGCAGCAGTTTATCAGTAGTCTTGTTAAAGTCGTACGAGTTTTCGTGTTTTAAGGGTCGTTTGAACCACTAACAAGGGTTCATCTGCAGCACATTATAATGGACACGCTAAAAGAAACAAAGGCGATGTTAAAAGGAAAGATCGAGCAGATGCCGGTGTATGTTAAAATCGAAAAATGGAGAAGTTTTTGAAACAAACTGATCACTTATGCGGAGCACCCCGCTCAGTCCGATTAGAACTTACAAATTAGAACAGAACAAAGAGACCGCACCAATTGAGTACAAAGAGAACGATGTATCTACAGAGAAGTATTGCTCGTGGACCCCAAAAGGAGCCTACGACACGAGAAGTTCTAGACGAAATACTTAAGATGAATCAGATATTATATTCCAGCTTGAAAACTTGTGCGCTTATTTCACTGTGCGCTTCCTTAGCGACACGATGGCTACACAGTGATTTTTATTATAGTGTCTGTGTATTAAACAGTCTAAAATGACCAATTACCAATTTTATTACATTGATGATATAAAAGTACCTTTGACACAGTTTCAGCAACCGTTGAAGATGGTGGCTCGATGCCTATACTCAAGTTATCGAGAGTTTGGACACCAAAAAACAAAAAAAACAAAGATGTCGGACTCGAATGGTGTTTCAGGGTAGCCACCACCATTGTTTTAGAACAAAAACCCCGACACTCGTTACGACTCGGAGTCTCTGTGATTGTCGTTTGATATTAAATTCATCGTTTGGTAGCACTTTCTCATACATTACGGGTGTACCAACGCTATGGAAACAACAAAAAAACAACCGTGAAATGAATTTCGTTGAAAGTAGATAAAAGAATGAAGATTTCTTGGATAATTTACGCAATATATTTTATTAATAGGAATATTAATTTTGTGTTACTCTACAAAGGATAAAAAAGTGTGTTTTAAGAACAGGCTCTCCTAGAGGTATTTTGTCAAATTTGGTGGTAGTGCATACAACGTACAAGATGAAAATATCACTAAGTCGAGTAATATACGAATTAGGGGGAATCAATTGTGTAGGTTGGCAGTTCTCCCGAATTTGGCAACTTTTCATTCTACAGCTAGACTATAGGTAACTCACTCGGTGATAATGTAATATTTTTACTTGGGTTTTGATTTATAAAATATGGAGTCAAAGTGACTCGTTTGATACATCTATTAAGTTCACAAAGCATTTACAATTGGACTAGGAATTATGTACACTTGACAATGAGTTTCGATATGAAAAGACCCAGAATAATCACGTGATTTTGTATGCGTTGATCGATAAGAAGAAAAAAAATATCACGACTAGCTGATAAACTTCTTCTCTATACGGAATTTTTGACGATGTTGAATTATCATTTTACTGAACTTTTTTGAACATGATTCATTGACTTGGCCTGTTTGAGTATTTTCATCAGGTATATTACCCATGGGCCCCGTTGGTAGCGTCATCGGTTTGCGAACCAAAGTTCCTTGGTTCGAGTACCGACGTTGTTGAATGTCTAGAGATGACGTTAAATTAGAACGTTCGAATCGTAGCTAGCGCTATATAACTGTTGTGTTGAAAATACTCAAACAAGTCAAGACGGATACAGTTATACACCTTTTGCATCAATAAATAATGACAGAATGACAAAATCTTTTATTACTTATAATGAACAATCTGTCTACATCAGACCAATTCCTCCAATGACGGATAAAGTCCAAATAACTTACATTGAAAATTAATTTTCTTGTAAATGTAGGCTTCCGACGTCGGAGTGAAGTCGGTGTCTCAACAGACAGAACTACCAACGTTTCGGCCTTCTTCAGGGCAATGTCAGAGTTGCATAAATTCTAAGTCGCTGATCTAGGCGGAGTACGACAGATTTAGGTCTGTACGACTCTGACATTGCCCTGAAGGCCACGGCAAGATTGCCGAAACGTTGGTAGTCTTATCCACTGAAACGCGACAAACAAGTTTATATGAAATTTTCTTATTGGCACGAGTAGAACAAAAGAGTGTGTTTTCAAATTTCTCGAAGAATCAGTTTTGAAATTTTACAAAATTGCAACAGTCATAATAATTATTATCGAAAGGTTTGTAGCATAAGATGATAAAAAGTGCCTGAAAACCACCTTTCAAAGGGCATAAGACATACTATTCGTCATAAAATGATACGCTTCTGGCAAAAATTTAAACTCTGAAGTCCATCCCCTGGGACGCATATGATCAAAGTATTTTTTATTTACTCAATCTCTCTGTCCCGTTTCGACGAAGCCTCTTGGAGTTTAAAGCAATGGAAAGAATATTAATTCCTGAACATCAGGCGAAAGTTACACGGATATTTGTCGGGACGATATTTTCATGTGTCCAAAATGGCTACATTTCTATCTTTCTCGCATATCTTCTAGTACACCATGTAGTCTAATGCGGATAAAGACCAGAAATTTCACTAGAAATAACCCAAATTATTTTAATTCGGAAACTAAATCTATACAGTTTGTCAAAAAAGGAGGAATAGAATCGAAAAAAAACACCATAAATTCTTTGAATATAAAAAATAATTTAATATTCAATCGACAATAACATTACATCCCGTTGTAGACTGTTAAAAAGGAAAGTATCCCTTTTATAGTCTTACCATGTCATACAATTTAATTATATCTGTACTCTTATTATTCAAACACAAAATCTTTTTTAACCTCTCTCCTGGTGAGAATTTGTGATTTTTGTCAATATCGAAAGTGCGAATCCTCTATAAACGTAACATGTCTTAAGTATTTTGTTTCGTCAGATAATCACAATGTAAAAAATCTTAAAAATTTCGTTCCCGTAGAGTATTTCAGTAGGGTTTTTCAGATTGTTTATAATTTTTAACTCATAATTATATTATTTAAATAAGTTACTTTTTGATTAAATAGCAAAATTATTGTATAAGTATGAATATTCATTATAGATATTTTTGAAACTCAAAGCCATGAAGACATATTATACAACTACTCAATTTTATTACCGAAGCTTTGTCATCCATGAATTATTGTTCAATCTAGGACTTTTAAGGCTGATTTTAATATAATTGGATGAGAATAAACTTCAAAATACCTCTTTTGAAGCATTTTAAGTTTACCAATGCTACTGTTTGGTACGAAATTATTCGTCATTCACATAAATCACAGGTACTCTTTAAGTACAAGACACAAAAAATTGGAAGGAACTGTTTGTTCACTTGCCTCTTATCAAGGAGACAACACTGATAGGTGAAACGAACTGATTTATTGAGTGCATTTAAAATTGACTCACATTATTGATTCACGAAATCGATATTAATTGACATTTGTTACAGTAACAAATGTACTCATGCGACAGATGATTCTGTCGCGTTATAATGTTAAGATACTCTTGTGCGCTTATTTCACTGTGAGCTTCCTTCGCGACACGATGGCTACACAGAAATTGTGATGATCCTTTCGTGAATCGTTATAGGTAAAATTAATATAACTCTCAAGATAATTCCGAATTGAGATCTTTTTTTTTTTCGTTAAAATGCATTGAACAAATTGCACTACTCATGTAGTTATGAGCATACTCTTACAACTCGTTGATGGAATTACTAAAGAGAAATCCAGTAATTGTCCCCAGAGTCAGTCGAGCCAAGCGGCCTGTGATAGGGTCACCCAAGCCAACACGGTTTTTAATATAATCACTCTAGCTGTCACAGCCAATGATAGGGACTCTCGGCCATCACAGCTTATAATAGGGCCACTCTAACCATCGCGGCTCGTAATATAGTCACTCGAGCCATCACGGCTCATATAGTCACCATAGGGTCACTCAAGCCATCACGTGTCCTAGTAGGGTCACTCGAGCACTCATGGCACTCAATTCCATGAGCCATCATGGCATCTGATTGGGTTACCGCAAGTCAAAACGGTTTGTAATAGGATCACTCAAACCATTACGACCCCTAAATCACTGTGGTCATTGTGGTCATAAACTCACGATACAGTACCTCGAGCCATCATGGCGTTTGATAGGGTCTCACGGCTCCTGCGAGAGTCACTCAAGCCAACACGGCTCCTGATAGGGTCACTCAAGCCGTCTCACTTTCACAATTCGTCCTTGGGATCCACTCCTGGAGGTGGCACATCCAATAGCAACAGACACTGCGTCATCACTTCTCGAGCGGCGTCCGATCTCTTGTACGCGTCTTCCTTGTTGATGTCGACGCATCGCTGTATCGTCGCTCGGCGCCGCAAGCCCCGTCGTTGGAGCATCTCCGCGTGATGGATGAGAGTGGTATACCCGTGCGGGTTCTCGGTCGCGATCTTTACATATGCGAGGGCGTCTTCTAATCCCGTGGCGCTCATTATATTTAAAGCGAGGTCGAGGAATTCAAGAGCTTCTTCATGAAAAGGTTCACTGTCGTTATCGTCTTCGTCATCCATAGAAGCGCTGGAAGGGTCGAATTTTACTGTTTCCTGCAAACGAGAAGTAGATTACAGTTCACTGTGATATGAATATAAGAGAATAATAAGTTATGGTTTGTACTTTTTAATTTTATAACTTGATCTTTTACAACCTCCTTGACACTTATTACAAATCAAATTACAATTTTACAGTTCTATCAAACTCATCAACCTGTAATACCTATTTACATACTCCTTATTTTACTTAGTGTATACTTATATACAAATACGAAACTATATGTATAGTCAGCGGCACCCACATAGCGATGTTCATTTTTGTGCTTCCCATGCTATTATAGGATAGTTTACATTTCGATCCTAGAAATGGAAGCCGCTGACTAAACGCAGGTCTCCTTTTCTACGCCGATGGATGAACTAATTATACAGAACCTTGATATAGCACTCGTGCAGCGTTTCCTGCAACAATTGAAGCTCGAGCTGCGCCTCTTCGTGTGCGGTCGCCACGCAATTTATCACCGCGTCAAAATCACCAGGTAACACTTTGGCCGCGGTGGTGACTACCACCGCGTCGTGTTTCACCAGCGTCCACATCTCGTCTAGCTCTTTCGTGGCTCCACGCTTGTCCTAAAAATATATATAAGTTTTCAATGGATCAGTTGTAGTTGATTTTTTTTTATTTAAAACTATTAACAGGAAAAAATAATTGTTAACTAATAAACAATGGCTGGAATTCTCGATTAAAAGATAACTGAACCCGTTTTGATGCTGAATTTATAACACACAACTCACAGTATATAATAATTGGATGAGTTAACTATCAGTTTATGAAAGAAAACTATAGCTATTATTTTTTAGTTTAACTACCATTATTTTTTTCCTGCTAACATTTTAACGTGGGAAATTACACCTATAACTAATAATCTATTTAAAAAACGTATTTTACAAAATTTAACTAAACAATAACTTTAACTGTGATACCTTTCGGTCAGGTGAAAATGGCGACGAGCCGGGAATCGATACCGGGACTCCTGCATTGATCGCAGGGGTGTTAATCACAACACCACCCGTTCGCCTTCCACAACTGTACACCATTTCCACCCAGACCTGGTGCTTCTGATTTAACCATATTTGCTTCTGATTTAACTTGAGATTTAACATAAATTTTACCCAACACTGTCTAAAGGAAATGAGTACAAGTGTCTGCATCTCAACTCATCCCCCTTCTACGCATGCGGTATCTCTTGCTACTCTTGCTATGATGAACCCGTTTGTGAGGAGTGTACCTCTTCTCTGACAGTGGGTCACCTACTAACTGATTGCAGGAAATACACCAAAATACGGAGACAATTTGATATGACTGCAAATTTACCAAGAATTCTCGGAAACGAAACGGATGATATTGATAAACTATTGAATTTCATAAATAGATCGGGGCTCCTCCCACATTCGTTTTATTCTACTTTTATCTTTGTTTTGAAAATTATAGTTTTGAAAATCTACTTATTTTTCATATATTATATATTGAGCAACTTTGTTCTGACCTTTCCTATCATCTTTGCGTTTACATATTTGGTGAATTCAGGAGGGTTTTTTGCGGGTATGGTCGATGTATTCGGCGAGTCCCACACACGGGGAAGAGTCACTACGGCTTTTCCCTATGGTGCGACACTGCATTTTTTCTAGACCTGCAAAAGGGTTCTAATGACATTGACGTTGGCGAGGCCTAAAGCCCCAAGAAGAACTTTCGTCTTTTATTGCGCTTCCCCTTTACTTGTCGTGTCCTCTGTACGAGAAGCCATGTGCTCGTAGAGGTGAGATGAATTCCCGTTAAATTTTCTCTCTGTCACTCCCACGGACAGAAATACCCCAGATATTTCGCAGCATGCGTAAGAAGTTGAAGTTTTCCGCCACAGGTGCGAGTTTGCAAAATGCTAGTTAATCAAAAGTAAGGTCCAATTAAATATTATAAACGAACACGAAAACACTGATACATAGAAAAATAAACCCGGAAACAAGAGGGGAATCAAACTTTCGAACTCCCCCCTCCAATTGTCCCCCCCCACACACACACAACACAAACACATCATCGCGTCACCCCGTTTTACTAACTGCTCGTCTATCAATGTTTGAGCCACTACCCGCCAGCAATGATACGCTGAGAACGACTTCCACGGGATAGGCCCGTTAAACCGAGGACCGGTTGATTGATTCCAGGTTAGTTAAGTGGGGTTCTACTATAAGTAAATTCATTAACAGTTAAAACCTAGTACACCAAGAATACTTTTTTTTTATTGTTGTATTTGTAAATGGGAAATGTAGCGTGCTATTGAAGCTTATCTTCTTGGAGCGATAAGTAGTTGGAGTTGGGTGGTAGGTTAGCTGCGTTTACCAACAACTTGGGCCAAGTGGAGGGGTTAGTAGAACTAGTTAGTAATAGTTAGAGTTATTGATAGAGGAAGGAAGGTTTGCTTTTCAGTAGTCACAGCTATATGAGCAGGGACATTAATGTTAAAAGCTACAAATGTTCTGGCGCCATCGGGAATCGAATCCGGGATGACTTGGTGATGAGCGACATCACTACCACCTGAGCCACGGGTGGGGCTTACCTAGAACACTTATAGTCATACTGCTTTTAATAATATATTACTCTAACAAAAAAAATATTTCATTGTGGATATTATTGTTTCAAACATGCAAGGGTTCATCCCATCAAGTTCATCCAGTGCTCAAAGAAACACTGAAGAAAATTCCAAGTCGGGATAAGACTATGTGAGAGTCAACGTACCCAAATATTACTGTTATAAATGTAAATATAAACTTTATTGTAAAAAGAACTATGACCACGTGGGGGATAATAAACTAATTTACTCTCCAGAAACAGGCAAGGGACCATCCCATCAATGCCGATGAAGGGCTCAAGGGCAGTGGTGGATTTGTTATTTGTAATAAATATGTATTGTTATCAATTTAGTATTCTAAAATGAATTTAAGATAGTATGTGCAGTTACAATTCGAAATTAATAATAACTGAAGTATTAAGGAATGTCCACCCATGGAAAATTCGCCACTACCCAAAGGAAAACTCGAGTCAAGATAGGGCTACAGTGATAACGTACACAACCATGCCAAGGTTGCGTAAAGTTAGAAATAAACTATTATAAATAAGAAGGATCAAAAACAACATGCATGAAAAATGAATTTAATCAGAATCTAGAGTACAATAACAATGGCGTGACAGAGTATAAGAGAAATTAACGTCACTTACATCGTCCGAAATCGTATGGAATACAATATTTACCGAGAAATTGAAACGTTCATTAACTTATTAAAATCTGTAAATTATTTCACATAGCGCATTAGTTATTTTTAACTGCGGATTTGAGGATATTCAATTTATGTTTTTGTTTTTGGGGAGGGAATTACAGAAAGTTATTCCTGAAGTTTTGGGCCTTTTTGGCAAAGAGTGGTTGACACGATGAATATTGCCTTGTTAAGAGTTTTATGTTAGTGAGCGAGACTTTTGCTTCTAAAGTAGGGGTGGTTTTTTAATAATTCTGTATTTTTATGTTTATATCCATGATATATACAACAAGGTACATCATTATTTTAAAGCGGTGAAAATGACGCATTAAAAATAGAAGTTAATGTAATCGCATTATTCTGAATATAACCTTTAATTTAAAAATATTTAAAGAGATATTTAAAACTGATATTAAATTCTTTTACTAAAATGGATAACACCTGAAATCAAATAAAGAAATCAAATTTCTTTCCCAAAAAACATTTGCAAACTGCTTATGACCACATGGGGGATAATAAACTAAGTTTCTCTCCGGAAACAAGAAAGGGACCATCCATCCAATTCCGATCAAGGGCGCAAGGACTGTGGTGGATTTAATACTCAAAATGAATAATAAATATTGTGTGCAGTAAAAATTCCATATTAATAATAACATAATTAATCTGTTACCAGGCGGCGAGGTTCACCGCAATTTCAGAAATTTCTATGTGAAATGTATTAATGTCGTTCTCACCAACGGAAAATCCACCACTACCCAACGAGAAACCGAAGAAAACCCAGGCCAGGACTTTTCACATTCATTTTGTATTGTATGACCCCAGTTCTTTCCTCGTATTACCTGTTTGAGAGCTGAAAGACCGTATTGCTTCGCGACTTTATGACGTTCATTCCTGTTTCTTACCTTACTGATATCAATATTCCATAACAAAATATGAACGTTGCTGAGGTAGTCTGCGAGGTAGGTCAGCACGTCGGACTCAATGGACGTCATGTTCTTGATCGGATCCTTCCACTCGTCTTCGTAATCTGTATCGTAACCATCATCGTCATCGTCACCATCTTCGTTGTAGGATTCGTCACTATCCCCTTCATTTGTCGTTTGATCTTCTTCTTCTTCTGAAGCATCCACTGAACCGAACTGTTGTACAAATGAAAAATTATGATTGTTGGGATTTTACAACAATTCTCGTCCATTATATAATCTCATTAAATAAATAATGCCAAAATTATGTGCGAACAGTATGTATTTTGTGATCAAAATCACAACGTTTCGTCTCTCGTTTAAAGTTGTCGTCAGGTGGTTCAAATTATAACAAATAATAACAGGAAACGTAAATACAGAACAATTGAACATAAATATTGAACATAAATATAAACAAAAAATATGTTTACGAAAAAGCAGAAAGTACACATATGTTATAATATTGTATTGTATAAACCAGATAGCTTTTCAGTGTCTGTGCGTAAATTCATACACCTATGTGTACTTTTTTTATAAATATCATTTCTGATATGCAAAGTTTGTAATAGTTAACTTCTTTGCCCAATATTAATGTATTATCCCAATCCAATAATGTACAAGTGATCATTATTAATGTAATGTGAGGTAACTACACTTTGTTCAACCGATTTCAAATATCGTTTGTGCTCCTGGATTCCAGTTTTTAACTCCCTTTTTGTTTGACCTAAGTAGCTAGCTTCACAACCTTTACGTTTTATTTTGCAAACTACTTTATTAGAACTTATATGATTTTTCTTATCTTTCACTTTCGTTATCAAATTATTACTTTTATTTTTATACGTTGAAATCAATTTCATATCCTCACACTTTAGTAATCTATTAAGTAAATAAGTTATATAATTGTTATAAGGAAATCATATCATGCATGAATCATATCATCTTGTCTTAGTTGCGTTTGTTGTTGCCTTTTATCAAGGTAATACAATCTTTGGCGAGTTTTTATCACAAAATATATACTGTTCGCATTATTTATTGTTGGGATTTGTTATGTTACGTATTATATTATAAAGGGGGGGGGGGGCGGTAAACTAATCCTCCTCCAACATTGGATGTGCGTTGGAATTTGACGTCACTAGTTGATGACTGTGACATCATGTGTCAGTTTGTTACACCGAACACTTATCATCACGGACGTTGGCGACAGTTGCCAGAAGCCATAGGAAATTGCCATTTCTCAATTAACACATTAAATAATGAATTGGGTATCTTCCGTTTCATAAGATCACAGTAAATATCCTTTTTTAGGAAAATATACTTATTACTTATGTTAGTAATTATGACTAGTAGATATGTTGAATTAAATATCTCTTCAACATCAAAGTTTTAATCAATATTCTAAGCAGCGTAATAACAATGTTTAATTACACTTCCCTTGGGTGTATATTTAAAAGTTATGTTACATTTTTAAATATATATTTAATAGTTTTAAAAATACCTAATTCAAAGATAGTTCTCTACAATTCAGTTTACAATTATTGTGAAAAAATATTAGTATTGACAGTTTAAGAAAGCGCTCAATTTTTATTTTCGGATTTTCTCTTGAAGATAAAATTTCTGTGATTTATAATGGAATACGTGGATTTTGATTACGCTTTTCCAACATAGATATTATCATGGTTATGATTGACGAAATGATAATTACATCGATTCTGGATTCTTATTTCAATAAAAACATTATCACATTGTATTAAACAAAAATTATTCGTAAATTAGTTTCAAATTTTTAATTTAATGTAATGGACCCATAACTCTCAATTAATTCTGTTTAAATTGATCAATATTTATAATACTGAAAAACAAGTGAACATATAGTTTTTTTTATTCCTTTATTACCACCATATTCAGGATCTTAGAAAATGCTGTCTTGCATCTGAATCAAGTCATAACGTACGTACGATCATCAAATCTTCAATCCCGAGGGACCATCTACAAATTATATAACGCAAAAATTACTAAAGGTTTAATCGCTTTTTGGAGAATGTGGGGACGAATTTTTGTTTCCTGACATAATTGTTCATTTCTAATTACACTGTGCTCTCATAGAGCTAGATTACAGTGGAACTTTTTATGGTCAAAAGCGTACGCAAGTGAATGCTGCTTTTCAACACCTCTTCGTGTCTCCGGACAATGGAGTATATAAAGGCGAAACACGGTCAAAAATATTTTATCTAGTAAATTTGGTGAATTATGGCGAAAAATCAATTTTAAGTGAATAAACAAATGTTATGTCCATTATTCATGTTAAGAAAATGTATATAGAGCTTCGTTTTATTTGTTTATGTAGATTGGATACATAAAGTCTGTAATGAAAAATACATTTAACTTAACATGACATTTCTTTATATAAATATAAACGATAATTCGCCATAAACCATCAAATACACGGCCTTGTTTCGTCTCAATGTATTCTACTGTGCGGCGTACTAGCCCCGTTCATCGCCCTTAACGCAGTGTAACGGTATCAGAAATCCACCCCCAAACCCCCTAGGGTGCGTTACGTAATTCATCACCGTTTACATGGACGTACTTACCAAGTTGAACGCGTGTGTCAGTCTTCCAGCGAGGACCAGTGTCAGTAGAATCATCGTCAGCAATCGATACGGATCCGGCCCGATGGACCGCTTCCCGATGGCCATCACTATGTGAACGACAATGACGAACGAACGAAGGAACTGGTCAGCGTCGAAGAGGCGTCCGTCCAAGTGATTCCTTATCTGAAACAAGAAGAAGCACAAGCTTGTCGATGAGATAGATCAATGAGACATGACTCACTGTGCAGGTGTCGAGCCATCCGCTTAAAGAAGTTACGTGTTCGATACAGATTCCGATGGAAGTGATAAAACTGAGACGTTTATTCAAGATGACACACATTTGCGTGCGACGAGGAATATTACATGGGTTGTTTGTGGTGAGATTGTGCAACCGGAGATTTACATCAATCCGTGCTAATGGAAGTTAATGAACGAATGGAAATTATTGGTTTAAAATTACACCGCTCAGCGCGTGTACTCTGCAGATGTATGTTGCTATCCTAGAAGTTTAGAGCTATATTTACCATAGCTAACAGAATTTATATAATTGAGCGAATTATCCTCCATATCTTCAAATCAATCACGTAAAGAGCCCTCAAGGAATCGTACAAAAAAATGTAAGATGTACCATAATGTTAATCTAATCAATCTGAATTCAAATACATTAAATCATTTGAATCACATACATTTTCTCTTACATAACAGTTGATATAGCACAAGACAAACATTGATCAATTTGTTTAACACACGTGATTCACATTCCAAAATTCAAAGACATGTTCCCCATTTTATTACACACTAATGATGACTTCCGGATGACTAAATGACTTATTCATAATAAACCAATTTTCATCTTCAAAAATGCAGAAAAAGGTGCAGTCACTGGTTGCTTTTGTGGTTTTCTAGTCACTTTTCAAATTTATTTGACTAATATGGTAGTAATTGAAACATCATTTAATGTTCATTAAATTTAAAATGGTCCATATCAGGGGTCGGCAACCTTCTTTGGCCGCGGGTCAAAATCAACCAAAATGTGAGTATTAAAGAGACGTTTGGGTCAGAGATATTTTCGACATGGATCTTATATACATAAACACTTATGTGTATAAGATCCATGGTCATCGAACTAAAATGTTATTCTTAGTATCTATTTTCAATTTTTTTAATTCTCAAAATGTTTGTTTCATGTTTATGTTTTATAATTTATTTTTATATATTATACTTTATTTTCGGAACTAAAGTGGGTCACTTGAAATTATCAAATGGGTCACTCGGTGACCCTCGGGTCATAGGTTGCCGAACCCTGGTCTACGTCATTTTTTTGTTTCCTTAGTCCGCGGGAGAACGTCATCTAAATGTTTGACATCTTTCACACCAAAATCTGAGTAGAATGGGCGCTCCTCTTTCTTTATCACGATGAGATGTTGCTGGTACTGGATAGAAGTTAAGGAAGAAGTTCAGGGACAATTTAGCGATGTGTTCACTTACAAGAGTCATCTGTAGTTCTCTGTGGATTTGTTTGTTTGTTACTGTTCACGAAGGTTTTATAGCTTTCACTAATCTACGACGAGCAGTGAGGTAGTTTCGTGGTAAAAGAGGGTGGGGGTGAAGAATTTCGAGGGATTCTCTATCTCAATGAGTAACTACACCTACGTAAACAATTTAGATGTTACGTAATTCTGCGTTTCGTCTCATCTCTACTCAACACATGGTTACGAGAAAGAACTCATTCCCAACAACATGATACGTCCTCGTCTCTGAGTGATACTTGTTATGTCACAATTCTTTCAAACATACAAAAACAAATTCACATAGTATGTCAAAGAGAAAGACACAAGTAATTGATTCGGGTCCGGTTGATTATTTGAATTTGAGGTATTTATATTAAACAATTTAAATGAAAATTGTTAGTTCAACAGTATATTTAAACGTTTTTTTGTCTCTTTTATCTTAGCTTTCACTAATCTGTATTCCCAGGATCAATATCAGCAATGACAAATTTATATGTGGTTGGAATGTTGCCGGCAGTTTCTTTATGTTGCTATTTCTCTCGGAAGAAAATTGCTGACTTTACTATTTTTTTGCAACATTGAAAATTTCCATTGCTGCTAGAGTTTACATAATTAGTTAGTAACTTTCATTTACCATACTCGATGAGATACCTCCGTATATGAGTTTTATCGGTATGTCGCCTCATTTTGAGACTGCAGTAAAAGAAAAATAGAGAATGGGTCATTTTTATTTTTTTAAGTCCACTTTAATTTTAGCTAATTTTAACTCTGAAAATTATACCTCTGAAAACAGCATAAAATTCTATGATTATGTAAATTTCACAAAAATCGAATGAAACACCAATGTTTGAGAGAAGAAAAGCAAAACTATGTTTTCTTCGTTATTCGCGAGACGAGAAAAAACGACATATTTCGCGTAACTTCAAAAATTATTACTTAGGAAATTCACTAAATTTTCATCTAATATCCAGAGAAATCTTTTGGATTTCTTGAATAAAGATAATGCGAAAATAATAAGAACCCAGGTAGTGATTATGTTTGGAATTGGGGTATGAAATAAATTCAAATACATTTTTAAAAATAGAACAACCGTATTAAATCTGACACAATGAATTATATCGCTGGATGATTTCACTTGGAACGACAGGATGCAAACCTTTTATTTTTCTCCACGAAACCTTGTCTTTTTTCACGTATTGTCTTCCTAATATTCTAAACGATTGAGTTAGTTTTTGCAATCCATGATGTGCGTATTTTCTAATATTAAAAGAGTTCTGCTCTGAAATGAAACCACGTTAGATCACTAATTATTTCCAAAATATCTCAATTCTGAGAAATTGATCAAAATTGTTCAAGAATTTCTGGATACAAATTCCACACTAAATCAAACATAAATATAAATGCTTATGTCTAAATGGTATATAATTAATTCGAAAAGTTATGATATTCATGAAATAATTTTGGTTTCAATGAAACTATGACGACGCGGCGCAGTCATTATGTAAGCTTTAAATCGAGGACAAAGGGATGTGAACATTTTTGTTAGGTCAGGGATTTTGATCTGGTCACTGCGTCAATATAGTTAAATCTGTAATTATTCTGGAAGTTAAAAAAAAACATTTCTTGCAACTTCATCGAATATTGTTAACCTCCGGAAACTATTTGGATATTATGGGAAATTTCGCTTCTTGATCATTTAACCAAGTTATTATATGAGAAGCGGTTGTTTTCTCTGCCATCGACCACTGATTTTGGTAACTGAGAGGATTTTGGCGATCGATAGATTTTGCCCTGCCCCAATAATTTCAAATAATTCTGGATTTGTATCGAGGAACGGGTTAGGTCAGGTCAGACACCAAATGGGTCCCCACTCCATTGCCAAATTCTCTGAATTGTGCAGATACCTCATTTTGGGTGTTGAGGAATGTCATATCAAGTACCTTTGACAATACCCTGAATTTGTTACTAAAACACTTCAAAACATGAAAATTAATTTGTCACAATCCAATAATGAATTGAAGAACTAGAGCTATATTTAGTGATACTTACAGTAGTACATGCTTCACAACTGGTGCTCTGTTTATCCTCCAACTGACAAGGTTCATCTTTCTGATCTTACAATCGTATGTCATGCTATTTTATTTTGGTATTTTCTACCTCCCTTAAATGTTTTTATGTTGACTTTTGAAGCAACTGTACAAGTAAAACTCACATAACCCGTTTATTTAGAAAATCTTTTTGATCCGAGATCAGTCAGTCCGTTCGTAACGAAAGGGAAAGATAAGCATCATACGAACACTAATAACGTAGTGTACAAAATAAAATGCGAAGATTGTTGGTCGAACAAAGAGAGGGTGAAAAACTAGAAATCAGGAACACAACCGAAATTTAAAATCAGTTGAACAAAGTGTAGTAATCTCACATTGTATTAATAATAGTCCCTCGATGGATTTGGGATATTTGGACATTAATACATTGGGACAAATAAGTTAAGCATTACAGACGTAGCGAATTTGAAATGTATAAAAAAATACACAGAGTTTGAACTTACGCACAGCCACAGAAAAACTATCAAGTACTTACAATACATTATTATGACGTAATATTACATGTGTTGTCTGCTTTCTTCGTAAACATATATTAACTTTTAATATCATGTTGAATCGTTCGGTTGTTACGTTTCTTGTTACAACTAACGACGACTCAAACTCAGGAGCCGAATCGTTGTGTTCTGTAAAAGCGCAAAATAAATGGATTCGTCCATTTAAGGTCGTAAGTGGGTGATTCTTCGGAAATGGGGAAGTTTTCGACACACAAAAGAACGACGTCCATGAATTTCACTTTTTCAACTTCACTTCACGCTTTCAACAGATCCAACAACTGAAGGTTATTGAGAATGAAGCAGGTTACATTAATTTCGGCGGGAACCTACAGGGTTGCCACCACGCCAACCACTGCTGTAAGACAATTTTTACCTTGACAGGCGTGAATTTAAAAAATGGAAAAAGGAGTGGGACATGAAATGACAAAGGAGTGAGGAAACAGGTGTAAATAAATTATGTGTGTCATGCCCATTGAATCTGATTATGTTAAATGACCAAATTCATTTGAATCAATATGTTGCATTAGCAAAAAAAAACATTGAAAAAATCTAAACCTAACAGAAGAGGGCGTTTTGGACATTTATTGAAAAGATGCCGGCCCTAATAAATCTCAAACTTATTGTTCTTTAATTGTTACGATTTATAAACAATATTTTCCGAATAATCTATAGTTTGATAATAATACGTACTTCTGAAATAACTTTTTGTGTTTCATTAAATACAAATTTGTTGGTATTTTTTTGATGTTATAACACGTAGCTAAGTATTTGTATTCTTATCTTAGGAGTGTGCTGAAATTTTCAATCCACCTCTGCCTTAAGACACTTGATCGAAATTGATGGGATGGTCCCTTGCTTACTTCCGCAGAATAAATTAGTTTATTGTCATCCGCGTGGTCATCTGCTGTTTGTAACTGCTTTTTTCGTCTATAAAGATTATTTATTTATTTATTTATTTCCCCCATTATGTAGAATTACCCAAGTCTAAGATCATTTATTCATCGTCCATTCGTTTGTTCGTTAAGAGCGTGAAACACTTCCGCCGTTAAGGATCAAAACATGATCTGCAGCTCCCTCTCCCATTCGCCTATTAAGAGGAAAGAAGCAGAAGAGTTCGTTGATCCCAATTATTCCGAGCAATGAACATTTTGTTATTACTATTTTATCACAGAACCGGAAAGCGAGAGCTTCCACTTCTAACGAGGTCCTTCAGTAAGTGGACGGAATTCCTTTTGCACCATTTATCACTCGGAGACCTCCCTTCTCTGTCGATACTTCGGGAAGATAAAATAAAAAATAGAAATAAAAATTTATTGTAAAAAAAGCCGTTACGAATTGTACATGACCACATGGAGGACAGTAAACTTATTTGCTCTCTGGAAGCTAGCAAGGAACCGTCCCATAAATTCCGATCAAGGGTCCTAAGGCAAAGGTGGATTTAACGAAAAACCAAAACAAGGAATGAAGTTATAAATTTCGGGCAAATTGCAACTGGGATAGTGAATTTTCGACTGTGACGTAACTGGTATTTATCTCCACATTACTGGTGTTAGTTGGGACAAGCACTCTTAAGTTAGTCAAATCACGTAGAAGCATAATCGTTTTTTTTTATTGTAAATGTTTTATATCATATCATGTAACGATGAAAAACATGATTTAATATCTATCTATCAGTTAATAGCGTAGTAATCAATATACAGAAACTCGCTTGACGCGTTTGAACAGCTTAAGAACATACAACGCTTGCGTGGTTAATGCACCACGCGTGGGAAAAAGCGTAATATTATTTTTTTGTTATGTACGGTGACATATAGATAAAAGTGATGTAAAAAATACAACGGAAAATTAACTATGAATAAATGTTACTTTTTAAATTCAAAGTTGATCTCTTTTATGAAAGTGTTTCCTCCATAAGAAGCAGTCGATTATAATTGCAAATATTTCAATTAAATGATCGGTCAGGTATGTTTTTCATGTTTAAACCATAATAAGTATACGTTACTCTGTTTTTTTTTTGCCGCTTTCGGCTATTTTAGTGATTAAATTCTTCACCTGTTGGTACTATCTTAAAGAGTTAAGCAGTATTGTCCAATAAGTGAAACCTCTAAATCCATAACCATGTATGAGCAAGGTGGAGGACGCTGCTAAAAAAACGTTCAATGTGATTTCTTGTTTGGAAGGAATCTAATGTATTTCGCTGAGAGACACATCGTTTCTTGTTTGCTTTGTGTCCCACGTAGTGCCCTTTTCGTTTCCCTGTCCTGTCACGAGAGAGCACTGCTGTCGGACAAACTTCGCCTTGTCTCCGTTTTTCGCTAACGTAGTGATTCTACGGTTTTGTCGATTCTGAAGATTGCTTTAAATGTTCGTACCTTCTCAATTATTGGATTTTTCTTTCTATTAATGTATCATTTATCGTTCGCATCAATTCATCCTTTGTTATTGTAATTAGTTATATTATCTACGATGTTGTTTGCGGACGCAATTTTGAATTTTCCCTGCGATCAATGCAAGGAGTCCCTAGCTCCATTCCCGGCTCGTCGCCATTTCAACCCGACCGAAAGTTGTCAGTTCTAGTAAACATTGTCAACGACGCTGTCAATAAATTCTCGGTCTTTCCTTTCGTCTCTTATTTCTTGTGTTTGCGCTCTTACCGCATCACTCGCGCCATTACAGTGTACTGTACCAACCCTCACAGTTTGTGCCATCGTGTAATGTTAAGTTCGTGAGTTTTAGACTAAGAAACTTGTTAATCTTATTTTCCGATTCTGTGCCGAGGAACGCAAGATGGTAACGAATCAGACACATTCAGACAAAAATACCCTGTTATCTTTATTGAAAGATTTTTACATTCCGAAGCTCTTTTATCGGGATTTGACGACAAATGTTTGTTTTAATCCGACAGTTTACCACAATTCCTCCATATTCGTCTCAATGTAGAAAGATTAAGTATATTGAACTCGGACCAATTTGTCGATAAGGGAGTTAGTGGAGCGCCGAGGAGGACAGAATCGGCGGAACAACATCGAGCAAAAATTGCGAGTGATGTTCCCATTTGAATAACAATTTCCCATCGGATGAACACAATATTTACAATATTTTACTCACAACTTTCGTGGAGCAGTGTTTGCATCGTCAACGGCCACGTGAAAATCGCGACGGACCGGGACTCGAACCCGGGACCCTCTGCTCTGGCCGCACGCCTGCGGCCTCAAGAGGATGTTCCGGGTTCGATTCAGGTTTGACGATGAAGCAGTTTTGTTATCTGAAAAACTTTTGTGATTGAAATTGAAGTCGATGCTTTGCTGAAAATGATTTATGGTTTAAAATTTACGAACAATATACTTTCCTAGGAATTAATGACTTTGCTGCACCACGTCGTGAACAGGACCTCTTACTAATGATTGGGTAAGAGTGAACACAATAGTTGCCATATTTTTCATATTTGTTTTCACTTAAACTTTTTCGACGGGGACCTAGGGTTTGCAGGAGTATTTGAGAAAGCCATAGTTCAATTCGATTTTTGTCAGATTTTTTCTTTTTCCTTTTACGTCCCCTAAGTTTCACACTCATTTTTTTAGAACTCGAGTAGGTAAAGGGTAATCTGACTTTTTTGTTCTCTTCAGATATTTGTTGCAACAATTGAAGAGGAGTAATTAAAGCGTGGGAGGGGGAATGTGTCTTCGTATATCGAATGATATTTTTTGAGCGATTATTCAAAAATTTGATTTTCAATAGTATCTAAAGAATATGAGTGAATTAAAGAATGTTTTTCTCAGGTCACCTTCAGCTGAAGTTCTAGCACCGACTTTGTTATGAAATATAAATTTTCCAGCCAAATTTATGGATACAAATTTTGGCTATCAGAAATACTATCAGTACCTTTACATGTATGCTACCAAATGATACGTGTTATCAACCGAATGAATATGGAAGAATAAGTGCTGCCTTGTTTCCTTGTACTTACAAAATTAAAACTTTACTTCACGTCTGAAATTAGACACAAGTATTTATCAACTATTGTTTAATATAAATGTCACTCTCACTCTGTTTTCATTAATATTCCATTCTATGTCCACATGTATTAAAGACAATCAAATTATTTATACTCCACTGATATACATAAATAACATAAAACACTTGTTGATATTTAACATTCACAATTCACATCGGGGTAAAATCAACGTTTCGTGGCTGTGATTCAGGCCTCCGCCTCAGGTTCGTTATAGCCTACTACTACTACCACGCATATTAGCTAGGTAAATAAATTATAAATCTACAAAGATGTTACCGTTTTAGAATTTGACAAGTGGTAATCACAATAATTTTTATATTAGCAAAATATCAACACTCAAAACTTTCGTTACAATCGTACATCCGTACAATGCGTCCTTGTATGAATATTTGAACAAAGATTGTCGAAAGAAATTTTTACACTCGCTATTTTTGCTTAAAACTCTGATTTTTCGATTTTTTTTTGTGTACGTTAATTCATGAATTCTTCAGCTACTTTTATGTGAATAGCTAATTTCCCAGTCCATTGCTGCAGAAATCTACCGAGACGATCCCTTCCTCCGGCGTCACGGCGTCAAGTACGTCAGTGTCTCGGAGGTCACACGCGACTCTCCTCTGCCAGGGTCATTGTCACGTCAGCTGCGAAGCCGCGAGGTTGTGAAGCCGAGAGCCTTACTTGCGGACCTGTGTAATGAAGTAGCTTCAGAAGTGAGGTCTCGCAAAAATCTCGTCGCTGTGGTTCCTTGTTGACTGAGTAACCAACCATCTGTATCGACTGCTTTTGAAAACGTTTATTCATGGTAAAAATTCATATTTACATGTAATGTAACTTGGACTGATTCAACTCTCATTATAAAAGCGTATTTAAATAAGTAAAGCACGGCCAGAGACGAATAGTGTAATCTTTGTCATTTAAACTGTCACTTATGTGAGTGAGTTTCACGGTTGGTACATGGATTTCGACTAACAAAACTAAAGAAACGCGTTTTCATTCGATCACCAATGTCCTCGAAAACGATGTATTGTAAGCGAAGTGNCTAAGTGGCGTATTGCACATGTTCATTATTTGTCGTAGACTTTATGCATGAAAACATAAAAAGGCCAGGAAACATTTTTTTTTATTAAAATATTATTTTGTGGTCTAAGAGAGAATTTTGCTAGTTAAATCTTAATTTCAGCTAGACATCTTCGAAACTCGTGTTTTAACACGGTATTTGGATATTTTCGCAGGCTGTATTCATTAACCACGACATGGAAAACTAAATTAAGTTATAAGAATTCTTTAGTAATTCAGAATCTGCAATACAAAATTATACAATGTAAATTATTCAAGAAACTATCGCCATAATTTTTGCATTTAAAATCGGGCTTTAATGCTCGCCAACATCCAGGTCATTAGAGTTCTTAGGTTAATAATTCACGAAATAAGTTGACAAAGGTGTGTATCACATTCCTCATTAAAAATTTACCACCAACAGTTCAATCTCTATCAGGCAGGCAGTGATATGGACAATAAAGGCAGAGTCACCGAGAAGATTTAGGGGGTGTGGGGCAGAATTTGAATTGGTGACCCTCACACTTCTTATCCCCCCACCCCCACTTATAGTAAATACACGAACGGAAATGTTAAAACAATACCTAACACACACGTAGTAAGCCTATTATACATAGTAACTCGTTAAAAAAAACTTGTTTTATGAATGAATGAATCAGAGAATATCTAATTAAGTTGCAGTTTAAGCAAATTAAGTTTACACCACAAAAACAAGTTTTAATTCTTTAGTTAATGTAGGTCATCGACAATTATTGGCAAAAAACCATAAAATATCAACCATAAACAACAATTGATCCTAGTGAACCGAAACTCTGAACCGGAAACACGGCAGATAAGTTATCTTCCTTCTGTTAAAATTTTAATTTATTTGCAGTTTAAAATGTTATTCATCTATCATAGATTACACATAATATTTCATATTCTTCTATCAGTCAAACTTTTACTCCAAAAATCAGGATATCCAAAAAGTCAAACTATCTCTTAAGAGGTTCCGAAGGTGCCCGAGAGGGTTTGCGGAGGGTAGAGCTCCGCAATTACTTGACCTCGGCACTAGAAGGGGGAGATGTGATCGGCATCTCGCTCCGACCGGTTTGTCCGCAGGATAGGCCCTAGTACTCATTTTACAGCAGACTGAGTGGGCAGGAAAAATCCCCACTTCACCGGGGATCGAACCCATCAGGATATCCAATCAATTAAATAACATTTTCTACATTTTCGCAATTTATGTTGCACTACTACCGCATTAATTTTTCTTTAGTTTAAGGAAAATAGTGAACAAATTTTTAAATTGATTCGTATAAACAGAAGATACGGACAAACGTGGTCCATGTACATGAAGTTTTACTGTATTTGTTAAAAAAATTTCATTATTAGCGATTTCTGGCAGAATAAATCTTTTATTCAAACTGATTGCAACTTGAATCAACTTCAATTGAACATTTATTTCAACGTAATGGGAGTTGTGACTTCAAAACGCGTCTCTTCTAACTTTCCTCCTAGATAACAAAGAACGGAGGCGCTTTAATGGCCAGCCAAATACACAGAGAGTGGGTGGGGGCAGTTCAGAAAAACCCGGGCTCAGAAAATTTTATCTAAATGGAAATCAAAGTAATTTATACAAAAAATGTATTGTCAATTTAATATTCGTTAAAGAGCCGATAACATGAATTCAACTTTTGCACGTATTTTTAATATTTTGTGGAGAAGTAAGTTTAATATAAAAAGTTTTGTCGAGAAGTCTGGACCCCGTAAAAAAAAACATTTTTCTGTCTCGACATTTCGCTATTCAGAAATGAACATGGAATTACTCCTCGCAATTGGTTCGTATATTTTCCGTGAAAGTGTATCCATCAGAAAAGTCGTAATTATTTCGAAACCTATTTTCCTGAAGTGCTTGGGAAATATATGTCAATGATGTCAATAGCACTTACACTCGCGTAATAGAAATTGTTGATTTGCTTATTGTGTAGAGTCCATCGGGGCGACTTGATCAGTGTTGATTCATGAACATGTGTTGGAAAGGAGTTGATAAGAATAACTAATGAATGTGTATATCACTCCGGTCTGTGGATATGTAAAGTAGTATTTCTCAGAACAAGATAGACTGAAACACATGCTCTAAAATATAAAAAATGTTGTAAAATAAAAGGAATTTAAATTAAATTATTCATCGTTACATGTTGACAATTTGAGAATTATTTTATAAGTAAATAGTGTAAGTTCCCTTCATTCAATATAAAGATAACATTCTCTCCGATTTTGAACTGTTTTTGTGAGGAATACTAAATACTCTTGTTTTTTTTAGTTGCATATATTGTTGGTTTAAAAAAATCACATTTCAGACGTGGTACATTACATATCACGCCACGAAATTGGGATTGACTCTGTACAGTCAATGTTCCACGTCTGTTTCACATGGCAGTACGACACGAGATAGAATATTTCTCTCTGCGCTAGTGGTATCCCTAGATCTCAATACCACAGATGTGTGTAGAATCGTCTTTGGATGCGCTGCGCTAGAGGTGTGAGCGGCATGCGATTTGTGTTTACCAGAACTGCGCGAAACGGACACATGAACCCGTCCTCAATCGCATTCGCTTTGGCGGATCTAGACCGTAATCAAAGGGGGGGGGGGGGAACCGGGGAGCATTTTTGTTAAAAATTATGGTTTTACAACACACATTTTATAAACATTAACTTTAAATAAAATGCATCAAATAAGTAATTAACAATCTGGTAGTAATATTAATTATTATTTATTAAACTTAATAATATGGTATTAATTTTATTAATCTCGTATTATTAATAACAATTATATTATTAATAACCAACAACAATTATTAATCTGGTAACACTTTTACAAAGTATGCCTAAATTTATTCACTTCAATTTTTATCTGTCAAGAGTTCAGGTTCAATGGGAGGAAGCTATAACCTTCTTCCTCTATCCACCTCCTGCTAGTATCAATAACTCTATTACTAACCTCTTCTACTAACCCCTCAACGTAGGCCAAGTTGTTGGTAAACCCAGCTAACCAGTTCCCCTACTAACAATAGCCCTACCACCCAACTTTCTAACTCCTAACCCTGGATGTAGATAAGCTTCAATAACACACTACATTTCCCATTTACAAATACAACAATATAGTTTAGTTGAGAGATAATGCTGAAAGTGACGTAGAATGAAAAAAAATTGTTGTTGGTCTCTTCTGCTTCCTTGTACTAAATGTTAATTCTTTTGCATTTCTTTTTATCTCTTTTCTAATTGATTATTATTATTATTATTATTATTATGAAATTGGAGCTATCGCGCTTCAGAGTTTACTACAGCTAATATTATTATATAATAAAACCGTTCAATTTTTGAAACAGTGTTGGTGATCGTTTCCTCAATATTTTATTAACAATAGGTTAACAACATTTTGGATTGTTGTAAAAAATTGTACGAAATTCAAAGACTCGGTTAACTAGCATTGTTTAATTTTCGAATCCGTGTTGGGGGAGAGGGGGCTGGCGACGTTCTCGTTATTATTTGTTATAAACAATTTTTTAACAACATTTTCATTTGTTGTACAGAATTTTAAGAATAAGAGAGCATTGTTCAATTTTTGAATTCGTGTTGGAGGGGGCGACATATTTCCCCAGCCTCCTTTTAGATAGTTATTAACTAATGACAGCAACTTGTACAAAATTCAAGTTTGCTTGTACAAAATTGTACACAATTTCCCATTCACAAATTTTCTTTACGAATGTTTGAAACAATACCAAGAAGCCTCGATACCAGTGAATCATCAATAGAATCCGGATAATGTGTTTTTGATGCCCTTGCAAAGGAAGAAAAGGTTGCTTAACGTAAGTTAATTTTGCTCCAATGTGAGAAAATCGTATTCGGCGTGGAGCTTCTGCTTCTGCTATTTAGTGGTCGAATTTTACGAATCCGCTTCGTCATTTTACTTGAGATCCCGGGATCTGTGGAGTTTACGAGCAATAAATTAATAAATTTAGTTACGATAAATTAGTTCATTTTCAAAAAGCAGTTAATAACTGCGTACGGCGATGTGAAGAACAATGAACCAATTGTAAAAATAAATTCTAGCGTTAGATCATATACTGTATTTATTAACTAGGCCGACTAATGAATTTTAGTTTATGATCACCTAAGCCCTGAGGAAGATAGTGCTCGTTTTTTAAACATCAGCGTAATCAATAAATGAAGGGGTGAGTATATTAAGGAGGTATGTAACATTTTTCTTCAAATTGTGTAATTTTCAGGGATGAGAAACGTATGAGTTGGCCTGTTTTTGTTTTTGTTTTGTACTTGAAACAACTCTCTAGGAGCCTTATTAAGTTAGATACTAATGTAATGAAGGAGGTATGTGACAACAACAAAGTATTCCACAGGTAATTTATATACATAAATTAACACACACCTCCTTCTTCCTGCAGTCATTTAATTTTACCAAACATATATCTAGTTGATAAAAGAGGTAAATTAATAATAAATTTATTGTCAAAAAACAGTACAAACTGCGCATGACCACGTGGAGGAAAAAAAAAAACTAATTTACTCTCCGGAAGTAAGCAAGGGACCATCCCATCAATTCCGATCAAGGGCCCTAAGGTATGTAATGTACAATACCATATACCTCTTTCTTATATACTATATACCTAAGGTGGTATGTACTATATATATAATATAATTTTTATTTTACAACTCCTATTTAAGCAAAAATTCATACTGAATAAAATGTAGGAATGTAGGAATTCACTTATAGGAATAGTATATTTTAGTGAGAACTTAATAAAATAATAACAAAAAAGTACCGCAATGACAACTTTTTACGNAACTTAATAAAATAATAACAAAAAAGTACCGCAATGACGAATTTTTACGCTAAATATCTCCAAACACACTTGCTGTTACATATCCCCTTCATCCATCCACCCCTTCAAATATATTTCCGAAACGCAAGAATCCATCCTGACCCGGGTTTTTCTCCGGTTTCTCCAGTAGAGGCGGATCTTATACGGGTTCTCTAGACTTTTGTCTAGGGGTGCGTTTATTGAAACAAGAAATTGTGAATTTAATGATATTTCAATTCTTATGATTTGTAAACACTATACTCAGAATAATCTATAGTTTGATAATAATTCGTACATGTACAATAAAGTTTTTTCTGTTAAATTACAAACATGTTGATATTATATTAGTATTATAACTCGCAGATAACTTTTTATCTTATCTGGGAATTTTTGCTGAAGTTTTTCAGACCACCTCATTGATGGGATGGTCCCTTGCTTCCGGAGAGTAAATTAGTTTATTCTCCTCCACGTGGTCATACGCAGTTTGTACTGCTTTCTGACAATAAATTTACTTTTTTTTCATTTTATCATAATGACACACAACACCCCGATCAATGTACTCTCTGGAAAGAAGCAAAGCATGAAATCATTCCATCAGTTCCGATCAAGGGTCCTAAAGCAAAGGCGGAAATATTATTTCTGAGTCTTAAGGTAAAAATAGTAATTAGTAATGACAATCGAAATTGTAATAAAATAATTTCTTATGAAAATGTAAATTGAACTGTGTAATCCCATGACTCCGTTCGTCAACAATCTGGCCTTCCGTAATTGTTGCTTGCAGTAATAACCAAAACACTGCTCTTTTTGAAAAAGTGAGATAATCTGTCAAAAAAATTTTTTATATATTTTTGCTCAATTTCATTCGTATTCATCTAAACGATTAAAAAACACACTATCTTCTTGAATGAATCAAAGAAAATTTACGTACAAACTCTGAAGAAAACACGAATAACCTGTTAAGTGTTTAATCGGAATAAACTGGTAACTCCAATACAATTTTTCTTAGAAACTTCGCAGGTAACTTACATTATGAGTACAAATTTAATAATTTTGATAAGTACAGGAAAATAATCAAAACTCTACGAACTTATGGTAATCCGGTACCTGTATTTTCTTCTGTTTTCTTAATAAATAACAACATAATTTTTCCAATTTATTATGTAAAAACGTATTTTTTTCATCTTCGCTATGAAGTTATTATAATATCACATTATATTAACTTATAACAGAAAGCGTTTTGGAAACTTTTAAACGGTCGTAACTTGCAAAACCAAAAAGTACGTTTACCTGGTGATTATCGGAAACCTCAGATGTCAACTATTTCTATGCATTTTTAGACTTTTGAAATATTTAATTCTCCATCGAGAGCTCGAAACTTAAAATGCAACTTCGTCCTCTACAAATCAGCGTTTTTTTTTTGTATTGCTTCCATGGATGTATCTGTACTTACAATTAACCTACTCGACACTTGACGTGAGCCTTTCTTTAAATAGCATTATCAGTATTGTGATAGCATACGTTTTTAAGATATACACTTTCCCTTACGCAGAAAGTAGCTCTTGTGCGAACAACACACAATGTTTGGATTCCTGTCAAGCCTCCCGTCCTTGAATACGTGCCAGGAATATTATTTTGCCTCCAATAGCATCAGTAATACAATACAAAAAGGTTGGTAATATTATTACTGATAAATAAAATAAAATTGTCTGAAAACCAGTTACAAACTGCATATGACTAGTTTACTCTCCGGAAGCAAGCAAGGGACCATCCCATCAATTCCGATCAAGGGCCCTAATGCAGAGGCGGATTTAACATTTAAACAATAAATTATTATTATATACGATAAATTATTACAATAGACTGACGTCCCTATACAAGAGCTGAGAGAGCCTGTATATAAAAATCGCAATTTGTTGCTTCCGTGATTCTTTTAAGAGACCATCGTAAAGAATTCATTCATATTTTCTCTCAACCATCCTTGAAACTGTTGTACATTAATTACTATAAAAATACAAATAATTACATAATAATGAGAATAATAGTTCCTAATTAAATTTAAGCTCGTGATAAAATCAGACAACTCGATTTTACATTGTATGGGAGAAAACGTGGCTTCCTCAAACTGACCATTATGCTCTCGTTATATTGCTTTCGTGGCGTTAACTTATAGCGCTTCAAATAAGCTACTCTGTTCAGGCTACAATTGAAAGATAGCAAAATGTTCGAGATAACGATGAAATTTTCTCACGTTCGAGAAGTTCCGAGCTTGTTAAACAAGTTTTGCTTCTATTTTATTTACTCCTCAAGTATTTACTTGGAGGAGTAAAAATAAATTTTAAAGTTTTGTTTGTTCCCGAAATGTGCCGAGAACCCTAGATTATTTTTCCATGCGCGATTACAGTAAATAATAAACTGTATAATTAACATTAAAATAATATATTACTCTTCAAATTTATGTTTTCAAACAAAATAATTGTGAATTATTTACAAATGGAGATAAAAACGTTTGTTTATTATTTTAATCCAAAAGTGGATCAAAATCTTTTTGTAAAAGAAGAATTGCGATTTTTTCATGGAGTCAGTCATACCCAAAAAGACTTTTGTCATCTAAATATTGGTTATCTTAAACATTTTTTCAATAGTTATTCTATTCTATAAAATATTAAGTATTTCAAAAACATAGAAACATTTCCAGTGAAAAAATAAAATCAGTAAAAACATATCAGCATTTCAAATTACTTAACAGTAAAAATGACAATGAATTTTAATAACAATTTTGTATTAATTTTCGATTAATTAAATACATCTATAGTACAAATAATTTAACAGTAAAAGTACAAGTAAATTCTAAATATTTTTTCTTCCGATATTCCGATACAATCTTCAACATAAAGATCAAAATATTTTTCGCAAAATGAAATTTTTTGCTGGAGGTGATAAAAGCCCCCCCTCCTCCCTCCAAGGTAAAAAACTTATTTTCCGAAGACATTCGCTTATATAGGAGGCATCCACTTACTTAGATCACAAAGTCATTCCGGGTTCAATTCTCGGCGGAGTAAGAAATTTTTTATAGTTTTTCACTTCAATGTCCCAGTTCATGTAGCTGTCACTTCTTCTATCCGCCTACTACTCCTCCTTGTATCACTAACTCTTCTCACTATTACTAACTACTTCTACTAACACCTCCACGTGGGCCAAGTTGTTGGTAAACCCAGATAACCTCCCTATCTACTAACAATTTATAAGACAAATAATCATGAATTCTGAAAAACTACATAAATCGTGAAACATAGTACCTCGATGTAATTGACTATATCTCTGCCAATTATGAAAAAAATGGATCAAATTTTTACCAATTAAAATTCAATTTTTGGGGTTATTTTTCAAATAACAATAGCGAAAATCTGTGATATTGTATTTTGGAAAATTAATTTTGAAAAAAATTATCATTTTCCGTTTTTGAACTCAAAAATGGTCTTCGTTTGACAAAAATAAAATAATAATATGGTTGAAAACAATAGAATGGAGTCTAAACTTTCCATTTAAAACACTATAATTATCTTTGTGAGAGTACTTTTTTAAACATTTTTCATTTGCTGTTCATATAGGCTTCATTTATATTAAAACAGACTTGGATTCATTCAATGGGAAAAAATGACAAAAATATGGAATCAGTGGGTATATACCTCATTTTTCAACGTAATTAACTAGAAAAAAAATGTTTTTGTTGAAGTTCGCGATGGTCGACTTTTTTGTTTGGCCGATTATACAAAGAATGACCCAAATACTGCCATGAAAAAGAAACTTACTTAGACGGGAAGTGCGGAAAGCGCGGAACGCGTGAAAACGCTGTCTTCAGCTGCTTCGTAGCGCCGCTGTCGTCGTCGTAGTCGCCGCTTCTGTGGCGTTGAGCACGCGACCTCCGCACGCGTCTTGAGAAAGACGCTTCACGTTTAACGCGCGAGCGACGCATCGCTTCCCTCGACACCCGCCACTCACCCACTGCCGTCGGTCGCTACTAGTGCTACTGCCGCGTCAGGCCTTATCGTAGCGGCATTCCTTATCACCTTGAAGAGAATGTTTGAGAACGCGCGCGCTAAAGGAATTAAGACGGTGTCAGTGGGCAGAAATGGTTTTATCTTTTGGGGGGATTTTTTTAAAAATTGGCGGCCCATAAAAATATTTAACCCTCCCGAAAAATATTTCTTTTGATATTCATTTATTTTGAAGATGGTATCGAAAATAAGCAAAAATATGTTATTAAAATTCATTTCTACTTTTATTGTTGTATAATTTGTAGTGTTGATATTTCTTATTGATTTTATTTTTTACAGAATTTTTTTGTTAATTTATAGAATATTATAATTGGCAACAAATGCCTTTTAATATGATAATTTGGATGTAAGTAGACATTTTGGGGCACCAAGGACTTGGGGTGCGCTGAGTCTGTACCAGTACCAGTTGGGGAGGCGAGAGTGTACGCTATGCAGGGTGCGGGACAAGGTCTGCTCTTTCCAATTAAAAAAAACATTTTTGAGCATTTCACAAAAAAAAACATATATACAATACCAGAAAAATGTTCACATTGGAGTCGTTTTCCGACAAAAACAGTTAAAATATCTTTTTTTTTAATTTCTCTAATTATTTAAACACTTACGAGTATCGCTATTCCAATAATCAAAATATTTTCTAACAACTTGTGAGACATGAATAAATTTATGACAATACAGTAATAGTAGCTAAAACCTTTCATCAAAATCGAATTGAGGAATCGAAAAATTTATTGAGGATACCTTTGGATTTTTCTTTCTTATATAATACTTTTCGAAATCAACCAAATGAACCATTGAAGCTCATGAATGTTACAAACATGTTTCAATCGTGAAATAACTTATAACACTCTCAGTGATTATTACCTTAATACTAATACTTCTCTTTGGACTAGACGCTCGTTTGCTTGTTCTTCCCTACCAGTTGGTTGTTCCATTATTATTGCATTATTCACTTCAAATTTGGGTGACCAGAGTTCTTTCGTAATAATTTCAGGAATATCATGACTTTGCTTTGCTACTACCGTCCGCAACATTTCTTGGTAATTTTATTTCGTAATGTTTCGAGCTAAAATATATAACAGACAGTTGTATCTCTTCGTTTCCTTATATTTAGACAGTTGTATACATAGACAAGAGATACGAAAGATTTTTCTGTCACGTTTACTCCAGATTTTTTTTCTTTGACGATAAAAACAAAGTTGTCATTTAAATCAATATTACACGTATTTTCTTGTATAAAAATGTACAAAACCGATCTCTGTAATGTTACATCGCTTTTGCATCCCTAAATAAGTATCAATTATGTGTGAGTTGCAATTAATCCACGCTCTCTGCTACGTTTGCATGAAGTCTGCAGCTATTGTCGTCTCCATTCCGTTATTTCTGCCCCAATATTTTACCCGCACACATTACTCCATGTTCCCCTAAGAATCGTTATCTGCCTGTGCTCTCTCCTGGTGTTATTTCATTATGTATTCCCATGTGATTCTTTTGCATCCATTGACACATTCGCCATCCACCGATTTCATCTCACCTGATCCTCTTCTGACTGTGCAATCAATAATATTTGTTAAAGATAATTATTTAATAATATTAACAATATTCATACTTCTTGAAGAAATTTTCGGACACTTAAAAACCCCACTAGGCCACTAAGCCCGGGTGTACAATCGTAGAGCAAAAAGAGTTTATCAACAAATTCCTGGCAGATTCTTGGTTATGAAATCTCAAATGGTGTTTGCGTTCACTTTTGTTATTGTTTTTATTATTATGAAAGCACTCAGCACTGAATTACTGAAAATTATGTCACAAAATTGTTTGTAGATGACTCGACTAAACGCAATCTTCGCTGATGTAGGCACTTCTTTTGCTTGGTCTTCTTATTATCACGTTCAGGAACTCTTCATATACTCCGGATAGGTGACACAATGCTTATCATTGATCAATTTTCTCCATTTTGAAATAGCAATTATCCTTTTCTAAAAATTCTTCCTTTTTAATCCATTTACTGTGAATTACCAAGGTTTTGAAATTATATCGCTGTGAGTGTTCATGAACGAATTTTTTTGTGGGCCTTTAGGGCTCGTCAAATGAACGAATTGTGCTGCTAAAAGTCATATTAACATGTTCAGATCTGACAATACGATTTTTTTTCTGGTGATGTACCTAAAAGTCCTATAATTATAATTGACAACTTATATTTGGATGAAAGTTTTAATAAAAATATGTCCCAATGATAATCGATTAAATTTTCAACCCACGCTTTTTGTTTGTTATTATCTATAATAAAAAATATTATTTTTATCTGTATTCGCACGGCTGAATGCATTATCTCTGTAGCCTTCTCCTCGTTCCGGTTTTCCTTCGGCCACTGTGATTGGAATTGATGAGATGGTCCTTCGTATGCTTCCGGAGAGTCTGAGCTTTATATCCATTTAAGCAGTTTTTTTATCACTATTTTGACAATAAATTATGAAGATATCTTGAGTTTAAGTTATTTCGTGCACAATTGGTTGAGTAAAACAGTCTTTCAATGCAAGTGACCTACCAGTGCGAGGTGATAGGAGATGTTACGATTTTGTTTCCAACACAAAACACTTGCCCAGGACGTCAAAAGGAGACTATTGTATTTACTGTGACTACATTATTCAAGTAATTATGTGTTTGTTTGGTGTAAATGTACTTGTTTTATGAATTCAATTGGTATCTTTCCCAGTTATAAATTAAGCGAAAAATACTTTCAATATCTATACTGACATCATAATACTAAATAATTTAAAGTTCGGACATTTTTTTAACGAAAATGGATAAAATATATCAATAAATATTTAATATATAAGACATTAAAAACTGATAGTAAAATTCTTATTTAGTCTATAAGTGTGGGTTAAAAAATTGCTTAAAGGGGTTAATTTTGCAGAGGCTAGTTAATAGAGAACGTCAACAATATTGAAAATGGTTTAAATGTTAATGTGTTTTCCGCAAAATTATCTAGATCAGCTACAGAAAATACCTTTGATTTCGTAGGCTATCTGATTTATTAGTAAACGCCACAGTGCTTTTTGATGTTTGGACGTAACAAGACCTGCATTACCAAACATGATTTTTGCTAAACTTTTCGTATCATTTTATTCCAAGAAGGTCAGAGGGCTTATAAAATATTTCAAGTTTTACACATTTAATCACAAGTTTTACACTTTCTACAGAGAAGAAAAATTAGTCTTTTCTTGTTAAAAAAATATAATGTTTAGTGACACTACGTAGAGTTGCTTACTGAAAGTAGGTGCCATCTTCCGAAAAGAATTATGGACAGTATGTAATAGGAGAGAAAAAATATACTTTTCTATGAGTAAGGGTAAAATATTTCACATGGGAGAGAAATGAGACAAGGCTTTTTTATTTATCTAATTTTTTTGTTTTCTTTTTCATTTCTGCTCCTACGAATGTTATTACATTGGACTAGCTTTCTACATAAGAATATTATTTATAACTACACTAAATTACACTTATTACACATCTTTGGTTAAACATTTTTTCTAAGTCACGTTCACGTCTTACAAAAGTTCCTACATTTTCTTTTCATCTAAGTATATTCCTATAATGTAAACATACAACTTCAAAAGCTCAGGTAAAGACTACTGAAGTTTTGTAAGCAATACATAATCCAATATATTCAACGAAAATTATTGGAAATATAGTTTAAAAATCAATGTCGATGATTTGTGCAGGTACCATTTTCAGGAGAAGTGATTTAAATTTCACTGGAGAGATAAAACAAATTAGAGGCTTGATATTTCACGAGGGAAATAAATTCATTATTTCCTGGACATATATCAAATTTCCTTCTTTGTAACTATTTCACTCAATTAAGCTAATTAATAGAATGAGTGTAATGAGCAAGAAAAAAATTCCAATTTTGTATCATTATGAATACTGCAACGAAGTAGTTAATTCCTCTCTATACTTTGGTATTTTTAGATAATCTTGAATTGAAAATCCTATATTCAGTGAAACCTGTTTGATACGATAACTGAAATATTTTCGCGTTATGATTTTTGTTTCAGTTCATGAAAACTCAGGGTTTGGAACGGGTCTCTCTTCCGATTCTCGTCATTCTCTGCTTTGAAATATTTAATTTATTTTTTAACCGCGTTCGTAATAACTTCTACCTAACTGCCAAGCACTTCCGTGCAACTCCCACTTTAAGGGTGACTCTTCTTCTAAAAGAATGAACAATCAGATGTAACTAATTCCCCAATCTACTTGCAAAATTAATGAAACACTTCATTCAACACGCCTTTGTCTTATACTCCGTGTGGTACTCTCTCATTTGTGAATTAGAAAAGATATCACGTTGAATTTCTTCTCGTAATACAGATGCCATTTCATCAAACTATAGACACATATAGTGCAATACTCTCTGCTACAGTGTAATAAGTGATTCATTTGTAATTAAAAGAAATGGCATTTCATAGAAAGAGTTTTCGTTGTAACCTCTTTTCTGATTGCTTGAGAAAGTAGTTGCAAAGTAGTTTTCTGTAATTGCAAAGTCACCGATTCTACCTTCGCAGAAAGACAGTGAACTGGCAAGTTTACAATCAAGTGCAAAATTGTCACGATGAATAATGAGTTTAATTCATATTTACTAGGAAAGCAAATGTAATTTCGATGGGTCAGAAATTTATTTTCGTTGAATTTTGGTAAACTCAACTTAATTTTACTGTATCATGACGCAGAAGTATTAGAGAGCAGTTTTTATCAAGCATAAATATTTGAAGTGTGTCAAGAAAATAATTTTCACGACCGCTCTAATAGAATATATTTTTTACAGAGAAATGTATATTGAAATGTTAATAAAATTGTCAATATAACTTTCAACCCAACCCCCAATTTTAAACAGCCTCTCGGAAGCAATATTTTTACGTTACTGAATATACATGTCACATAGGTTTATCCGAGTGCAGTATTATGTACTTTCCTCAACATAGATTCTCATCGTTGAAGACTCGATAAACTTGTGTACCTGAGAGCGTTTTCCATATTGTATTTTACTGTCAAAATCCTTTAATTGAAAGTCCTTTAATTATAAATATACAGGTGTGTATTACTTCACAACAAAATGGAATAGAATGATCAATTGATGAATTTTATGGAGAAACGATTATTTGTGACTCTGAAATTGCTGCAAATACGTCACCAGGAGAAGTTTTGTTTAGTCAGCACTTTTCCAGTGTAAAATCAACGCGAAGATTGAAATAAGAGATTTGTGTTTGGGGAGAGAGAAATAATTAATTGTTATTCATAATTTTGACAGCACTCGAGATCAGCAAACTCTCCTGTGGAGTAACAAGCTTCTAATGTAGCCTTCTTACACTGTGGGCTTCCCTAATCTCAAATACAAAATGAGTTACTTCACAGAACATGGCCGTCAGTGCAATTCTGGCTGCCCTCAGTGGGCACAAGTACACTTCTTTTATCAAATAGAACTACTGGTGCAACAGTGTTCTCAATGAAACGCCACACTTGTACTCAGAGCACAGTGAGTACAAACAAGGCAGCTCTCAATGAAACGCCAAATTGGCACTCCACGCGCACGGGTGTCGCACCGCTCTCTAAGAAAACACCGCACGTGCACTTGGTGCGCACTGAGTGCAAGACCGATTTTTGAATGAAACACCAATGTAGCACAGTATGCACTGGTACCGCACGATCTTCTCTTAAAACCCCACACTTGTACTCAGTGCGCACCGAGTACGAGAACACTCCCGAAACACTTTCTTTCAGTGCAGTAATGGAGAACGCTCCGAGACGTTAATTCCCCGGCATCAGTGTTGTCGGAGGCACTTGTAGCCTGATAGGAGTCGGTGAACGTGTCGTCGTAGTGGTAGGCATGAGCGGCGGTGGCAATATATCCGCCGCAGCCTGCGCAGCCGCAGCCTGCGCAGCCGCAGCGCACCCTTGCAGCCACGAAGCCAAAGACGCCGCCTGGACTCGAGCCGCTTCCGCTTGACGTTGCACACACGCCAAGGCACTGCGCTCCGCGTATGGGGCGTCGCCGGTCAGCGCTCGAGCACCGCGCACACCGGCCTCCGCTCGACCGGCCACCTCCGCTCGCGCTGACAGCACCTACCAACAAAGATAGTCTATAAGATCAAATATTGCTCGTAGGGAACACGGATAAGGTAGGGTTACGAAAGAAAACTTCCCCAAAAATTGTTAAAAATATTTACATCGGATTAGCGTATAGTTCTGAGTGGAGGAGACTTGCTGAACCAAACCGGAGCACCACGAAACCGGACAATACGTGATTTATTTCTATTCCAAAGAAAATTAAAATAACAATTCTTTGAACGGGTAACTCAGTACAATAATTCACTGCAAAACTGTTCAATAAATTTCCTCTTTCTCTTTTACTCTTCACATTATCGTTTACGTTTCTTTACGTCAACGTAACCGTCTCCACCTCCCTTTATCGGTTCGAAATATTATGTCCCGTCTATAAAGTTGGGGACAATTAGTGATGGGAAGAAAGAGGCATCAGTACCTGAGACTGGCATTTTATAGTGATTCAACAACTACGTGGCAAAAAATGAGCGATATTTTGCAATGGAGGAGGTGCGACTAGTCTCCTCCCTTTCATGGAACCGGTACTCGTTCTACAGCGAAGTGAGTGGGTCTGGGAGACAGTCAGGACGTTCGGGTCGGAATAACAATACTATGACCTCTCCGAGATTTACACAACGTATCTCCAGTCTTTGACTGTGCGCACCGCTCACTGAGCAACGCTGTCTCAGGTCTTGCGGAGACAAGTCTCAAGAGAAGTGGAACCACGATTTAGTGACGGGAAAACTATCGATAGTTGACACTAGTGATTCGCATATCGGTCTTGCTTTCTTTGGTCTTGCAGGTATTGCGAGAACAAGACTATTCCTGCAAGATTTGGATAAAAAGCAAAAGGCTCTTGCAAAAATCATCTTCCTAATGAGGTTCATCAACCTGGCAAAACTACTTCTGTGAAACAACATGAAAACTAGATCAGACATTTTGACTAATTATTAATTAATTAACTACCACAAAATGATATTTGACCGTAATTATCTATTACATCCTGGCTTGATATCAACCTGACTGAACAACACTGCAAATTATAAGCAGAACCAAATTAAACTAGTTGGTAATTTTTGACTATTTATTGGCTAAAACAAAGCGATGTTATTGCAATGATTTGGCGCAGTGTGATTAAATATGTGAAATTTGAGAAAACGACAAAGATTTTTTGATGTTCTGGATAATAGAAGCCATGTTTTCTTATGCGATGCTGCTTCATGAATCTTCGAAACGGTGTGAGATTTGAATCACTAAATATATTATTATGTTCCTCCGTTAAAAGTCGTAGATTGTTTGTTTAATTTTACGAATCTGTCTTTAACCGCGTTTCCTTTACAACATCTTTGCCAAATATTTCACGTTATTCAGGACTTTGCAAATATTTCCATGTTTACTGTGCTCCCCTTTTATAAATATCATAACGCAGTTAAAATGCTGTTGAAAGCTGAACGTTGGACTATTGTTTAACCTTTACTTTCGTAAAAAAATCGTGCACGTATAGCTCAGTCAATATTTTCATACATCCAAAGAAAGTCTTCTTCCAAAATACACCTTGAGTTGAAATCTCAAATTCCTAATGGACTTAACAATATGGTAACGAAGGACGGAGTTAAAAACCATCTTCACTCCACGAATTGCTGGTTCATGAAAAGAAAATTATGATAATCACTTTATCTCTGCTTTAAGGGGTTTAATTGAGAAATTAGACATTTTAAGATTAAAATCAAGTGGCGAAAAAAAGAACAAGAACGTGTCTTCATATTTTCATAATTACAAAATGTACTTGCGGTGGAATACGCCACACACCAATTTTTGAGGAAAATGAAAGGAGCTAACTAGTGTCTAAAGAAGATCATCTTGTGCTGAACCATCTCCTTCACCAAGTTTTTTGATAAGCAAAAATAATGTAATTGATCCACATCCTCTGACGTGAAGATACCAATCAGTTTAGAATTTAGTATTTACAAAAAGAAAGTTCAACTGAGAAAATATTGAAACAAAACGATGTAGCAATTAGGATAGATTAAAAATTATGGATTTTATTTTCTGGGTGATCGATCTTTGCCTGGGTGAAAAATGAATCAGGCCCAATTCTATCATTATTACAATTAGGTATGTTAGGTTTATTTAGCTTGAAACAGAATAAACAGCTGTTGTCATTACCAAAAATTATTTATTATGCGAAAGCTGTTTTCTACAATGTTGCCTACATTCAGAGATACAGGAAACAATTATATTATTAGTATTAAAACATACTTCTATTTAGTTTTAATTATTTTTGTATTTTATTATTTTTTAAGATCATTTTAATTGTAATTATATTCCCGTGTCTTTGATTGTAGAGCAGTGAAGATACCAAGAAGTTGTCGAATGTCTCTTTGGTACAATAAATAATTCCCGGTACTCACAGTAACTGTGTATTCTATTTAAAGTAATTCTAACAACAGTTTAGTGACTTTGCATTGACAATACCGTTCATACCATTCGCTAACAATGACGTCATTTGTGCGACAAATGTCAAGTCGAGACCCGAAAGTCTTTAGACAGACGTAGTTAAACGGGGAGCAAACATTCTTAATACGTAACCTACAAGCGCATGTCGGAATTTTGCCTTATACATGCGCATGTCGGAATATACTAAAATAGGAAATCCCGAAAGTTCTGAAAATACCCCAATATTGAAAATGGATCCAGACAGTCCCGACAACATCTCGAAATAATTTGGTCACAAACAATTTTAGTCGCGCCTTCAATAGACTGAAAATTCTATACCGAGTAATATTTATCTCTTTATATTTAATCCTAGTAAATACAAATAAGAGAATTTTTTAACTTACGTTTAATACTACAATTATCTCTTAATGAAATTATGGACATAACTTTTAGTAAATGTAAAAAATAATTCCGGTTTTTTTTCGCAAAATATATGTGAGGTCAGGTATTTATTTTAGGAAGTCCGTCAAAAGTCACTCAAAAGTGTTGTAATTTAATTTTTAAGAAATCTGTAGACACTCTTTTTTTATGGAGATGAGAAAACGACGTGTCTCTCAAAACCACCCGTGCATTCTAAACTATCGGGCCAATAAGAAAGTACAATCTAAATCCTTTTTTTGGCCCGAGTAGTTGCAGATTATTTTGGTGTTGTAATAATTTACACAAAATAATATATCCTTGAATCACTATTTGATAGGTATTTACACTAAGTGGAAAGGAAATCATGAATTCAAAGCATCTAAATCACCCATTGTTGAATAAACTACGGGAAGAAATAAAGTACTTAAGTTTCCATATTTCCGTCATCCATTTCCTTTGAATTTACAATTCAATTATACAACTGCAACGAAGGTCAAATGCATTATGAATTACCAATTCTTTTGTAGTGAATTTTTCCTTTTAGTTCTGTCTCTCTATTTATTTCTTGTCCTTAAATTTTTCCCCTTGAAAGAGCTTATTCTATGAACAGTTTTTACACGCTGTTCATGCGTACATGGGTAGCATGCAGTTCTTAGATAATGTCTCTGCAAAAGTTGAAACATTGCTATTCTTAACGTCAAAGTCAATTTTCGGGAAATATGAAAAACAAAATCTTTCATAAGTGAACATTATTCTCCTTGTGTTTTCACTTTTTTAAATTTTGTTATTCAAATTTGAAAATTTTTCAAAACTTCCAATATTGAAAGTTGGAATATAAATTTTCCTGATAAAAAGAGCGAGCTTATAGGAAATTTAGTTTATTTTACTTTTGAAAAAAAAAATTTTTTTACTTTCGAATTTTTTTCTTTAAAATAAGTATAGTTCATGTAAGAAGTCAGAAAGATTTTTTTAAGCCGTCGTTGTGTTTCTTAGTTTTCTTCCCTTATCCTGAAGGAGCAATATATTAAAGTTCCTCTACGACTTTCTAGACAGACACTGGTTCAAACACGTAATGATTGTATTAGTTGTCAAATATTATTTTGTCTAAATGTTGCGCCCCTATACGTGGACAGGAAAGTTGTTCTTTCCAATGGCACCACCAATTGGTCACGGCAAATAGCTCCAATAAGATTCAATGCCCCACTACACGCTAGTGGATACATTGGGGTTGCTCTCATCTAATAGCAGCCTTATAACGTTCTTCGCCCATAATGGAATAAGACAAGTGTACACGTCCCGAGCATGCGCAGTGTAAGCCAATCATATTCAAGACATTTTTCGGAGCGGGCATATTTGGATATCGCTTCACACCAATCGTATCTACAATACAGCCAAACATACAAATCAAATACATATCATACAAATCTGAACAACACCTTTAAGTTCCCTGTCAAGATATGTCTTCCGTTTCATTGGCTGGTCAACGTTCCCTTCCACCTTGATGCGCAATGGCGCACCTTATTTCATTATGTTCCTCACCTGCCGCGTGAGACAATCCAGCGCCGCCTTGACGCGTGTCATGTTCATGCAGCCGTTGAGCGCAGCGCCCAAAGCCGCCTCCGTCGCGCGTCTCTCGGCCTCCTGCACCAGCGCCGTGAGTCGACGCGCGGCCTCCTGCTCAGCCGCAGACGCCACACTCACGCAGCGTCCCAACGCATCCACAGCGGCTCTCAACGCTCGCTCAGCACGAGATATGACTTCGTCGCCGCACTGCTGAGCTGTCTTCATGGCCTGGCACAAGTGAGACTCAGTGATTACTCGAGGTGCTGCAGGTTGAGGTCGTGGGTTTTTTCATACTTTTGCCTCAACGTCCAGAATGTCTCCCAGACCCAATCAGCGGGATGTAAAACGATTACCGAGTCTATTACGTCTACTACATGATTGATGTGGATATGGACATAAGGAACACAAGATATTTACTAAACAGAATTGAATAAGCTACATAGATGGTCAGGTATTACACAACAAAGATGTGAAATGCAGATTGCTCATGGGCGTTTAGCTACGAAACACTCCCGGCCATTAAAACTGAACCCAGTAGGGTACACGTAAAATTTAGTTTCGTGTTACCCATCGTAATTTTTAATCAATTAAAGAGTACATTAAATTTAGTAAAAAAATTAATCGACTTTTTTGCAATATATTTCCCAGAGAAACCACATCTTTCAAAACTTTTCTTCATTGAAATTGTAAATAAAAGATTTACGACTGTTTTTGAGAAATTATCCAAAATGTACTTTCAGATTCTTATGACGTACCCTGTACATTAAAGTTTAAGAAACTCCAGGGCACATGCATCGCCAACAAGCATATACTACCCCAAATCGAAAAATTTGAAGGAAATTCATCCATCCATTTAGCCAGAATCACAGCGGACGGCCGGCCGGACGGACGTCATGCAAAATAACACTCTTTCTGTGTTAGGGATACCCAAAATTGATATTTTGGTCTAAATTTCGTGATCGAATATTTTCGCGGTTACAATACTTTCTCCATACTTTGAATGAGTGAAAGAATATATTTATTTTGATACAGTAGAAACCCCTTAAACGGTCTCGAATCAACCGGCCGCTGACAAACAGATCTGTCCCGTGTAACGGCTTTTTCTTTCTCAACGCATAATAGCTCGAAGATAGCGACTTAGATTGTTTGACGGGTCATTGCTGGAAAGTTCCTGGAATTAAAACAGGGTGACCCCACCGGTGGCGCAGGGGGTAGTGTTTTCGCTCTTCACCTGATTCCCGATGGGGTCAGGAAATTTGTAGCTTTTCACATTAATGTCCCAGTTCATATAGCTGTGACTACTGAAAAGTCAAACTTTCTCCTAGCATCAATAACTGTAACTATTATTAACAACTCTTACTAACCCCTCCACGTGGGCCAAGCTGTTGGTACTCCCGGCTACTAACAATAGCCTCCGCCAACCACCTTCTACCTCCTATCGGTCCATGTAAATAAGCTTCAATAGCAATAAGCTACATTTCCCATTTACAAATACAACAATATAAAATATAAAACTGGGTGACACGACGTGAGGTGTGCAATATGTTGGTGCTGTTACGGGCAGAACGGGGGAGCGGGAGGGATTTCTCCAGTTTGATTCTATTTTTTCAACGATTCAATACATACACTCGTCTATTTTTCTACAATACATTTTTTTTCGTGTTCGTTTAAGTATGTATATATATGTACATACAGTAGAATCAAATAGTTGCCATGACGTCTGATGAAATTTTGAACGAGAATTGATTTATCACGGGAACCTCGGATTAATCGGCTGAACGGATTAACCGGACAGTGCCTCAGTTCCGACCAAACCGGTTAAGAGGGGTTCTACTGTAGTCAAATTGTTTCGTACAAACGAGCCTCCACTGTATTTGGACACCCCTCCTGCCGCTTCCAGTGACACGAACCGAAATGGAAACGTGGAAAGAATTGTCCCTTCGTGAGATAAAGAAAAGCAACTGTCTTAATCTCCCGCTCCCTCGCTATGAAACACGACCGGCTACGCGAGGGAATTACAGTAAGATGTAAATTGGAAAATACAAGTGACTAACACGAAAGCGAGCGAAAAGAACGAATGCGATCATTGACTGCATGTTTACACTATAATCACATGTACTTATGTCGTAAAAATTAGAATATCAGAAAATGATTATCGGTCTAAAAATATTCCGAGTTTTCAACTCGCAGCTTGGTTACAGAGTGAAGTAGTCACTGGAAGTATGACGAAAGAACAAATTTCAATACAGAAGGCTCCATAAACTTAAACATAATATGTTCAAGATCATTGACGATGAGTATAATATTTTTAAATGTCCGGTTATTACATTTATTTCAAACCGTTGTTTTAGTACAACATTGCCTAATGTGAATATTGGCACAGTACGTGGAGAATATGATGCACTAGCGTTTCTGTTGAGTGCTTTGATTGGCAGGGAGAAGCGTTAGCTTTCCACGTGTCACAGCTATATGAACTGGGACATTGGAGTGAAACTCCACTAACTTTTTTTTCTTCTGGCTTCGCTGGGAGGTGAACTCGGAGTGACTCAGATGCAAGGAAGCATGCTAGATCTGAACTTACCCTAATCCATAGTCCCCAGAAATATATAAATTCGTAAGGCGAAAGCGTTACTTAATCACAATTAAACCACTGAACCGTGATGAAATTCGGCAAGTTAAGATTCCCGGGATGAACGTAGATTAATTATTTAAAAAATGCGTGAAAAGAAAGATAAAAAATGATTTAGACCGTAAATATCGATGAAATCAAAAAACAAAAAACAAACAAATAGTGGTACATTCGCTTACGCCGCTCAAACGATTAGAGATGGGTGCTAACTATGAATGACAATATTGTTCGCCTCAGAGTTCTACAAGAAAGTCCTGGACAGCATATGTCTATCTACAAAGGTTTACCCAAATTATTGAAAAAACGTTATGAAAAATAGGTGTCTTAAAATATTTCAATTTAAGAGAATAATTTAGGAAGGAAAAAATTAATCGTCAAATTTAATGGATTATTTGTTTTGTGCATTTAACAAAGATAACAACGTTTTTAAATCGAATAGTTTAGATTTTGTAAGAATTTTAATGAAATGGTGCAGCCGCGTCATGCCTCGCAAGCGGGCTGCCGTGAGATGGTGTAGTGTATACAGTAAACTTTTGTATTAAATTAGTATTATTATGAATTTGAAAAATTAGGATGCTGTGGATGTTTATCACACCAATAAGAAAAAGTATTTGTAATATAGATAAACACCTAATAGTAGTGTCTTGAGATCCATGACTCACCTGAGGCCCCCGTGCTCCTTCCAACACTCCTCTCGCCACATGTCTGACGTCATCCAGCAACCCCACCAGATTCGCAGAGGCGTCGACGGCGGCGGTGGCAGCGGCTGCGGACGCAGGAGGCGCTTCGGCTGCCGCTGCGCGCAGAGACTGCACGCTCTCGGTGAGAGCGGAACGCGCTTCTGCGCTCACCAGCTTCAAGGCGGCTCGCGCGCGCTGCTCGGCGAGGGCCAGACGCGCAGTGGAGTCGCTCCAGATGGAGGAAGAAGACGAGGGTCCGCCGGGGTAGGAAGACCCTTGCGCTCCTGGAGAGACCAAGGAGGCGAGAGCGGCGAGGGATGGCAATGAGTCGAATGACAGCACAGGGGGTTGGCGAGCGGTGGGTTGCTCCTCAGTGGAACGGGATGATTTCTGCAAAGCCATTCAAGACGTACACGTACATACAAATAAATAACGCATCACTTACGACCTCGTACGGATATCGTCAGGTGATTCAAATTATAACAAGAAACGTTACAACAGAACAAGTGAACATGACATTAAACATAAATATATACTGTCCGTCCATAAAAGATCGCAAGTCTCGCATTATTTATTTAATTCGATTTTATAATGGACGTTAATTGTAGTATATTTACAAGTTCATTTCCGAAAACCACTTCTCTTCTCTCTGCAGCTTTTTTACTCATATAATTGCAGTATATAATTTTACTTCCCAGATTGCGCCGCATGAAAAACTATCATGGTATCCCACTCATTCAAAATTCATTTTAACTTTATGTATTAGAAAACTATATGCTAATCAGTCGAAAAAAAAATTCGGGATCTCTTCAGATCTATACGAATTGGCTTCATGAGAGTCTATTTTCAATTTTTTTGCGATGATATCCAATGTTGTATGTGTGTGTGAAGAATTTTGTTCATCCGATAACTCACGATCAAATTAATAAAATCAAACCAAAGTACAGAATTGACTTCGAACGGAATAGAAGTCTATTTCTGGACAGAATCTCATTCCGATTTCATATACTCATCGCGCTCCTCTTCTGGTTTCTCAAAAATCAAAAATTTGAAAAAAGGTATAGAAACATTTTTATAGCGCAATAAATTCTGCATACAGATTGCTAAAAAATATTTNAAAAAAGGTATAGAAACATTTTTATAGCGCAATAAATTCTGCATACAGATTGCTAAAAAATATTTCCGTAGGTCACATCGTTTTTGAGATACGGTAAAAAGTTATTACGCAAAAAAAATCTTGGAGGTGCCTTATTTAGATCGCCCTGTGAGGCAAATGCGGGTGGAAGATGATAATTCCTGCAATCCCTAGTTGAATGAGGTGATACGACGTTAGGCAGCAAACCCTTTATGGCTATGAGGATAAATACTTAGTACATATCGACATGCTTATTATATTATTTTTTTATAATTATGCGCCTTTAATTCGTACGTATACATTATTTTGTGACTTTGTTTTATTCCTGTAGAGGCTTTTCACTCATCTTTTTTGAAGAATGTTAATTGGAAAGAACAGTGGGGAACACTCCAGAATTATATGATTACAGTCGTCCACTTTATTTCAACTATTCATCATAGCAATCAGAACAAAGTTCGGTCGTATATCTATATTTTTTGCCCTAAAGATATTTTTGTCAATTGTGTTCTCACGATACTAATGTATAATTTTCGTTTGCGTGTAATTATCTTCAGTTATCACTTTTACTTACATAATTTCTCATGCATACATAAACCATTTTGTACATCTAAACTCTTTTAATATTTTTTATCACTTACCTTCTTGTGTGAATCATTCACACTAGTACTAATTTATTATGTCTCATGAAAAGGTATGTTCTCCCATCTAACCATGGTTTCGGTGAAGGAATAGGAAAGTAGAAATGTTATGTTGACGGGGTATTTTTTAGGAATCAGATCGGCATTTCGCTGAAGTAGATTTGGGGAACCCCATCTGAAAACCATTCCAAGTTTGACCGAGCACGGAATGGCTCCCACGCTCTTCCACTCAAAGGTACACAGGAAGTGAAAACTCCACGAACGCTGTTGGTAAACGATCCACCTCTTCATTGGATCCATCCAATCCTCACAATATTCGCAATTTATCAAGGAGAAATATAAAATGGAAAGTCACACATTCGTCAAAGCATTTCGAGCAGACAGAAAGTTCCGTCTGAGGATCAAGAGTCTCAGGAAAAATTCTCATCCAAGAAAATCTCCAGCATTGTATTGGTTCTTTCAATCGTCTTTTATTATAGTAATGGAATTAAGCATGACTTTTCAACAAATTCATAATACACCTGAAAATATTATTTAGGAAAATAATCCTTATTGTTAGGTTGGTAATTTGGAATTCTACTCGGTCTACTTCCCATTTTATTGGACTAAATTCACTTCGTGTTGTCGCAAAAACGTCATTTGGCTAAATTACTGACCTACAGTGAAGTTTACTTGTGCCATGCTCCTTCCTTTCTCTTTTCTGACCTCCCTTGGTCACCTCTTGTTCTTTTCGATCCCGACGCTATTAGGGCTAGGGTATCTTTCATTTTCCTCTTTCCTCTTCTTTTTTTTAAATTGTTTTTTAGTAAAGTTTTAGTAAAGTTGGAATTTGTGTTTTGAGTTGTAATGCAGGAGGGTTTTTAGTGGGTATGGCTGAGTCTTTCGGCGAGTCCCACACGCGGGGAGAGTCATGTTGGCTCTCCCTAGTGCGTAACTGCATTTTCCCTACCTGTACAAGTTTTAAGGGCTCTAATGACCTCGCTGTTGACGAGCCCTAAAGCCCCACAAAAAAAAATACACAGTGAAGTAGATGTAAGAGTGTTATGTCACAGCAGTGTGTATTCGAGAGATATATCCAAGTGGATGGATATGTGTGATTTGTATTGACCAGGGATCCTGTTGATATAATCAAATAGCCAGTAATTAAGTTTTGAGCTCTTCTTTGGCCGGAAATCATTCCCATTTTACGAATTCTCAATTCATTTGGTTACTGGAAGACTGTTTGGAATCCAACTCATCGTCATTTTTACTTGGCACAATGAACCCGTTTGACAAGACTATTTAGTTCATATACGTATAACTGTTTCGACGAACAATTTGTGAATTTCGCTTACCTCTGAAGATGGTTCTTGTAACAATGATGGTAAGGGAAGTAACGACGCCAGCGATCCTAGCGGTGGAAATGAATCCGATGCCAACATGGACACGAGGCGCGATGCCCGTCGCTGCAGCAGTGGCACCGCCGGCTGTACAACAGAAGTAAACGCACTTGAAGAGATGAACGCCACAAAGGCAAAGGGTAGGTCGTGAGGAAAAAAAGAAAGTGTGCCACATCTCACGAGATTTGTTTTAAAAAAATGTGCCCGAAAGCTGTTTAGATCATTTAATTACAAATATCTTGCGAGCAAGCTTCTCTGTTGAACATATGTTTACATGTGACAATTTCAGCAATGTGGTGACTTTGCACGGACAATACGACCTTCACCATTGGATGGTTGTGTTTCAGTTACTGAGCTCAGAGACTAAATTAATTTAAGGGTTCATCAGTTCTTCGCTCGTCTTTAGGCTGTACAGTCGTCGCAGAGAAAGAAAAGGAACAGACAAGGAGTCTGTAGACCACGTGAAAATCGCGGGCCCAATGACAGTGTTGCGAGATGGCAGACTCTTCCTCTCGCTGAGGTGACGTGTACGCTTTACTCTCGTCGGCAGAATCTTAGTGAGTATATGTTTGGATGCCACCGCTCACGTCAAGCGATTAGCAGAACGCAGAGAAACTCACTTGATCTCCATTGGTCACATCTCGTTAATTTTCTCTCGTCGCGTGGACTAAAGTCGACAAAGTGTACTTAAGATACGATAGTTCTCTCATTTTACTCCAGGAGACCTTTACTTATTCACTGACGTTTTGTAGACAATCAAATTAGCTCCCTAATATGTATATAATAATAATAAGAATAATAATTTATTAGTCTGCTAGTGAGCAATGCTCGGTGGCAGATAGAAAAGAATACAAACATAATACAATAATACGAGGTTAAAAACAAATCAATATTTTTTTTAAAAAGTCTATAAAATAAACATACAAACGGAATAAAATGCTTAGAAAATTACTACACATGGTTACAAGGAGAAAGAAATTAGATTTAAGAAATAAAATTATCTACATGAGGCTCTTATGTGTGTACAAACACATTTTTGCTTACAAACAGTTACAGAAACACACTCATACCTACAAACTCACTCAATACACACACATATGTCATTACTCCTCGTATACCCTTAACGTAAGTGTAATTGCTAAATGTTGTCCCTAACAAAGTTTGCAGTCTTTCTTTTTATCTGATCTAATTCATTTGTTCCCGTCGTGGCCACGGTGTCAGCTTTTCGCTTCCATGTCTCAGTTTAAGTAGCTGGGATGTATGAAAAGTCCGCCCTCTGCGACTAACAACCGCAGTTATGTTCGGATACAGCAGTCTGGATCCTATCTAGACGTTGTTCCTCCGATCTCGGTAAAAATCACGATGGGTTTAGTGAGTAAACTCTTACTGGTACTCGTCATTCGTGGTCCTTAG